>CM042146.1:9907204-9992204 GCA_023376005.1 Doryteuthis pealeii
TCATAGTCACAGTGGGATTCTAACTACCGTGGATATTTATTGTGTTTGATTTTATTTGATTTGAGTTTTCCTATTTGTGGCTTATTTCATGAAGTTTGTGTTGTTGGAAGTTATCCAATAATTTTGCCATTTTTGTTTTGTATAAATGATTATGGTTCTTTTAAGTCTGTAGCATTATATAGATTTTATGTAAGTAATACTAATCTTCTCTAAACAATTGCATCCTCAATATTTCTTAAAACAAATTATGTGAATATAATACAATCATCCGGTTAGAAAAGAGTTGTATATCTTAGCAAATAACGACATACACCATATTTATCGTATGTAATTTATGACATAAACACAATACCAATGTTTTATCTTATTTTCATTTTTTATATAGGAATCTTTCGCACTGCAAGAAATGCACTCGGCTTAATGTATGCCCAAACGATAGGAATAGTTAGTGAATATAGATTCCCTTTAATAATGGTGAACTTAATTACAGAGATCCTTACGAAATAAAATAAATTCGATATATTATTGATAAGCAAGTATACCTGACAGAGGTATGCAGACAAAATGTGCGAAAATCTTTAATAAGGACTTGAGAAAATAATGCTCAGAATTTAATCACGTGTGAACTGTAGGTGCTTCAAGTGACCCTCTGCAAGAACAACACGGATCAGTCTTCGCAATTAGACACGTAAAATGAGTAGTTTTCATATTTTCAGCTTACTCCGTTCGGTTTTATTGCCACTTCTTGAAGCAATTTTCACGTCTTGTAGGTAATGTGAAATTCTAATGAGAAATTACTTTGACAATGGAAGCCATTTTTGCCGCTCAATATATCAGGTGTGGAGAATATATGGCATTTCAAGTATTGCTTTAATGGCGATTGCCTTGAACGGAAGTCACATGATTCAAGAGGCACGAGTTTATTCTGAAAATTGTGGCAACAATTTTTTTTCTAAAGATTTAATCATACAGATAATTCTGGGAACAAACTAATTTAGTCATCACCGTTGTCGAAGATTTTATATATGCTAATGTGGATGAGGTGATATCGCTAACGAGATCCCTTAAAATTAAATGCTTATTTCAGCATACCCAGTGTTGCAGTGCTTGGGTCCCATTGCTCAACAATGTCATTAACAGTAGATATCTCATCATATGAACTTTATAAAAAAAAATCCTCTGGTAATCAAATTTATTGGGACTGCCCAATTCTCTCTGAGAGAAATGGTTGAAATGTGATTTTAAGTTTAACCAAGGATATAGAGAGATGCAGAGTAATACAACCACTCAAAGTTCACCAGGAAATTTGTTTGAATTTAGTAGATGGTCTGGAAAATTCAAAGGAAAGAAATAATCAAATGCAAAAAAAAAAAAAAAAAAAAAAAAAAAAGTCGACGTTAAAACGTTTTGGATTTTTAAAAAACCTTAATCGGGACTAACATCGTTCTAACCTATCATTTCATTTTATAACATTTTTTTTCACAGTTTAGACAACGCATGAGGAAAAATGAGTAAAGAAAAGAAATGTAGATGGATAAAAATGAATTTTATCGATATCACGTTTAATCGATATCACTTACACATGTGTTTCGGTCCGTTCAAAATGTATACGGATTACGCTATTATTATTATTAAAATAATCAGATGAAATTGAAATAATAATAATAGGAAACATGTAAAAATATTCCGTACACAGAAATATTTTTGACGACCTTCAGAGTGAATTTTTTATGTCGGATTCAATTCCTATATATATATATATATATATATATATATATATTCTGACAGCTCCCCATGTTCTGTACGGAATATATTTTGTGAGTATACAAGAAAGGCTTTATAAAAAAACAAAAAAACAATGCGTTCATTGCCAGTTTTCTTCAACGTAACATGTATCTAATAATTATATATATATATATATATATATATATATATATATATATATATATATATGTATGTGTGTGTGTATGTGTGTGTGTGTGTGTGTGTGTATGAGAAGCAGTATGTATGTGCGTGTATATATGTACCCATGTGTATTCCATTATTCACAAAATTACTTAGATTTTTCTATTTACTCATACGTGTAAATATACACCAAGATTGGAAAAGAGCCACAGAGAGATTTAATAAATCTTATTCACATCTGATGACATTTTGGACAATGTACAATTTAAGTGAGCAACTCATAAATCAATTTTACTGTGGATGCCAGTTACTTTCCATATTTCAGACAAGAATTTAATGAAATGCTAAATGTCATTCTTTCAGAAAACCAAATGCCATTTCTCGACAAAGATGCAAACGAGTATTAGATTTCGACAAGTTAGGAATTATGAAATGGAAACCAATTAAATGCGAAATGCCAAAATCATTATTTAAAATACACAATTGATTTTTTTGTTGAAAAATGATACGAATAAATGTTCGGGTTTGTATTTTCATAAGAATTTTCTAAGTACACATGCTCATCAAATCCATAGTTATCTCAATTCACTGAGTCATTATATTCTTGACAATGCTTACAATGGAATCGTGGCATACAAGCTCATTTCGTTGAAAAGGAAGATTTGATATTTATTTCAGACCTTCTGTCATTTAAGCTTATAAAATACAAACATTACTAACTGAACAGCTGAATAATTCGGCGTAGGTGGGACCAATTTAAAAAAATGAAATTATTAAATCAATGCCTCTATGCAAAGTTGTTTGGGTATGTGTGTGATTGTTCGAAGAAAACCTAAATGAAAGTCCCGTGAACTTGATTTCTGGAAGGCGTGTTTAGATCAAGTAACACACTCAATAAGTCCAGGTTTAACTAATAAAACGCCATCATTTAGGTAAAATTCGACTTTATTCATCAACAGTATATTTTTATATTTACACTGATTTTATTGTAGAACGATTTATCTTTAGCCTCACACTATGCCTCGATTTCCGATATCACTTCTTCATTGGAGCCAAATCTCTTTCCCTGGAGTATTCTTTTGAGGTCTGCAAACATCCTATTGTTTGGTTTGTTTGGTTTGTTTTGTTTTACGGCATATCAAACTCGGTGGGTTATTTAATGCCGACAAAGTCTGCCCGGCTATTTACCCATAGCTGGAGGGAGAATTGGATTCATACCTTTACCAAGGTTATTAGCGCCATGTGAAATTCCAACAGCTTCGTCCAGGAATTGAACTCGCGTTGACGAGTCCATTTCCTACGAGTCTAACCATTAGATCACGCGCCTCCATTTATTTTGACGTATAATGTAGCCATTGTTGATTTTGCTGACAGAGCAATGTTTGTCTAAAAATAAACTTATTGTTCACTGTTTCTTCCTTTTTGCTTGTGTGAAAATAATGAATTTTAACATTTCGATGTTTCTATGTCGAGGTGTGTTATACGATCGTTTTGAAACTCACGCTTGTTGAAGTTGACGCAGTTTAAGTAAAAATATATATTTGCTGAATTTGGATAAATAAAGATGACTCATCTTTTTCTGCGCATGCGTATAAAGCCGGTTACATGATTAGATTTGGCACGTGTAAAACATGAATTCAACTCTTGCAATGAAGCCTTAACAAAAAAGTAACAACAAAAGACAAAGATATTGTAATCCTTTTTCGTTTTTTTAGCATCAGAATTTACTTCTTGATTTCTTTCGTTTTTTTTTTAATGTTTTCGTTCAGTTGTTCGGAGTTTTTGTATTATGACAGTTTCACGGTTGACAGCAAACAAATAACAAATATTTTTGAGTGCTTTTCTAATGTTTCCACGGCTGCTCACAATGACGTCATGAATTGGTGAATCAAATGATGATGATGGTGGTGGTAACTGTATGATAATATAATCGATGTTTGCAAATCATAATCTTCAGCTCCCAATGATTATCAATTGTATACAGTTACATTAATACACTAAACTTCTCATATCCTACCGGAATTATGCTTACTTCTTTTTGTCAGCATTTATCATTGATCTGCTAACAGAAACCGCTTAAAATCATAGCACATATTCATAATCAGGCGGAAATATAAGCGCTTGTACATTCCATGTAGCAATATCAATCAGGTTTTAATACCTACTTGGAGACGAAGCTATTTATCAGTTACAGAATCATGCTCTAGTCTCAGCCAAGCATCCATTCTATTGTGATGTGTCTATTTCATTAACAAATAGAATGTTGGTTGTTAAACGGTATACCAACCATTTTCGGGTCATTTAATGCCGAATCAAGTCATTTTGGTTTCAGGTTGATTATAGTACCTGTTGTTGCTTAAATGTTCAAGCCATCTAAGTAATTATCAGGCTCATCGCTACTTAACTTCGATGATCTAGCAAAAACTGGTGCTTTTAACGTTTGTCACCATAAGCAACATCAGAAAGTTATTTCATATATACATCTTAGGTTGGTTGGTTGGTTTATTAATTTTAACGGCATATCAACCCGTCCACGGTTATATCATGCCTAGCGGTTTATACATAATATTATAATGTTTAATGAATGAATTTGAGATAAATTTCTCGACATTTTACGAACTTTAATCTGGTTAAATTCTAAGTCTAGCGTAGAGATTTCATGGGGCATATATAAAAAGAGAAAAACAGCTTAGTCCTCTACACTAACTCCGTCCAGTCGTTAGGGTTTATAAATACGCTGACTGTATCACTTAGAAAGTTGTCAACCCCCCCCCCACACACACACACTCAAAGAGATGTTCTGCCTACGAGACCGAACTGAATCATATGATGGGCCTCTAGTTCTGCAGAGGCAAAAGTAACCCTTAAGTCCCATTACTCCCAGGTCCACTTATGACCCGGACTGATAATACATGCTATCTTATCTAAATGTTACATAGATCTGTTTTAGAATTAGTTGTGTGAATAGGACCGTATACAAACAAATCTAAAATATCTACACAACATTGTTGTTGGATTTTGTGTGGATATAAGGCATGTGCCAGATGCCTACTTCTAAATATAGACTCGTTGACTACCATGTGACCACCGAAAATTCCTATTATCCAATCACTGACAGTGCTGCTGCTGCTGCTATTGGTGTATTTATAGAGGCCTGATTCTAATCTTAAGTCATTGACACTCGGACCATCTAGGACGTCGGATCTAAAGGACACTATCCCACATGGACTTATTGGTTTACTTACTTGTTTACTTTAAGTTCTTTTACAACTGGAACCAAGGATGGCGGCCAGTTACTCAACAATTGTAAATATTAACGTGATATTAACTCAATTCCACAACGTTAGATATAAAATAGATATTGGTTGACACGCTATTAAAATCAATACTTCTACTTTAATTGACCGTATTTTCGAGGTTCTATAAATGATTAACAGGGAAATTTGTAAACACTTTTAGAACGGCTAAATATAGATTAGTTTTAATAACATTTGTAAAAGACGATTGAACCCTATTTGAAATACCGTGTGTGATGGAGGGGGACTTTTAAAATTAGGTTAATTTGTTTTTTCAATTTGTTACAAATTCCGGCACGCATCTATCTTTAGCTTTTTCTTAAGAGGGTTTCCTACAATTCAAGATGGCTTACGAATATTTTGAGTGGGTATTCGTCTTAACAGAAATCGATCATTTTTAATGATATGACATTTGATGAAGAGGAGCTTGAATATTGTTTTGGAATGTTTCAAAATAAATTTAAATATGAATATCGAGGAATAAATAAAATTCCATATTCAAAAGATGAATTTATATCTTGAACGAGGCTGTTTGCATTTCACATCGCGGTAATAAATTGGTTTGGTTTGTTTTGCGGCATATCAACCTCAGTGGGTCATTTAATGCCGATAAAGTTTTGAAATAAATCAATTCTTAATGGATAATACAATTTTGTTTATCAACTCATGTTTTTATATTTAACCCATAGATGGGACCCTAACAGGTACTACCACTCCTGGTCAGAGTGTACCAGGGAGCAATGGTGATGAAGGGGTGCTCCACATTCCCCAAACCTCCAAAACTGGAACCTCACCATCGGATAGATTAACGCCATTCCCAGGACATGGTAATAAATTGGGAAAACGTTATAGGATAGTTTTGAGGCTATTTTATTGAAGTTGACGCAAGAAGGAAATTCGGATCCAAAAACTCCATCCAGATAGGTGTAAATTTTAGGGAAGACAGGGCTGTGTTATCGTGACCAGACTTTGAGTAGAAAAAATCTGAATTCATACCTATTAAACTGCGCTTAAGAAATTGAATTGTGTCACATCCTACTTGTGCGGAGAGAATTGATATATACATATAATTTCAAAAGATAAATATTCGAATAAAATTGTTATTCTACTGATAATTCAAATATTGACTTTCGCAAAATTAGACAATTATTTTCACTGGAAGTGCGGTTAACCTAACGGTTATTGTCGTAGGAAACTTAATCTGCAACATATTTATGAACCCTGGACGAGGCCGTTTGCGTTTCTCTTCGCGCTAATACACTTGGGAAAGCCATGAATAAATCGCTTCTTCAACTCCCGCGGGTTAGCTCAGTCGCTAGAGCGTTCGGCTAGAAACCACAAGGTTCCTAGTTCGATACCGGTCCCCGCCAACTCAGCGTATGAGTAGCACAGGGATCTGTGCGGTAAAGTAAGGAGCTGATGGTAGGTGTGGCGCTCCACCTCAGATGCTAAATAAACAATCTCCTTGGTCTAGCGCTATTGAAAAGGGGATAGACTTCCTCGCTGGCTGGCTGATACCGACTTTAGGCCGCCCCGTCGACTATTATTTTTTTTACTTTACTTATTAGGGCGTACTGAGTTATTTGGCTATGAAACTAATCTAAGTGAAGTAAAACTGAACTATACTCCGCTTAAAGTTTCCCCTTGTTTCACAATAGGGTTAGGGTTAGCAGTTATTATCATAACCTTATAATATGCTTTTTTGGTAGGCCACATACTATAAGAGAGACATGATTTTGTAGGCCATATACTATAAGAGAGACATGATTTTGTAGGCCATATACTATAAGAGAGACATGATTTTGTAGGCCACATTCAAAAGGTTGGCCGAATACTATAATGACACCACATATTGAACTCTATACAGTTCATAGTTTTTCTCCTGCATGTTCACAAGTGCGTTTTTAAAATTTCAATTTTAAAAAATAGTTTCTATACTTTGTGTGTTTGTGTAACAAAATCATGTCCACTTCTGGTAGAGATGATGGGTTAATACATACATACTCATTTTCCTAAAACACGACAGGAAATATAAATTAATGAAAATTAATTCTAGTTAGAATTCAGTGATGTTTATTATCCTCTCAGATTGGTTGTGCTTGTTTGAGTGTATCTACGTAGACTCGGCTGGAGTCCAGTTTGCTTCGGCCACTGGACCGGGTTAATGTACAATTATTAGCGTCGATCCCAGAGGGCCATCCCTCCAGGCATTACCTGCTCTTTATGGGCAGGGCTGGGTTTATTGCCCAGCGCCCGAGGCGCCCTCTTGGGGGGGAATGCCGAAGGGATCGACGCAATATTTGTTCTTTCCCACCCATGAGCTTCGGCTTGTGGGTGGGCCCACGTTAAAACAAGGCCTTGTGCCAAGTCCATAGAAGTGGGGTATGAGACAAATATACCTACGTCCCTCTGTGAATGCCGTAACGTAAGTATTCACGACTATTAGTTTAACAGAAATCACTTAGGTTTGTTTGGCCAACTCACTCAAAGTTACAAACACTTTTCGATAGTCCAATTAAATAAGTTAAGATTAGTATCATGTATACATGTCTGGGCACACGCGTGTTTCACTTTATTTGGTCTCAACACAGATGTGGCATGTCATGATAAATTCAGGTAAGTTTATCCCCCCCCAAAAAAAAAAGAGATATAAGCTTATATGTATGTGAAACCTCTTTTTGCGGAAAGTAGGCATATCCTGATAATCAATTTTATCTCGGCTGTGATAATGTTTCTTGCGTCACCCCGGCTAACTTTGAATAGTAGGCATGCTACCTGTGTGTACGAATGCGTGTGAGATTTTTTCCTATTTGTGTGTCTATATAATCAAAGTATTTAGAGTTGAAATGAAGGTTATCAGGCCATCGCTATCGACTGGTTCCAATTGTGTCTGGGTCACGGTTAGCCATCGAAGGTCTGTCCTCAATGAGATTATTTGCCCTCCCAAGTCAATTTGCTTATATAAATAGCTATTTGATTCACTTGGCGTTTATTTTGAATGGGTCTGTTCCATTAGATGTCACTTTTAACTGTCTGTTTTACGTCATTTCTCAGTTTTCATTAGTTCTTCACGTGTGAATAATTTTGCATCAACTGAAACGAGGCAGAAAAAACAGACTTCAGCAAACCACACGTTAAGCATCAGTCATATCTCGTTGTGGAAGAATAATCTCTCACTTTCACAATTATATATATATATATATAAGTTGAAAAGAGAAATAAAGGAAAGAAAGTATAGAATGGATAAAATAGGATATTTTAATTATTTTTACTTACACGTGTTTCGGTCAGGAGTTTATCCATGTGTACATTATTCAATCTATCATAATTTTTAAATAAAAAAATGAAATGAAATAATAGAAAAATGTAGAAATGTTCCACACACAAAGAATTATCGACCTTCCACAAATAAATCATTATTTTTTTAAATAGTTACTCTTTATTTTTGAAATATTTACTCTGAGGAAGGTCGATATTTCTTTGTGTGCGGAACATTTCAACATTTTTTCTATTATTATTTCATTTCATTGTTAAAAATAATAATAGATTGAATAATGTACACATGGATAAACTCCTGACCGAAACATGTGCACGTAAAATTAATTAAAATATCCTATTTTATCCATTCTATACTTTCTTTCGTTTATTTCTCTCGGATTCACTTCCATTTTACACACACACACGAGAGATAGAAAGAGAAAGATAGAAAGAGAGAGGGAGATAGAAAAGAGACAGACAGACAGACAGACAGATATATATATATATATATATATATATATATATATATATATATATATATATATATATATATTCTGGTTCCTTTGAAATTACTGTATAATTTATTTTCAAAATCTTTAATTATAACTATTTCCTGTATTTTATTGGTTTCCTCTTGGCCATACCATCTTTCTTAGAAGTAGATGATATACAAACAGTTCTTGAATTTTGCGATATATACGAACTAAGTCTTATTCTCAAATCTGATTTTGGTTTAGAGTTCGATATATTTATGTTACGACATATCTTCTCCAGATTTTCTTTCTTTGGATTCAATTGTAAATGTTGATTGCAATCATAACTATGTAATCAATGAATCAGTATTTTCTTTTAAATTGTACTTTATTCCTTTCTTTTACCATCAATTTGTATTCACAGTTATGTGGTACGTATACCTATCGAATATTTATATCTAGCAGTAAATGTGTATGCACACCAACATAAATTACATACATAATTTTATAATTTAATGTAACTATTCATGTTTAATACTAATCATTTATTTGCACTTGATTATTAATTACAAGTATGCCCGATAAACATATTTTAAGCGGTCTATTTGACCGAGAGATTGGAGCCTAAACAGGTAACACTACTCTGAGTCAGACAGAGCCTGAGCGTAATGGCAAGAAAGAAATGGACTGAAATACAAAGCTCTCTAATTGGTGCTTCACCACCGAATTATGCAATCGGTGTATTTGCAGATGGTGTGAATGGATATTTACACAATTATATAGTTACAAATAACACATAATAACCATTTCCAAACAATTGTCACCTGAAGTAATTATTCTTATTACAAATAATTCGTATACAGTTAAGTGGTACAATTATTTCTATCGAGAATTGATAATTATATCTAATGATCCTTTGTTTTCATATAGTTAAATGGTTTTGCATAATTATATAAAATGTTGATAATTTTCAAACATATCGATTCAACCCACCGATGTAACCCAAACATGTACTAATATTCCGGGGTCTGAGTGAACCAAGAGTAATAGTAACAATAGTATTTCACCCTCCAGAGCTTCATGAATGAATCCTCACCATCAGCTTAGGGCTGTAGGGGATTATCTTCCCTTTGCCCGAAGAGTTATCTTCTCGCTGCGTTGCTGTTTGTTCCCACTAGGAATTTCAAGCGTCTGGTTTGAACTTGTCTTCTTTTTAGCTGGATCTTCAAGAACTGCTATGGGCTAGAGTCTATCTACCCCCATTCTCGGCGGGGCTTTTGCCCCCTCGCTTACATTACTGTAAGTCCTTTATACAGCATGGACTATCCTTTAGTTCCATGTCTGTAACATTTATATGTTAGGTACATTTGGGTATCTTGTTTCTACCTAGATATTGTATATGTATTTAGATGTTCTATTCTCCTGTACATTATGTATCTTATCGTTTCCATGTGCTGTTATATATATTAAATGTTTTATCTCACAACGTGTCGGAATTGTATGTTCATTAATTAACTTTGAATCTTACAGGGCCATTCACAGGTCACTATTTGTGAAGGGGTCTAACATCACATAACACGACATTTGGTAACCACAGATTGTTGCTAACTATTTTAGTTGTAATTGAACAAATTCAGACACTTTGTTGCTTGGTTAGTTGAGTTGTTCGGACCGTAAAAGGAACTACCACATTTACAGTGGAACTTGGAGTAATGGCAATACAGGTGTACACCACACTCTTGAGACCACTAAAATTGTTACTTTACCACTGCATCATACTCAGGGTATGTATTCTACGTCCCACTCACGGGGCCTGGCTCAAATCTAGTGAATAAACGTATTAATTACCTATATCATAGAGCTATAAAAAATTCACATTGTTTGGAAACTATCCGCGAGATATCTATTCCTTTATATATTATATTACTAGCGCACCCTTCGGTGCAAGTATTTAGGTTTTGATGTAATAAAATAGTGTATCAAATTATAAACTATTTAGAAAATGATAAACTGAGTGGGGTATAATCGAAAAATAGAACAGCTTTAAATCTAACTCTTCCATCATTTTCCATCACTCCCGTCTTTCATTTTCCTAATTTATATTTAGTTAGATTATGAAGTATTTAATAAATACAGTTCTTTCGTCTTGTTATGGATTTCTTTTAAGATTTATCCGAGATTTTGCTCAGATTTGTTAAAATTTAATTAGCCTTCTCGTTCACATTGTAAACCGCTATTTATTGATATATTAATATACTTGCATGTTTCAGTGTGTAGATTAATCAACAATATACAGCAATTTTATCAACAATTGAAGTTTAATAAAATAAGTTCATGGTGAATGTGACGTCAATAACTAAGGGAATTGTGACTCGAGTAGTAATTTAGTTTCAGTTACAGACAGACAAATACACAATCTCCATTATAATAAGATATACTTTCTTCAGAACACTACTCAAGAACATATTTTCTTCTGACACAAAATTAAAGCAGGTGTAGACAATATAACAAAACTAAATAAAAGGTTGTTCATAAACATTCATAAAATGAACACTAAAAATTAAAGAGTGAACTTATATATGTTTTATTTTACTCATGCAACTATACTTAAAAATAAATGTATATCAATAGTTCCATATACTAATATTTAACATACATCATTTTGCCACACATTCTGTATCCGCTTAGATATGCGCGATAAAAATAGTTTATCTCCAGACCTAACAAGGCCTTTGATAAATTCACGTTTGCCGGATATAATCTGATACAATGTTGTTAAAGTCGTGAGCTCGAAATATTTTTTTAACTTTCCAATTCAAGTTAGGTTCCGATTTGTTCATATTCAATATTTGCTTGCTAAATCATGACAGGTTTTTTCCAACTTCAAAAACAGGAGAAAAATCGTTCAACTTTCTGTTACATCTATGTTAATGATTGATACATATTAGGGATTTTCAATCGATTTTAACAAACAGGTTTTGAAAGAAATCTAATAAGGATTTTATAGGTAGCTTATTTGATTGATACGATGAATGACTATGAACTTGTGTAATGCAGGAGGTGTATAAAACACTCAACTGTGAAGCCATAGTCGAGGAAGGGGGTAATACCTTTCCCAGTGTACTAGTCCGAAAGTAAATAGCGTGACTGGAGTTTGAACTCATTCACTACGATGAACAATACAAGTACGTTAGCAACTACGCAACGGGGTCTCTCATATCTGTTTTATGTGGAAATTATTACCGTTTATAACCACGCGGAGAAAAAGCTGTTGAACAAAGAGACTTGTTGACAAATCAGATAATTAAAAGGGTTCTTGATATGACCAACATTTCCACATATCGATACACTACCCAACGTAGGTGGTTACTTCAACTAGAAAGTAACTGTTTTGATGGTCGAATTCGATATTTCGAGTCTGTTTTGAAAGATTCCAGTTCTAAGAAAGAAAAATGTGTTATGAAGTATGTCTCTGATCAAAACTATATTCACATCTGATTTTTTTTTAAATTCGTGACAATATCACAAAGATGTCTTTTTCCTTTCTTCGCCAATAACAACCTTGAGTATATTAGAAGCATTGTGTCTCCCAAAAAACAATTTCTACCATTTATTCTCAGAGATGGTCTAACTGCCAGTCTTTCAAAGCCAGCAGTAACAGTTTCCCGCCACTTGTTTCCGTTTTGAATCATTTTCTTTAAGCGTTAAATTCTTCGTTGAAAATACCCGTATGTTGTTCTGTTTTTGTATTCAATTCATGTCTCAACGAAAAAGTGACAGCAAGTTTCCGAATACTTTCCTGTATTCCAAATGATATCCGTTATATCATGGATTTTTTTAATCACCCAAATCATTTTAGCGTGGTTAAACATCGTTATACTGTGAAGACAAATAGTTAAATTGCTCAATATTTGATATTTATTTATGTATAATAAGATTATAAAAATGTGTTCTTGAATTTAAAAAAAGCGGAAGTAAGAGTTACGCCATTTTTATTTGTTAAAACGGTGATAGGACTTATTAAACCGTAGTCTTTTGTCGAATCTATTTCAGGAGCAATGGTGACAATGATAAACATGTATAGCTTTAATTTATTGTTTTAACAAGATGTGAATCTTCAGTTGAGATTTAAATTAACAGGATCTGTGGATATGCCAGAGTATGACAATTAATTCTTACAACGTTTGATACGTTTACTTAAGAGCTATTGTAAACATTTCAATATAAAAAGTATAGTAATCTTTAACTTTTTCTTTTCATCTTTTCATTATGTTCGATTAAAACAGATTAGCATTATTGCTTCTGCACGCCCACCCCACCATATATTTCCCCACTCTTTCTTTCTTAAATGTTGTCTGTGTAATGTTTTCTAATACAATACGGAATGGTCCATTATTTAGCTGAGGTGACGACATTCACAAGTAATGAGAATTCGACAGATGAGAAAAAAAATCAGAATTTACATTTTTGCATTTCATCATGGACGATTTGAACGGTTTCATTTTTAACAACAGGGTATAGCAAGACGATAACGTCATCGCGAGTAATCCTAGGTACAAATTTGACCCGGAGTGCAAGTACCTGTTAGGGGATCCCATCTATGGGTTAAATAGAAAAAAAAACATGAATTTAAAAGAGAGTGTTTACAAAAATGAATACTCATAACAAAATGAATAAAACAAAACTCCTTCGGAATAAAATAACCCAACAAGTGTTGAAATGCTGTAGCATCTAAGCAACCAACCAATCGTTCTAAGACCTACAGATTGTAAATTACTTTACGACTGTATTCAAACTACTCATATATGTATGTATAATTTACACTAACCGAATATGTTCTAGTCGGTATATGATATGTGTTAACTTCAAATCCCATTTTTCTTTCTTTTTCTTATCATATTAGAATTCTCACCAAGTCTTCGTATCAGTAGCAAGAGATGTGTTACACTGGATATTAAATGCCACCAAATCTCATTATTCCAGCTATCTAATTACTATTCGATTTTTTTCTCAGGAAGGTTGCCGTCTACATGGTCACGATTCTTCTTTCGGCTTTCCCATTCTTTGAGTCTTTGATAATCTTGTGAAAAAAAAAATACAAGCGTTCCAGTAACTTTCTGTCCTACTGTCAACATCATGTTTCAGTGTTTTTTTTTTTTCTTTTTTTGGTCTTGTCAATTCCAACTTTTTGAATCTTTATTTTACTACTTTCATTCCATTTTATTTCGTGGTCTGTTATTTACATACGTGTTTTCTCTAGGTACTTGGTAGTTAGAACAGCAGACGGAATCGAGGAGAATCGGTTCAAGTCCGTTCATTCTTTCGCATACTGCATGATTAAAAGGATTACAATATTCCTCAAGGATTCGGAATCTTTCAGCGATTATTCAAGTCGCCAAATCATGCAATCTCGAGCTTACTGTTTTTTTCTTTCTTTTCGTACATATTTTTTTCTCATGATCAAAATCTTGTTTCAATTTAACCTTCATACTACTGCATGCAGACGTAGCAAAAAACACCCTCAAAGCAAAACATACAAAGACCTATTGAAGTAAGTCAGTCTACTATTTGGTTGAACAATGTGACTGGCCAAGCACAACTGAACCAGTGTCAAGACAACTGGTACTTATGGGAACCCAGAACAGAGCACCCGGGCGACCCTATTCCCTGAGTCCTGATTGGCCGCTTGGTTTGTAGGATCCTCTGAGGCCCCATAAACCCTACCACCTTGTAGTAGTCTTTGGCAGCAAACCAGAAGTTACGACTGCTTGCCGTCTTGTCTTGCCAATTTGATGGCAATTGGACTTAGTATTATTCTACAGACCCTACTCTGAATAATTTGCGCACAGGAAACTTAGATAAATCATTCATTGGCACCTTTCCCTCCATTAAAGACGATAGCGTAGTGTTAAAAAATAAATAGATAAATAAAAATTATCTGCATCTGCGCAAGTGGCTGTACAACCCTATCCCTGAGTGACATAATTTCGTGCACTGACTGAACACAAATTGTAATGCTTTCAGTGGGCTGCTTTTTTTTTCTCCCTATTTCTGGTTCTCTTTGCTGTCGAGGCTACTCTCCTCTCTACCCCAGTCCTCTTCCTGCCTTGCTTAACGTTAAGACGCCAGGTAAAGTTTAGTAGTCCAAATTAACACATACTACTTGATATGGCCAGAATTTCCATACGAAAATACTCCAGATTTTCTAAACGTTCATTAAAATTGTAATTTACCTTAACTTTTTGTATAATTTAAGCCGCTCGCAGTGACTATAAGCAAATAGAAAGAAACTGATGGATAGTTCATTACAAATGAGAAGGGTTCTGATTACAATAGAAATACGACTTTATTTGAATAGAATGAGTTATGGTATGAACAGATAGTGAAATTTAAAATATTCCATTATACATCTAAAATATCAAGAAAATTTGGTACCGATATAAGTGAAATTTGGTATGCAAAATGTGAATAGAGGCTAATTCTACATATGATTCTTCTCTGAATTTGTTTAATAATACAAATGAAATAAATCAGTAGCACTAATACGGCTAGATTTGAAACGAAAGTTTGCTTCATACTGTTACATAATTATTAGATTCTTAATATTTATGTACAATAGTGTAGAAATCAAAATGGCTGTTATAAGTTGCAGCCCACGGCCTTGAAGGATGAGTGACAAGGCTTGACCTAATCCTGATCCTTTCCGGTGGATACCGTGAGAATCGGTGGAGGAGACCTTCTTTCGGTTTAGATTAGAAATAGATTTTAGTCAGTCGGCCAAAACCCACGATGGTGGTGAGTCGTGTTATACACACTCCGACTCAATCTGCGCAGGAAGTTTGGTGGGGGATTTCGAGAATAAAATATGATCTAAGTAAATCGAAGTCTTGTTTTATTATCTAAAAACTACAAATGACAGAGGGCTTCTGATAAAGAGAAATCCCCAATGGAAGACCAGACACGAAGTCCCCCGGAGAAGTTCAGACGCTAGGAAAGACGTCAGAAGAAGAATGTAAGATAGAAAAGAAGAACAGAAGAAGAATAGAAAGTAAGTAATGAAAAGGGTATACAACAATACGAAGACTTATTTCATCGTCAAAATCTGCATAACTGGAGCCTCACTATCGGATACAGTTAATAATCTTATGTAGGACACAGTAACTCAGAAGCTTTCTTAGCATTTATAATCTGAAATGATTTTTCATGCATATAGATGTTTTATAATTTCTACTTAGTAAAGCAAACATATCTACTTAACTGTTATATTCATGATGATGTCAGGTTTACATGGACAAATATGTACTAGAATTTGTAGAAGTTATTGCGTAGGTTGATTGAAGATCTGGTTTGATCAGTTGGCAGCTGATTGAATTTTCCTTCGCTTTGATGTACTTGCTGGCAAAGACAGCTTCATGCTGCGTTCGAAAGTACACTACAACTTTTTGGTAGAAATAAAAAAGAAAAACATGAATGTTGAAAATTTGTTTTCAACGCGCAGTAATCATCTTTATAGAACTTTTTTTTTTTAAAGAAAGTAAAGCACACTTTTTTACTACATTTAAAAAAAATCATTTAAGATGTGTCACTACGTTTGATGAGATGTCACTTAAATTCAAGTGCTCGAATCTGATTTGTTAAATGATATTTTTTGTATAATTTGAAATCATTCAGAATGAAAGATACTTCTAATTAAGGAAATAAGTGCAAATTTGTACATTGATATAAATATAACTTATTTTATATCTAACATAGGAATTCAGGTTATTTCCTATAAGTCTAACATAAACAAAGGGGAACAACTCTTGACTGATAAATTATTTATTTTCCCATGAAACTAACCCTAAACCCTAACCCCATTTTCCTAGTAGGTCAATAAATAAATAATTCATCAGTCCAGAGTGGTTCCCCTTTGATTATGTAAGACTTATATGAAATAACCGGAACTCAAATCATTTAATATCTTTTTTACAATTGATAGCAATAAAAACACCCTCTGGGTGGTGTACAAATTGATTTTCGAATGATATTGCCTGAGGGTGTGGGAGTTAAAAATTCAATGTCAGAGGGTTTGTATCATAAGTAAGTAAAATCATCAAATTTATTAAACGAGTAAAAAAGATAAAATAATTTGAAATGGAAACAGAGTTCTGTTCCCTCAAATAAAATGTTGCATGCAAATTATTAATTAAATAATTATTCTGGATATTTTGCATGTAGATTTTACACAAAATCGTGGGTATTTATTTACTTGTAAAATTTATAAAAATCATTTATAGGGTAAATCTATACCTAGGTTTGTGTTCGAAAGTGAACAAAAAACTACTCAAATGAATAACACTGGATTATTTTTTCATTGATCTCAATATGTTAATCTAGTTGCTGAAACTGAATTGAGTCGATCCATATGTTTATTATTTTCCTCTTCAATATCGCTATATATTTTGTGATTAAAATATTTCTCGTTTGTCTTACGGATAGTACATCAGCAGAAATGTGTAAAACTTCTCAGTTGAAACAGGTTTTTAACAAAAAAAGCACAACACACTGTTTATGTTTTATCTCAAACTTTTCTAATAAGAATTCTTACAATTAAAAAGTACTTTGCTAGTGATAAATGAGATACGTATATAAAAATAATGGAACGAGGTTGACTCTACAGTTAATTATACTAGATTCCGGGAAATCTAACCAAATCCACTAATATCCAACACCTTGTCAATAAAATGGCATCAAATAATTAAGAAAGTGTAGAAACACGACGTTTTGGCGCCGTTTCTTAATAGCTAAAATGTAACGAGATAACCTCATTCATGTTTCTTTCTTGGGTTTGAATTTCATCTAATCACATCTAAAGAAGAAAAAAAACAGACATATAGGTATATATTTATAGTCATGCAAATACTTAATTGCTTTTAGATGCTAAAACACTGGCACCTATATATATATATATATATATATATATATATGAACAACGTATCGTCTTCAGGAATCACCCAGAGAAAAAAAAACATTGATTACAAAGTTTGACGAAGAATAATGTAGTTACCTTTCCTCTCATGAGCCCTCAAATGACTTATCAAACCCGCTGCAGATCCACAAAGTTTGATGCAAATGTGTCATAGGAAGGATGTCCCTCCCATTGCATCAGATGATCAGGTGATAACATCTGATGCTTATGTACTACCATACGTCTCTTAAACTGAGGATTTCGATTTGGAATTCACCAGTATATCGAGTGTTAAATTGTATTAAATCGATAAACGAAGCAGCAATCTTCAGAATTTCGACGTGATGTGTTTCATGGAAATGCTTAACCAATCATAATCACAGTTTATTCAAATAATGTGTTGAAGCATGTCATAAAATCTGAATGAGTTGTCAGCGGTTCACAATTCATTTTCTAGTAACACTCGTGTTTCTCTTTACATATACATAAGAATACGAAATAGAAAAATGCGACCAAACATAAAATTGAGGAAAAGGCAAACAAGCACACCTACTTAGAATCACTTTTACAAAGCTTACTGCAAAGTGAACAGCATTCTACTTTAGAAAAAATATTTCGTAACAAAGTAGCTGTTAATGTTTTTTTTTCTTAATATATATATATATATATATTATTTATTTATCCACCTTTACATAATATAAGTAAATATTTTTCATATATATATTTCTTTCGGAAACAGTTGCTGTCAACTGGGAATTCATTTTAACTTTCGAAAAGGAAAAAGAAAAATAGCACAAAACATAAGCAGATTTTGTGTCCCATTTTCTTTCTATGTACAAATACCTCCTCACACATTTTAATCGACTAAAATATCTACAAGAATTCACAAGCATTTTACGCGCGTTTTCACCTTTCGTTAGGGTGTGATTTTTAAAAGTATATAATTTTTTATTATTTAATTTTTTTCTTTACTAAGATTCTTAATTTTAAAAAAAATTTCCGGTGGTTCTAAAATGCAGTGTATTTTTACAATTTCCCATTATCTATAAACAATGCTTTTGTCTTATTCAAGCACTTAAGTGCTTAAGATATCGGCACATGTGACCATGTCTCTTTCATTCTGCCTGCTGTCCTCAGGATTTATTATGCAGAGAGGGAAAGAGAGTTTCCCTCTCTAACAAATTACACGTCTCGATTTTATATTTCTCCATGCCTATCTCTCAGAATTTCTTTCGTAATGTTGTTTTTCTGTATGAATTTGTCTAAAAATGTGTCACCCTTTTTCAATGCCTTCTCCTTTGTATGAGCGCCTATCTTACACAATTTCTACTTGTGGTTTTTCTATATGTCTCACTTATTCTAAATCCACCGTCAGTCACAATGTATTTAACTTCCTTCATCTCAAGCCCTCTATTAGGGACTATCATTTTATTTCACCTATTTCACTTCCTCTCCTATTTCTCTCACACATAAATAACTCACTTACCACAGCTCTCTCTGGCTCACACTTCATCCACTTTCCTCAGCTCTCTCTCTCACATTTCACCCACTTCCCTCAGTTCTCTCTCACTCACCTCACATTTCACCCACTTCCCTCGGCTCTCTCTCACTCTCACTCACATTTCACCCACCACTCTCACTCTCACTCACATTTCACCCACTTCCTCGGCTCTCTCTCATTCACCCTCACATTTCACCCACTTCCCTCGGTTCTCACCCTCACATTTCACCCACTTCCCTCAGTTCTCACCCTCACATTTCACACTTTCAGTTCTCACCCTCACATTTCACCCACTTCCATCAGTTCTCATTTCACCCACTTCCATCAGTTCTCCCTCACATTTCACCACTTCCATCAGTTCTCATCACTTCATCAATTCTTCCTCTTCAATCCAAATTCTCCCTTACATATCCCTCCTCGCTTATTCCTTTCTCCAATTTCCTCCTATTTCTTTCTTCCTTTACCACGAATTCTCACTGTGTGTGTGTGTCTGTGTAAATAAATTGTCATAAAAAAGAAAGAAGTTAACTGTGAAAGCCAGCTGTACATTCACATTTTAAAGATACGAGGCCTGACCGGAAAATATCCGGCTAAAGGATCTTAACCTAAAATAGTCAACCAGATGCAAAGTCTTATTTTCCTCATTTTCAATTCTCCAAACTAACCTTGTGACACATCCATGTTTCAAAACAGTCCGAAAGTGTACTCGTTGGGGATCACCATCAACTAATTTGTAACGTACTTTTTAATCTCACACACGTGACCTGAGGTTTTGAAAAAATGGAAAGACAAGGGTTCAATTTGGTACATAATATGGACAACGAGAGATCTAAACGATGGAATTATTAAATAAGCATATTGTGTAAGAATCTAATCAGTTGTTCATTGTTAATACAACAATCAGAAAGTGCACAAGTTCATCCGGTGCTCTCTCACGGCTGACTGAGTAAATCTACGTAAAATGTCCGTTCAACGATAAGCATCAACATCATTGTTTTCAAGTATTATAAAACAACACCGTATAGTTATATTCAAAGTATGTTCCGAACAAATTGGTTTCTACTAATATATATTTGGAGGGTAGGGGAGAGATTATGTGCTTAATTAAAGTCATACCTAATTTGTTAATTATAATTAAATGAATTAGGCGTGCATATCGGTTTAAATGTAAAGCGTAAACAAATCGAGAAAAAGTCAATCTCTGTATGTACATTTCAGCCCATTAGGCCTCATCAGGGCAGTGCTTTGTGCGTGATTCGAACCCTACCTGTCAGGCTGACAGGCGGACACTAACCATTACACTAGCTGGCTTCACCAGAATTTCTCATTTATTTTAAACTGATGTGTATATCGCACTTTTTGGGTGACTTATAGCACTACAGTATGAAGTGGACAAACAATGTAAATTAATTAATTAACAAATTAGGTATGACTTTAATTAAGCACATAATCTCCCAAAAGATTGTCGGCTATCGCCATTTCAAACACGCTGTTTGTCCACTTCATATATATATATATATATAAGGTGTGTCAAAAGTTTCGAGATGAAGCTGTATTGAATGGACAATAAATATAACGTTAATTTTCTTCAGAATACAGGTTGTTAATATTTTCAGAGTACAGCATTTAAAGCAGTATTTACCAAGATTGAAATGAAGAACAAATGGAACGTTAATATTTCAGAAAGATGGAGATGCATACCTTTCTCAAGTGTTTTAGAGCTATGGGAAATACAAACAACCTCTTCCATGATATGAACTCATCTTACCATGTCCATTTCCGACGACAGTAACATTACACCACCCAGCTCCACAGCAGAGCAGTTCCAAAACCCAGCACATCCAAATATGAACACTAGATTAGCATTATGATTGATTGATCACTTTTCGCACTTTTCTCTGCTGATTTTGACACCACATGAAACAAAATAATGAACATACATACACAGACACACATTATATATACTAGCAAATATATGCACCCTCCGGGTGAAAGTTTTTAAGTTTTAATAATAAATGAATATGTTAAATTAGAAAGCAAATAAAACTAATAAGAATGCAGATAAAAAGATTTGGAACAGAGGGGTATTATCGAAAAATAGAACAGCTTTGAAACTAACTCTTCCATCATTTTCCATTACTCCCGTCTTTCATTGGTAAATTTTCCTAATTTAACTCTTTATTAAAATAGGAAGTAAAGAAATATTACAGTTATTTCTTCTTCTTAATGAATTTCTTTTAAGATTTTAAATTTTTGCTCATATTCAATAAGATAAAACCAAATAATTAGAAATCAATAATACTTAGCATACATTTATAAAAAATCAATTTTTAAGATCAATATGCAAATTAGCCTTCCCATTCACACTGTAAACCACTATTTTTGTATATATAAATACAATTGCGTATTATTCGTATGTAGATATGGTCAACAGTCTTAATAATGTAAAACAATTTTATTATTCATTGAGGTTTAAATAAAAATAAAATCATCGAGAATGTGATGTAAATAACTAAGGGAACTGTGTATTGAGTAGTAATATAGTTTCGGTTACAGACAGAAAACACACAATCTCCATTATAATATAGATATATATATATATATATATATATATATATATATATATCCACACGTGTTTCCACATTGAAACAGTATCACGACTCATTTTAATTAATGTCTGGTCGCTTTGCTTCAAAGAAAAACAAGAGTAAATAATATGTGAGAGAAAGTTAATTTTGCCCTTTTTTTTTTTTTTGGTTTTGCCAAATGGGAAATGTCACCATGATCTCCAGCAGTCACGCTCAAGATAAAAACGGTCAAGTGTGAGATTCTTTTAATGTTCCTATGTTTTCTTTCTCTTCTCAACCTCAATACGAAGCGCCTAATCAATGACACCAACCAAATTCTCGTTAAAATTAATTAAATTTTCATCCTTTTCTTTTTCGACATCCTTTATTCGTTTCATGCCGGATTTTATATTTTATTTAATTCGTTTTTTTTTTTTTTTTTTGGAACGGGAACTTTCTCAGAGCGGCAGTTAAATAGGAAGCAGAGATTTGGTAAAAACTGAATGAAGATACAAGTTCGCTAAAATGAAAGTATTAGATTAAAAGTAAAACTTAATATCTTAAGACTTGTTTTCGGCTTCATTAATTCACGAAATCAACTGTAGTTAACTTCTAATGGTTACGGATGGGTAAAACAAAACATCAAAGTCCGTTTTAGGTTATTGGCTTCGTTTTGTGTATGATTAATAAAGTGTGGATGATATTTCGATTGATGTATTCATTGAATTTCCATTTGAAATTCACGAAGAAATACAAACACACAAACTGGTTCTTGGAGATAATCTGGTTCTTTTCCAGGAAATATGATCAAGCCACGCTTCAAGCCATCAGTTAAGCCGGAACCCCGAAGTAGCGACGAAGCTGCCCTGTATCTTCATAGGTTAGACCTCATAAAGAAACAGGTGGCGTAAGCTATTTGATGTCTACATTTACCACCGATACCACTGAATTATTGTAATATTTGATCGTGATCGAGTCTATTTAAAAAGAACTGAAGGATTCTTATTAGCATTTCAGTCCTCTTAATTATTTTGTGAATTAAGACTATTGTATGACTTTTGTTTTGAGAATGTCGACTAAATTATGACTAATGTTGAGAATGTGGACAAATATATGAATAATTCTGAGAATGTTGACAAATATATGAATAATTCTGAGAATGTGGACAAATATATGAATAATTCTGAGAATGTGGAAATATGAATAATTCTGAGAATGTGAACAAATATATGAATAATTCTGAGAATGAGGACAAATATATGAATAATTTTGAGAATTTGAACTATGCGTTTTAGTGTCATTGAGAATGTCATCGGTTATCATATACCTTTAATTTGTACTGAATCGATTAATACTCTTTTTGAGACAATCATACCTCCCACTGCAGGCTATACAGTCACCGTATTCGAAATCTGCCGACAGGTTTTCAGACAGATTATATCAATGACTTTGTATAGGGAAGTGTTTTTAACAACTCAAAAGTGAATAAAAGTACTAAACTGAAAGGGCACTGACTAATATATTTAACGCTGGTATCGTATTAGTAAAGTATTTAAGACTAACAACGACGAATAGATAAAACTTAGTTCGATTTTAACGGTATATTAGACAAAAATGACTAACAATATTAACCTCCTCTCTTCTTTATATATAGAAACTTATCGGTCTAATGGAGAGGGAAATTGTGGATATCTAGTATCTGCTACTGAAGCAATCCCTCAGAGATCATTTTTGCTTGAGTGGTCGTGGAACTGGCCCGATGGTGAATTGCTGTTCTATCACCGAAAGCGTCTACGTCAATTTAATCCACACACAGAAATAATCGAATTTTACTGACCCAGTAAAAAGCGAATTAAACTTAAAATCAGCTTATACATATTGTGTGATGGTTGGAAAGTTAAAATTTTGAAGAGAAAGCCTCGTTTTCATGTGATTGATACTCTGATGAGAACTGTAACGCTTACAATGTTCTTGATAATTATCTCTTCGTCATATTCACAACCGATTTTTTTAAGAATCAAGTGAAATTGAATCTAAACACATTAACAATAGATCATTGTGATTGATTCTAAGAAAAATGTCAGTAGTGAACCATGACAAACGAGTCTAGCTCTAATATTAATTAGAAGTTGAAGAACAGAAGACAGACAAATGCGCAGACAATGTGGTCGTCTTTTGACATGACGTTCTTACATCGAATCACTTAAATGAAACGCTCAAAAGAGGACGCATTGTAATTGATTCCAATAATATCGATTTAACTATAATCAAAGCAAAATAATAAAAAAAGAAACACGAGGATTTGATAAATTACACATGGTATCTGAATTGTTATCCAAATTTCTATGATAATTGAGGAACCGAAAAAGAGTCGATTGTATAGACAATGTTCTCCTTACACAGCGATTTCTCAACAGTTTCTTTGTGATTTAGTGTGTACACAAAAGGTAAGAAACAAAGCAGGGTAATTTTTTTCGTTCTTGAATTAAGTAAACTACTAGCTTACACCCTGCACATCCCGACGTAGGAAATGTAAATATACCATAATGGTTATCGGTGTAGGAATCAGATACCAGTGAGGTTTTAAGTAAAGAGTAGGACAGAATAGGTTATTTAGCCTTAATAATGCAAGTTCAGAAGAACAAAAAACGTCATTTAAAACAGATGAATCTGTTAAAGTAAAAATAAAATATTGAACTTGTGATTCATATTTGGAGAGAGTAAAAATCTGTAAATTTAGAACCTATGTGTATTATTAGAATACTTTCACACTTGGTGCACCATTATTTTGTTATCAGATCATTGAAAAAGATATATATATATATATATATATATATATATATATATTGAGATTTGATAATTTGCTTTAGAAGCATTGTTTAGTAATGTATATTATCATTTATATTTTTGCTTGAAGACAATTACAATGCGTACATCGTACACAATTTCATAATCATTGAAAATAGTCATAAAAAGTGAACTCTGCTGGTTTACGAAACCATATATATATCAAGCTCCTCTGAACGAGTAGGATGAAATATAGTGTCAATTTGATCGGCTGTTCGAGATATTCTCAAAGGATTTGATCAAATACGGTTTATTTTTAAACATCCCCCACTGTGAAAGTTTCATCAACAGTCGTCAGTTTATACACCTTTCAGCCACCAATATATATATATATATATATATAATCCAAAAGTCCAGAGAAGAAATCTTCTTACGACACAAGAGTTTTATTATAAAAACCTGTCGCAGTTTGAGAGCTCAATGTGTGCTCTTAATGTTAGAGTCACAGAGCAAATATGTAAGTAAAGAAATAACAAAAGACTTCGAGATTTAGCATTATCCTCCCTGAAATAGACTGTATAGCTAAATCCCTAAGTCTTTTGTTATTTCTTATATATATATATATATATATATATATATATATATATATATATATATGTGTGTGTGTGTGTTTTTCTTGGTAATGAGGATCATTCCATATGTACGCTAACCATAGAGATACATGTAAACCCTGGTGAGAGCTTGATGTGCCTAGTGTCAGTGAGTGGACTGACAGAAATATATTTAGCAAAATTAAACTTTTTTCAGGCTTTTATTATAAATATATATACTACATCTCTCTGATAAGAAAATTATGAAAAAAAAAATTAGTTAACTTCCCACATGGAAGAATTATGTAAAGGCGTTATAGAATATGTAACTTTTCGTGCTTAAAAGTGACCGGAAATAACAAACTTGAACTGAAAGGCAGCAAACAAGAATTAAGTAGCCCACTGAAACTTCTTACAGCTTCAGGTGCAGTGAATAACAGATTTAACTAACACAGATTATGTTTCTTATATTTATATTGTGTACAGCGGCGTTGAGAAAGATTTATCAGATCCGATTCAAATCTTGTTAGTAGTGATAAGGAGCGGCGTAAACAAATTCTGGTAGGTTTATTACATTTGGATATGTATCTTACGGTCAGTGAATTTTAAGCAGAGATAAGTTAATGAATATGACGTACTTTTTCATAACAAATAACAAGATTAGTGTTTTCTTACATATTCTTATTTTCTAACTCAAATTTATTATTAACAGGAAGGGTTACCCGCTGTTACCCAGATAAAGAGAATAACCTCATATAGCAGAATTGTAAAACATGGGTTTAATAATTAGATTTAAAAGTAAATGAAAAAAACATTTTACACATTAATTTCTCACTATCAATATATTCTAATAGCGCAATATTCTCGATGATATATTTAAATAAAAATGACTATTTAAATGTTTACAAATTACAAATGATTTAGTTCGAATGTCTGTGATTTTACTTGCACAAGAGGACATGCACAGACATGACTGTGCAGGGAAGGTGATCCACTAGGAAGTATGTGAACAATTAGAATTGGCAGTACGTCTAAGGGTCCTATGTATAGGTTCAATAGATCATTTTTATTATTAATAATATTTGATAGTTATACATGATCGTATATAACTTATTAGCCAAAATCGTTTACTATAAATTAAAATAACTAACCGTGAAACTGGGATCGATCTTAATGACGAGCTACAACAGACTTCCCTAAGCACGACAATTGGAGATTAAACACCAGTTTAGTTTCATATCTACGAGATCCCTTTTTCTTTAGGTTCTTACGCATATTAAGGAGATACCTTCAGCGTATTCGAACGCCTGTCGACACTGTTAGAGAAGATCTTAAAGAATATTTGACGAAACCTGGTATATCATTCGTCACTCAGTCACTATTCTTCATCTTTTTGTCCCCAAAGCAGCCAAGGAAATTTCATCGTTATATTGAGTCTAACATGGTAGACTACGAGGTCGCAGTACTCGAGTTAGAAGACCAAACACATTATTACGGTTTCGGACTAATACACTTTGTAAATAAATGAATCTCTCAGCTATGGGTTAAGAAAGTATCACTGCTGTTCTTCAGCAAGGATGGCTTTGACTGTAAAATATCCACGAAGTTAGGTTGTAGGTATTATCTTTCTCTGGGAAGTTTATTATTTGATAATTAAATTGGAGATTTTTTCAATGCTAAGCGCAGATAAGTTTAGGTAAGACTTCTAGATAGTTTAGTCGTAGTTTTTTTCCAATTCAAGAATTCAACAGTTTATGATGTCAATAGTTATGAATTCAATAGTTATATAATAGTGTATGATAATCCTTAGAGCCTATCAAATTCGTATACTTGTATGTCAAGAAGAAATAGTTAATTTTCTAATTCCTGTCTAATAAATAAATTGCAGTTTTTCTATTACTTTAAAATTGTGACAATTTTTATAAAAATGTGTTATAACAAAAAGATATCATGATAACTAGCAAAAATATGTACCCATATTTATACATTTATAGATTTATATTTACAGATTTTAAAGGACTATCAGGGTGCTTCTAAGTGCTCATATCTCCCCCAATTCTTGGAATTGGGCACTTTCTTTGGCATCACTGAATTCGAAGCATCGAAATCTATCAGAGAAGCCACAAAAATATAGAACTTTAATCACTTTCAAAAATGGGTGTTTTTTTCAGTTTCTATTAGGGAAAAAGCGAAAAATCGTCATCTACAATCTTCATGAAATTGGTTACATTGAGGCACTATAAGGGGGATTTATGGGTTCATTTATGTGCTAAATCTTTAAATAAAGCGCTTTCTTTGATAAAAGTGAATTCTACGGATGAATATCTTTCAGAAAAGACCAAAAAATCGACATCTAAAAATTATACTGAAGAATAAGTTCCAATTACCGTCGAACTGGGAAGACAAGGTAGCAAGCGATTGTAACTTAAATACAAACTCGAGTGCCACAAAGTCCACTGCAAAATGACAAAGTATATATAAGACTCCACAATGTCATTCAAATCAGGCAGTCAAGCAACCAATCGGAACTCAAGGAATGGAATGACCCAAATCACCCAGATTCATGAATGGATCATTCTTGATTCCTATTTATACCAGCTGTCTTGGACACTGCTTGAGTTCTACTTAGCTGCTGTTATTAAAACCAACAGTAGACTAACTGGCTTCAATATGGCGCTGCGAACAGGATCATCTGAATTCTACGGATGAATATCTATCAGAAAAGACCAAAAAATCGACATCTAAAAATTATACAAGTATCAAAGTTTTAATGTAATAGAATATTAGATTAGATTAGAAAATATAACATTAGAAAAAATAAAAAACTAAATAAGAACGGATATAAACAGATTATATCTATTTGGATTTTATTTTGATTGATTTCTATATAAAACTAAGCATAGGATTGTTTGAAAATAGATATATATTAGAAAGAAATAACATCAAGTAATTATTTGTTAAAACCAGTATACAAATTATCCATATCATATACTATGTAAGCCTTTTACTACTGAATAACAAGTTTGATCCTCACTGGATGCCCCATACTTGCAATCATGTGCCACGTCCTACCCATGGCGAACAGGTTGGGTGAATACCTACTATGTAAACCTTAGTGAGATATAACTTACATGGCAGGATTTTAAATATATTGATAACATGGGCTTTTTATAGCTAGCAAATCTAACCTAAACTTTAATAAAGATATTGTTAATAAATAAGATGCTAATTAAGATTAAATAATTATTTAATAACCATTGAGAATATAATGTAAATTACTAAGGGAATTCTAACATCATCTCCATCTTTAAGATAGTACCTGCAGTCTTTAATTTTCATAACAATTTTTATTCGTGACAGTAGAAAACTACTTTTGATAGTTGAAAAAAATTAAAAATTAAATATTTTTTCTAATAACGAGCAATATGATCTTGTACCCTTGTTATCATGAGTTCGAGTTACGTTATTACCACTTTGATAGAGCGAATGTCGACGCATCATTTCACAGAGATACTCTTATTTCCGCGTCTCGCCATTTCATTATTTGCAACAACACTGCTTCAACAGGGAATATGAGCAAGGCAGATTGGGCAGGGTTATTGACAGAATAAGAACGATGCACAGTCGTTAGCGTAGAAGTCAAGGTATTTGTATTTCAGCAGCTTGCACTGACAGGAAAAACGTTTAACTTGGATAGCAGAGAAGATAGGTGATCTGATATGATGCTAAAGCAGAGAGAGGTTCTTGTGTACCTCAGCTTGAGGATATGCGATTGAGGTGGATGCATTTCGTTTCTTGGGTTTGAGGTAAATGTCAGCTTTGTAAAGTGCTCGAGTCGGTAAGAACAATCTCCGGTCAGTAATCAAATGTTAAGTTCGAGTCGAATGCAATTCCCTTATAGAATTTCGCTTGTAAAGAGTTTGGTATACGAATTTGCATCGATTTCTGTCACGTACACAAATGTGCACAGATAAGAATGTAAAATGATAACACACACACACATATATATATATATATACATACACGTATACACATATAAACTCGCACACACATACGAATATAAAAACACATATATATATAAGCACTATTCTGTCAGTAACACATTAATTCCTGACCAGTGGCAATCATCATTCTTAATTCCATATTAAAATGAATATATATATATATATATATATATATATATATATATATATATAAATAAGAGAGAGAGAGAGAGAGAGAGAGAGAGAGAGAGAGAGAGAGAGAGAGAGAGAGATAGATAGATAGATAGATAGAGAGAGAGAGAGACAACCTACAAATGCAAAATCTGTGGTCGAGAATGTTTCTCAAACATAGGACTTCATAGTCACAGGAGGCGCTGCAACTCCAGGGGCACACAAACACTTATCATAGTTTTTCGAGGCTGAATTGCCAATGAATGATGATGATGATATATATAAGTATAAAGTTCAATACTTATAAGTAAATAGCGTCTAATATCGTGAATGTAACATTTATATTTAAGTTAGGGTAACGTGGACATGGAGACAACAACGCTTGGTTACAGACGGTTTCTCGCCAATGTGATTTTTCAAATCAACACATAGGCGAAAAACTAAACAAGCGCCATTGACTTAATGGCTAATACAGACGGTTAGCGAATGTCAGAAAAAATAAAGTTTTTACTTACCTGCAGTCTTCGGAAGGGAAAAAGCTCAAAGACGGCTATAACTGGGTTTATATTTGCTGTTGTCGTTTTTGATTGGTTTAATAGGTAATAAATACCTCGTTACCTGATAGTTTCGGTGTGTAGAATTATCGTCGATTGGAAGCATTACGTTTATACTTGACTCTAATCTTACTAGACCTAAGAGGTTATTTGCTTAATACGGCCTTCAAGGTCGCAACAGGGAACGTTTGCAACAGTCCCTTAAGTGAAGTGTCTACTTTTTACCTACTTGCCTCTGTGGGGCGTTGATGTTAGTCTCTTAGTTGCGGACTGCTTTTTCGCAACACGGTAAAGTCATCGGAGTGGCCTAAAGTCGGTATCAGCCAAACAGCGAGGGAGTCTATCCCCTTTTCACTATCGCTAGACCAAGGAGTTTTTTTTTCTTTTGAGGTGGAGCGCCACACCTACCATCAGCTCCATACTTTACCGCACAGATCCCTGTGCTACTCATGCGCTGAGTTGGCGAGGGCCGGTATCGAACCAGGAACCTTGTGGTTTCTAGCCGAACGCTCTACCGATTGTGCTAACCCGGCCCTACAACCCGCAACACGGAAGAGAGAGAAAATCAAGGTAAGATATGCTATTAGCATAACTATTATGGGGCAGATATAAATCCTGGGTGCCCTTGCCTCATAATAATTGGATCATTAGTACTGAAATATTTTCAGTATTACCTGTCAACTAAGATAATTTGTGCGACTGGCTATAATTTTTCTTTATATATGAAAATTATTGCTGGCACCTTTTGGTATATATCTGTCGCATCTTCTCTGTAATCTGGACTTAAGGAATTATCTTGTATTGATCCAATTTTTATGATGCGTCTTAGTCAGATTTGTGTTAGCGAATCATCAATAAAATATTCATTACATTTCCAGCTGCCTGTCTATTGCGCCAGTGAAAAGTGTTTTGTTCATGGAGAACTATTTCGTAACAGCTAACATATTTCTCTTTCGGTGATATCATTTCCAAAACGTAAATACATCTATTGTTGGATCATTTATACACAATTGTCTTTCCTGTACACCTGATTACTATAGTTTCTTAACATAGGTAAACATAACATACATATAAACCAGAATAGCATCGTTTTTTTTACTTTTTTTTTTTTTTTACTTTTCCTGTCTACGTAAGAGAATGAATCTCAGAGGCAACTAGGCTTTCAGTACATATATACAATTTGTTTCTGAAGCATCAGTATATATTTTCTGTTAGAACCCGTTAAAACAGTGACCAAAATATGTGTATTTAATATATGGGGGCACTTGGTGTTATGGTTATTGTCTTTGAAAATGAACACGTGCCTTGATTTCAAATTATGGATGAGACATTTTTGCATTTTTCAAAAGGTTTACCTTTCGGAAAGTTACGTATCCAACTAATCTCCCTCCAGATATGATTAAAAGCACTAAGGCGCACTGAGCATTTAACGTTCATTAGATAACCAATCTAGAAGGGAAAATTGTGTTCAGACCTGCTGAGGTTTACTTTAAAAATTGTTCATATATCACATCCTATTCAAGCGCAGGGGATTTATATATATATATATATGTGTGTGTGTGTGTGTCACAACACAGACACCGTGTTTCTTGTGGCTAGACATTTATAGGCTATTCTAGCAAGGGTGGAAACCCGATCGATTCAGCATCAGTCAGGCTGCTTCACTACTCGGCCATCGTCCTCTACATAATTCTGCCATCAAAGAATTATGTTTGATGAAATTCTTAATTGAAAAGTAAAATTTTATTTTTATTTGTTCTTTAAAGTTACAAATTGACATTTTCAATTTTATTCATTAGGGTACTTATATCTAAAAAAAAAATATATGAAAGATTAGATGAAAAACTAGAAATATATGAATTTCTAAAAATGTTTCAATATTTTATGGGCCCCCCTGTATGATAGATTTCTTATCAGCGAAAAAATGTATTATCCATCACAATTCCGTGTCGTCCTTGAACTAGATAAGAATTAGGAATTCATCGTGTGTCTAAAATTAACGAATTCTTTACAGTTCTTTTTTTATAGGCAGGATGCGGAACACATAAGGAAACTGAGGAAATTCAAGCCTGGCAAGATAGCGTTATACATAATGCTCAGAATAAAGCAGACACAGCGGAAGTAAGCTTCGTTGCACGCTGAAAAAAGATTCTTTGTGTTCTACCGAGTTTACAAGGTTGAGTGAGAAAATAAAAGCCTGCATGCCTTTCGATAGACACACACGGAATTGTGTTGGCACTATCTATTGCTGAATACCGTCTATCCTTTCCTTTGTCTTATAATTATATTCTGTGATACAGAATAAAATCCAAATCACTGAGCTGGCATTTTGCTCTTCAGATAAGCCATGCTGTGTACGTACATAAAAAATAAGGATTAACATATTTAAGATTTTCGTAACGTTAATCCTCAATGCAGAGATGAATTTTTGTGTGGATTTTCAGGTACGTCCGACCATATACTGTTAGTTTTGTTGAAAAAATTAGCCATGTAATGTACTTAATTTTATAAATTTTTTGTTTTTTTACGGCATGTAATGAATATACAATACGTTTATCAGTTAACCCAATTGAACGATTCTTTGATAGATTGATTTTTACGGCATGTTTACCGGTTAATATTAGATTAACTTACTCTCCTGAGTGAACACTTAAACAGGGACAGTGCTGGCCGTTCAGTTAAACAGGATCGAGAGAGAGAGAGAGGAGAGAGAGAGAGAGAGAGAGAGAGAGAGAGAGAGAGAGAGAGAGAGAGACACACACACACACACAGACACAGACAGAGAGAGACAGAGAATGTGTGTCATATGAATCCATGCTGTCAGCACGACCCGAGGTGAATGATATACAAATAGTGATAATATAAATGTGTTAATTTTATCCCAGTGTTTTTATTATTAGAATATTGTTAATAAGATGTTTACAATTGAGGCATAAAAACTATTTTCAATGACGACCATTTAAACTGCGTAAAATAAACCGTAATAATTTCACCAAATGATTGACTACTTTCCACTCTGGAGAAACATTGTTAAAATGCCAAATATCCAAATCACATGCGTTGAATTATTTTACTGTTAACTTTAAAATGAATAGATATATTAAGGAAACTGGGTGCGTAAAATATTACACGAAAATATAGAATCAACAATTGCCAAACAGTAAATAATAGAAGCGGAAATAAAATCAATAGATATTCATTGAAAAATAAACATATCTATAAAGCATTATCATCAACGCTGATGACAGTTTTGATTCCCTAGGTACTCACTCGCTTTTCGCTCCTATGCCCATCACTGTTGGTATGTTCTATAAGATCCCACCCACTGTATACACGGATTTATTTAATGTATATTTTCTGTGCTACCTCTACTGGTATGTCCATGTGAAGGTGTACGAAAGAGAATGTAACTTAAGGGTCCTCCTTACAGCAGTAGTAAGCCTTTTAGTATTTATTGGACGGTGTGTATTATTGGAGGTAGATGGAGATGTATCTTGTAGATTAAAGACTTCCAGCAAATGAGAAAAAAAATCCTATTTTCCAAATTATGTAAATGCTAAAATTTTAAAGTTGATTTTAGAAATTAACGGGATGATATCGATTTAAAAATGTGAGACCACAAATATTTTCAGTTTCTGTGTCTTTTTTTAAGCAAAATAAACTTAGTAGAAAACCATCACTAGTATAATAATAAGGATGATATCGATTTAAAAATGTGAGACCACAATATATTTTTCAGTTTCTGTCTGTCTTTTTTTAAGCAAAATAAACTTAGTAGAAACCATCACTAGTATAATAATAAGGATGATATCGATTTAAAAATGTGAGACCACAATATATTTTCAGTTTCTGTCTGTCTTTTTAAGCAAAATAAACTTAGTAGAAACCATCACAGTATAATAATAAGGATGAATATCGATTTAAAAATGTGAGACCACAATATATTTTCAGTTTCTGTCTGTCTTTTTTTAAGCAAAATAAACTTAGTAGAAACCATCACTAGTATTATAATAATAATAATAATAATAAAGCAATATTACAACAAGAGAAGAACAAGCGGGAATGACTACGATGATAGTGGTGAATGAAATCTCGGCTCCAGTTCTCGTACATCATGAGAGTAACATCTGGCAAACAGTTTGCACACGGTGACACGGCGAAAGGAAGTGAGGCGTATGCGAAAGAAACTACGTGTCAAGCAAGATTGATAGAAGTGAGAGCAGCTGCCTGAGATCTCTGGTGGAAACTTGAGAGCACGGCAGGTATGCCTACAGGTATGATATACACTTATTGGCGAACGTTAAAAGTTTGCGCATGCGTCGACTGGAGAATATTACCAGTTCCTGCGTGTAGGTTTAAGATTTCAAGGGGGTATGCCATTTTTGTTTTTATTGTAATATTCTATTTTTCCTCGACTATGAAAACGTTATTTATTTTGAAAATATCATTCTCTAGAAGTCTGATATCTTATTATAATGGAGATTGTGTGTTTTCTGTCTGTAACCGAAACAATATTACTACTGAAGTCACAATTCCCTTATTAAAACATCACATTCTCCATGATTTTATTTTAACGGTTTTAATAATTAATAAAATTGTTTTACATTATTAATACTGTTAACCATATCTACATACTGTATTTACGCGTACCCCACTTGTACGGGTCAAGCACAAAGTCCCTATTAACGTGGGACCACCCACAAACCGAGCTCATGGAGTGGCAGGTGAAAAATTGCGTCGATCCCGTCGGCATTCCCCCTCAAGGGGGGCGCCTCAGGCGCTGGGCAATAAACCCAGCCCTGCCCCTTTAAATCAAGGGGCAGGTGTTGCCTTGGGGATGGCCCCCTGGGATCCACGCCGTTTAATTATATCAATGGCCAGAGGCCGAAGCCCACTGTTGACCATATCTACATACGAATAACATGCAATTATATTTGTATATACAACAAAATAGCGGTTTACAGTGTGAACGGGAAGCCTAATTTGCATATGGATATTAAAAAAATCGAATTTAATAAATATGTGCTCAGTGTTATTGATTTCTAACTTGTTCTATGTTTCAAATCTTTTATCTGCATTCTTAGTTTCATTAGCCTTTGTAATTTAATATTTTATTACATTCAAAATTAAATACTTGCACCTGGAGGGTGCATATATTTGCTAGTATTAGAAATGTAAAAACAAGATTACCTCGGAAGATAATAGATAATACTGAGTTATGATGATCCATAAAAATGCCTTGTACAACTTAAGCTATTAACTTGTAAAGATCCAGGGCCGAAGCCACTGGACCCGTCCCCGAAGGGTGGGTTAAACATCTACACAGGAAATGTAAATATAAATGTACAATGCAAACGATTCTTTGATTCCTTGGCATAAAATAACCCTAGACGGGTTGACAATCAATAGGATATTGGTATAGGATTATTACACAATGAAATAACTCAAAGCTGAGAGTATATTTAACGATTGTATTTATCTTTAGGTTTCCTTCGTTTTAAGACTAATATCTCTTGTTAGTTTCCATCATTATTTCAATTCTCATACATTATTCTGCATCTTTAGTTTTTATTTTTGAGTTATTCTCGGTCTAGTCTCACCATCAGTCTGGCTACCATCAGTCTCTGGCAACGTTCACGTGAAATCCTCGAATGAAACTAAACCTGTTGTTGTACAACTACGTAATTATTTACTTATTTTTTTCTTTTTTTTTCATCAGCTTCCCTGTCGTGAATTCTTCTTTCCAAAATGTGCGCAATTGGATGAAGAATTAGTGAGTTGCTAATCATAAGTTTTAACTCATTTTTTTCTTTACAATAGCCGCATCCAAAATACTGGCAAATTCCCCTGCCAGTCTGAAAGACGGCAGCTGCTTGTAGTAGTGTCAGAGGAAGAAAAAAAAAGTGCCGTCTAAATAGAATTATTGTTAGTATTAGTAGTATCAGTCGCGGATGGAGATGGGTGGAGTGGAAGAATTCAAAGAGAAAAATAGGAGGAGAAGAATGCTGAAAAGATAAAGGGTGAATAGAAGAGTAGTGAATAGAAGTATAGAGTATAGATCTATTTTTTTAAAAAGTCCCTTTAAAAAAAAAAATCAAGATCCCTAAAGAGAAAGGGAATCATAGCCTTTTAAAACAAACACTTCAACCAAAAAATGACATATACGTACTAGTTGCAGTGATAGTTTACGCTGGGTTCGGATTCTTTGTTTAATGGCATATCAACATTCGTGGGTTATTTAAGGCCAAATTCATCCTTATAGAAAAAGAGTAGTGACACTATTTAACCCAAGGATGGAAAGATGAGGGCGTTCGTACATTTCCCAAGGGTATTAGTCCACGACTGCTCCAGACTCGCTTATTACGTTGTCGCAGTTCAACACGGCAGTTACTATGCCAAATGTTCCGGCATTAGTAGAGGATAATATGTTTAAAAATAATTATAAGCGCAAATCAAACCATTGGTCATCATTAGGTCAGCGACGTATAATTTATGTAAGGACATCAATATAAAACTTAAAATATAGCCAAACGCTCAAAGAAAGAAAAAGAAAAGAAAAAGAAAGAGAAAAAAGAGAAAGAAGAAAGAAGAAAGAAGGATGAGAAAAGAGAGAATGAGAAAAAGAGAAGAATGAGAAAAAAGAGAGAATGAGAAAAAAGAGAAAGAAAGAAAAAAGAGAGAATGAGAAAAGAGAGATGAGAAAAAGAGAGAATGAGAGAAAAAAGAGAAATGAGAAAAAGAGAGAAGGAGAAAAGAGACGAGAATGAGAAAAGAGAAAGAGAAATGATGAGAAAAAGAGAGAATGAGAAAAAGAGGAGAATGAGAAAAAGAGAGAAGAGAGAAGAAAAGAGAGAATGAGGAGAAAGAGAGAAGAGAAGAGAATGAGAGAAAAAGAGAGAATGAGAGAATGAGAAAAAAGAGAAAGAAGAGAAAAAGAGAAAAAGAGAGAATGAGAAAAAGAGAGAAGAGAAAAGAGGAGAATGAGAAAAAGAGAGAATGAGAAAAAGAGAGAAGAGAGAATGAGAAAAAGAGAGAATGAGAAAAAGAGAGAAGAAGAGAGAAGAGAAAAGAGAAAGAGAAAAAAGGGAGAGAATGAGAAAAAGAGAGAATGAGGAGAATGAGAATGGAGAAAAAGAGAATGAGAAAAAGAAGAATGAGAAAAGAGAGAAGAGAAAAACGAGAGAATGAGAAAAGAGAGAATGAGAAAAAGAGAGATTGAGAAAAAGAGAGAATGAGAAAAAGAGAGAATGAGAAAAAGAAGAGAATGAAAGAAAAAGAGAGAATGAGAAAAGAGAGAATGAGAAAAGAGAGAATGAGAAAAAAGAGAGAGAAAGAAAAAGAGAGAATGAGAAAAAAAAGAGAGAATGAGAAAAAAAGAGAATGAGAAAAAAGAGAATGAAAAAAAAAGAGAAGAGAAAAAAAGAGAGAGAAAAAGAGAGAGAGAAAAGTAGACGAAGAGAAAAGAGAGAGAGAAAAAGAGAGAGAAAAAGAGAGAGAGAAAAAAAGAGAGAAAAAAAAGAGAGAGAAAAAAAAAAAAGAGAGAAAAAAAAAGAGAAAAAAAAGAGAGAAAAAAAAAAAAAAAAAAGAGAAAAAAAAAGAGAAAAAAAAGAAGAGAAAAAAAAAAGAGAGAAAAAAGAAGAGAAAAAAAAAGAGAGAAAAAAAAAGAGAGAAAAAAGAGATGAGAATGAGAAGAAAAAAGAGAGGAATGAGAAGAAAAAGAGAGAGAATGAGGAAAAAGAAGAGAATGAGAAGAAAAAAGAGAGAGAAGAGAAGGAAAAAGAGAGAGAAGGAGAAAAAGAGAGAGAAGGAGAAAAAAAGAGAGAGAAGGAGAAAAAAAAAGAGAGAGAAGGAGAAAAAAAGAGAGAGAAGAGAAAAAAGAGAGAGAAGGAGAAAAAAAAGAGAGAAATAGGAGAAAAAAAAAGAGAGAGAAATAGGAGAAAAAAGAGAAAAAGGAAGAAAAAAAAAGAGTGTAGATAGCATAAAGAAAAGAAAAAGAAAAATGAGTGAATGGAGTAAATTTTCTCTCAGAGATTCTTACTTGTTTGATCCGTGCACATTTTGAATGGAATTAGCTCGATTCACAAAGGAACGAAGCAACAAGAACATAAGAGGTTATGAACATTGGGATATATTTAGAATCGAAGAAGAAAAAAAAACAGAGCAAGAATATAGGAACAAATGAACATGCCAGAATACACGTTTCAGTTATATAAAGAATGGATTGAATAAAAAGCTGCTTTTAAATTTAAACCTAAGGAGATAGATACTCATACAGACTTAGACTGGGGGTGATTACAGAAATAACTCCAAGAAATATACACTTTAAATATTCGAAAATGTGACAATAATAAAAATACAAAGAATAAAAATTTGAGTATTTTGAGAAAGGGTTATGAAATGGCGGCAACAACAGGAAAGTAATAAAAAAAAGTAAACGTATTTTATGGAAAGAAGGACATAAAATAAGAGATTAATACAAAAAGCTGATATACTTTGAAAAAGGAAAGAATTCGAGAAAGAAGGACAATTTGTAGAAGGTTGGGAAAAAAAGACAAAGATATATTAGACATAAGCAAAGATCAGATAGACGAAAAAGAAAAAAGGCGAAAAACCTATCTAAATTACAGAGAAAATGGAGCAATAACACAATGAGGACATGATTTTTAGATTTTAACGGCATGTTAACCAGTCTCGAGTTATTTAATGCCTAGTTGATAAGGAATGTCATTTATTGTATAAATATCACCCTTCGACACGCGGAGAGGGGGACAAGAGAGCAATTCTTATGTACATGTAGTTTGAATTCAGATATTTCGTGCTAATAGACTGGGTGCCGTACCAAGGCTAAGGGCTCAATCTACAATTCTATTAACTCATAATCAAGGAGAGGATTAGTCATACTTTTCCCTGGGGCATTGGCACGAAGGGAAACACAAACAGCCTTGTCCATAATTTAAATTTGGCTGCCAATTTCATTTACGCCAATACGTTCATATCCTACCCATTGCGTCCAGTTTTGAGGGAGAGGGGTGTTACCAATTTGAGTTGGGTACGGTCAGCGTAATTTCAACTTCAAACGACCGGGCAAGTGTAACAGAGCAAATAGGTTTTGTTACTTTTTTAATAGCATATCAACCTTCATGGGTTAATTTATACCATATATATATTTACCAACCCCTCCGCACGAGCAGATGTGACACAAGGTCAATTTCTTAAGCGGAGTTTAACAGGTTTGAATTCAGATTTTTCCTTCTCCTAAACCGGTTGCTTAAACAAGGTTAAAGAGCCCAGTCTGCCCTACTATTTACCCATAGCTGGAGGGAGAGTAGAATTCATACCTTTCCCAAGGGTATTAGCGCTAAGTGAAATGCAATTACCACGTCTAGGATTTGAACTCGGGGCGACGAGTCCATTTCCTATGACTTTAACCATTACACCACGCGCTTTTGATTTATACCATATATATCCTTGTAGAATAAGAATAATGATACTATACAACCCATAGCTAGAGGACGACGGTGTTCATACCCGACTGGGGTGCGAACGTCGTTTATTGCGATGTCGAAGTCCAGCACGTTAGCCACTACGCTGAGGGGACTCACAAGGAAATTAGATATTGATTGCAAGAGAAAGGAAATGAAAAAAAAAAAAAGACAAAAGGGAAGGAAATTGTGTAACTAATAAAGAGAAGGAAAGAAATACAACGAAAACTACATAAGCAATTTACTTTTTCTCGGAGATAATGATGAAGAGGTATAAGTTTACACGGGGCAGAAAAAAAAAACGAACTAAAAATAAAAATGGATAAAAACTCAGGAAAACGGAAATGATATATGATAAACAAAACAGACGAGAAGAAAGGGAAGGTTTTTTTTTTCTGGTCGGAGGTAACAGATAAAGGTAGCGTTAAGCAAACAAGAAAGAAAGGTGAAAACAATTAAAAGACATGTGGCAAAAGATCAGGAGAGTATTATAGTGCAGAAGTGTGGGAATAAACCTGAAGGAAGATAATAAGTATAGAAAAGTAAGATTGGGTGAATAGTAAGGAAGTAATATATGCAATCTCAAAAGTGGTGGGTGTCATCATGATAAACGAACGATATATATATATATATATATATATATATATATATATATGTAGAATTAAACAAAAGGCACATCTCCTGTTTAACAATTTTATTTTTGATCTTTTCTAATTTTCTGGCCAACTTTTTAATGTTTGGGTGGAATTGGTGGATAAGTCCACCAAAGTTCAGTTCCCGAATACTTAATTACTGAAATATTCTAACGGAAAATACACACATTCTGCAAAAGAAAAAAATAAACAAAAACTCCAAATACTAGAAGCTTTATACATAAAACAATACAAACCATCCTTAAACAAAATTAATTTCCAATACAGTACACACATTCTAAAATGTATATAACACCTTTCTCACCAATTCTTCTCCTTCCAGACTCCACATTAATATAATTAAAAAAAAAAAAAAACTGGAATACATCACCCCTGATGATGACACTTCGAAGTGCCGAAAGTACTCGGTAACTGAACTTTGGTGGACTTATCCACCAAAGTGTGTGTGTGTGTGTGTGTGTGTGTGTGAAGAAAAGGAAGTGAATCCGACGGTATGTAGTATATTAAGAAAAATTGAAAAACACAGGTTTAAATGAGTTAATAGGTAAACTATTGGTCGACGCTGCAGTGTTTCGATCTATTAATTAGATCATCTTCAGGGCATTTGTTGGTTTATAGAAGGTAATAAGAATTTTTTATCACAGAATAACGAGAAAAGCGAGTGGTAGGCCTTGTTTATCAGTCTGTTTAATATTTGAAGTTTGAAAAAAGAACGCTGAAAAATAGACGGTTTGAAATATGACGTCAAATATTTTCTTTTACGGTGTGAGTATAGGACTGTAAGTGTGTGTATCGAAATATATATATATATATATATATATATATATATATATATGGGAGTAAAATCCTACCATAAACTTCTCTAACTGAAGTTAAATGATAATAAATTCTGTCAACTTAGATCCTTCTCGTCTCATATCCATGTACCTCCACGAAACACTACCCGGTCCCAGAACTAAGCTAAATCGACACTGGTTATTGGCCTTTCCTCATGCACAACTAACCACTCATATTTTCGGAAGTTACACACACACACACACACACATATATATATATATTGTATAGTTCTCACAACATTAACAAAAGTGGGATATTTAGACGTGATTTTGGGAAATTAAGTATACTTTAAGGACACATTTCGTAAAAAAAATGTAAATTAACACAAAGAAAACGAATTTAATTAAGGATACATTCCCCATCACATGTATACTTACTTACAAAAGACTGAAAAAGGAAAGATGTATTAAGCAAAACTGTTTTTTGATTCATCGAATCGTAAATAATTGAAAATAAATATCAAAATTTTAAGAAGTTAAAAGAAAAGCCCTATTCTTCGTGTCTGCTACCTAACTTTTAATTGTTCATTGAAAAACTTGAAAATTTTCAGGGATTTTATTTGAAAATATCAAAAGAAATGCATGCATCTCACCGAGTGTTTGACAGTTTTCGTCTGCCCACACAATTACAGAACAAAGAAATGTTCTTTTTCAACATGTATACACGTGTTATGCTTGAACACAGGGATAAATCCCACTTCGTCTGATATTTATGCTTTAGATTTATCTAGAGAAGATAGTCTCACTATTTCAAAGGTTTTCCTCGCTAATCTAAGAATTCATGTGCAATCGCGTGGGTTCGTTTAGCAGCGGAGATTCATATCTTTGGGCGTAAAGTCTGTCTACGCGGCGTTTTATACACAGAAAAACGCCGGCATTTGAGTCATCTACAACTCACCACTAACTTTGGTTAAATTGTCTAAGACAAGAACAACTCTGCATTTAAACAGGCTGAAAAATTGACTAATATATATAGATAGAGAGAGAGAGAAAGAGGTTAGAGAAAGAGAAGAGAAAGAGAGATATTGAGAGAGAGAGGAGGGACGGAGGAGAGATATTGAGAGAGAGAGGGGACGGAGGAGAGATATTGAGAGAGAGAGAGGGGGGACGGAGGGAGAGATATTGAGAGAGAGGGGGGACGGAGGGAGATATGAGAGAGGAGAGAGAGAGGGGGACGGAGGGAGAGATATTGAGAGAGAGAGAGAGGGAGGGACGGAGGGAGAGATATTGAGAGAGAGAGAGGGAGGACGGAGGGAGAGATATTGAGAGAGAGAGAGGGAGGGACGGAGGGAGAGATATTGAGAGAGAGAGAGGGAGGGACGGAGGGAGAGGAGAGAGAAGAGAAGAGAGGAGAGATATTTGAGAGAGAGAGAGGAGGGACGAGGGAGAGATATTGAGAGAGAGAGGGAGGGAGAGGGAGAGATATTGAGAGAGAGAGAGAGATAGGGACGGAGGGAGAGATATTGAGAGAGAGAGAGAGATAGGACGGAGGGAGGATATTGAGAGAGAGAGAGAGATAGGAGGGGAGAGATATTGAGAGAGAGAGAGATAGGGAGGGAGAGATATTGAGAGAGAGAGAGAGAGATAGGGAGGAGAGATATTGAGAGAGAGAGAGAGAGGGAGGAGAGATATTGAGAGAGAGAGAGAGAGATAGGAGGAGAGATATTGAGAGAGAGAGAGAGATAGGGAGGGAGAGATATTGAGAGAGAGAGAGATAGGGAGAGATATGAGAGGGAAGGGAGGGAGAGAGATATTGTGAGAGGGAAGGGGAGGGAGAGAGATATTGAGAGAGAGGGGGGAGGGAGAGATTGAGAGAGAGAGAGGGAGGAGAGATTGAGAGAGAGAGAGAGAGGGAGAGATTGAGAAGAGGAGAGAGAGAGGAGGAGAGATTGAGAGAGAGAGAGAGAGAGAGGAGAGATTGAGAGAGAGAGAGAGAGAGAGAGGAGGAGAGAGAGAGAGAGAGAGAGAGAGGGAGGGAGAGATTGAGAGAGAGAGAGAGAGAGAGGGAGGGAGAGAGAGAGAGAGAGAGAGGGAGGGAGAGATTGAGAGAGAGAGAGAGGGAGGAGAGATATTGAGAGAGAGGGGAGGGAGAGATATTGAGAGAGAGAGGGAGGGAGAAGATATTGAGAGAGAGAGGGAGGAGAGATATTGAGAGAGAGAGGGAGGGAAGATATTGAGAGAGAGGGAAAGAGAAGCCGGGGAGGGGGTCTATTATATGTATCAGCCAAAACAACGAGAGAGTATATCTAGTGTTAGACCAGGTAGATTGTTTTTACTGTTCCATGCTACTCATGAGTTAGTAAGGACTGTCATCGAACCCGGAACCATATATATTACAGAGAGAGAGAGAGAGAGAGAGAGGGAGGGTGGGGAGAGAGAGAGGGGTGGGGAGAGGGAGATTAAAATATGGTAGCATTTACCCAAGATACCAAATAGAGCAGTAATAAAAAAATAAAATATCAAGGCCCTAACTCAGAACACACTGACTCATTTTTCCGCAGGGGATACTATGATTTCAAACAATTATTGAGTACGTAATTCGTTCATTCTAAGTATGTTTGGCACCAAGAAAGTTTAGATCAAAAGAGGAAATGATCAATAAACAAAAAATGGAACTAATTATATATATATATATATATATATATATATATGATACAATAGAAAGATATAGTAGATAGATAGATAGATAGATAGATAGATAGATAGATAGATAGATAGGATAGATAGATAGGTAGGTAGATAGTAGATAGATAGGTAGGTAGTAGGATAGATAGATAGGTAGATAGATAGATAGATAGATAGATAGATAGATAGATAGATAGATAGTAGATAGATAGATAGATAGATAGATAGATAGGTAGAGATAGATAGAGATAGATGGATAGATAGATAGGATAGATAGATATAGGATAGAGATAGATAGATGGATAGGTAGATAGATAGCTGGATGGATAGGTAGATAGATAGCTGGATGGATAGATAGGATAGGTAGATAGATAGATAGATAGCTGGATGGATAGGTAGATAGATAGCGATAGGTAGATAGGTTGATAGATAGATATATAGATAGATAGGTTGATAGATAGATATATAGGTGATAGATATATAGGTTGATAGATAGGTAGGTAGGTTGATAGATAGGTAGGTAGGTGATAGATAGGTAGGTAGGTAGATAGATAGGTAGGTAGGTAGATAGATAGGTAGGTAGGTAGATAGATAGGTAGATAGATAGGTAGGTAGGTAGATAGATAGATAGATAGGTTGATAGATAGATAGATAGATAGATAGATAGATAGATAGATAGATAGTATTAGGACAAACAGAATGATATAAACTTGAATGGATGTATGAATCTAGCTAATTAGACATTGCTTCACAATTTATTAATGTATTTAAATTTTTGGTGATCTAGTTTTTTTTCGACATGTTCAATTCTCCTTTATTTCCGCTCTCACAGAGATGAGTGTTTCTTTTATTACCTGTCATTGTATCTTAGGGTACGTACCAGTTTTCTCTGTTAGTTTCCATACATAGATAGCATAGCTCTCTCGCATTTTTTTTTTTTTGTAAATCTTATTTGATAGAGCCAGTGTGTGTCCATAACACATTTTTTCTCCAATAGTTTTCCATACATTCATTGGTGATTTTTTTCTCCTTACCTTATTTCTTCATTTTCTTTACATTAAATGGTGGTTTCATACACCACGTTGCTCACTAAACACCTGTCACCCAAGAGACAGTTGTCTTTATTACGTCAGTTATATCCGGGTTCTTCACTGCTGTTATGCGCTTTATGAACCTTAACATTGTGGCTGTTGACTATCTCATGCGTGTTCTTAGCGCAACAGTAACTGACCTTTTTAATGTGCTTTTGTTAAACAGCTGTATACAAAGCACTAGACTTAGAAAACTATTCTATACGCCAACAAGAAAAGAAAATCCTCGAGACGCCTGTGTACATAATTCATTATGTGGTGGATACGCCATATATTTTTCTGCCTGATATCATTTTAAGTTAAATAGTATAAATATTAAACGGCGCCCACAATGTAGAGTATTGTTTCTTATGAGTTAATCCGTACAAAGGTAATTAGATATTAACATTGGTAAGAACGTGTGATACTGGTTATCATCAAAGTAGCGTTGATATCAATTCTAACTTATTTCTTCAATGAAACATGTTGATTATATTCCTATATAATCGATTTTCTGGTTTGGTTTCTTTGTTTTATAGGATATCAACATTAATGGGTTATTTAATGCCAAAAGAACTATTGAAGTTAGTCAGTTAGACAGTCAACAATTGGTTTGACTGGCCAAGCCTAACATGAAGTTACTAGTTCATTAATGAACCCACTATAACAGCTTAAATAATTCCTGCCACTGCTGCCAGGAAGAGTCCATTAAGCTGAGGAGGTGTTTGACTGTTCTACTGTCCAATAGTTAACAATCTGTAACAGTCATTTCCAGACTGCAGGTTCAATCCTGGCTAAGGGTGAAAGTAACACAGAATAACAATTATCAGTATTCTTCAAGAACAATAGTTATTATTTAACCGTTGGCTATGGGGGGCAAGATAATTCATACCTTTCCAAAGGGTATCATTTCGAACGTATTAGTTTGACTCGAATTTGATCTCCCTTACTACGATTTGCTATGTTAACACGTTAGCAACTACACCATTGTTATTTCACCAATTTTCAAAAGAATGTTTGATTCATGCAATTTTTTGATGGCCCGTATGCAGTAGGGTTAACTATACTATTTCAAAATGCGAAACTACTTCTCAGAGGACAGATGCTAATTTTCAAACGAAGCACTTGGTTCTCAATTCGCATAGGTGAAAAACTGACGATAAAAGAGTGTCGTGTACTTTTTAGTACACACACAAACTATATATATATATATATATATATATATTACAAGGAGCTATATCTATAAGTAAATAATACCCAATATCGTGGACAGAACAATTATATCTAAATTAGGGTTGCGTTGACATGAAGTCAACGGCATTTTCAAACTTAGGCGAGATTATATTATATATATATATATATATTTTTCATAAATAGAGGAAATTACATTAATAATTGATAATTGAATTAAATTATCATGATAATTGAATTAAATTACCATGAAATTATGGTATGTACTGCTGATGAGACACAAGGTCGAAACAGCTCTCCAGTGCTCCGAATGTCGCACATGGTGTTTGCCGAGTTGTCAGGTCATGGTAATTTTATTCAATTATCAATATCTTATTATAATGGAGATTGTGTGTTTTTCAGTCTGTAACCGAAACTATAATCCTACTCAAGTCACAATTCTCTTAGTTATTGACATCACATTCTCCATGATTTTATTTTTATCTAAACCTCAATTATTAATAAAATTGTCTTACATTATTAATACTGTTAACTATGTCTACATACTGATAAAAATACAATTATATTTATATATACAACAAAATAGCATGTTACAGTGTGAACGGGAAGGCTAATTTGCATATTAATATTAAAAAATCGAATTTAATAAATATGTGCTTAGTATTATTGATTTCTAACTGTTTGGTTTTATTTTAATGAATATAAGCAAAAATCTCTTCAATGAATCTTAAATGAAATCCATTAACAAGAAAAAATAACTGTCATTTTATTCTTCACTTCCTCTTTTAACTAAATACTTAAATTAGAAAAAATAACAATGAAAGACGAGAGTGGTGGAAGAGTAAGTTTCAGTTGTTCCATTTTTTATTATACTCCCTCTGTTTCAAATCTTTTTATCTGTATTCTTATTTAGTTTCATTAGCCTTTCTAATTTAATACAATATTTTATTGCATTAAAACTTAAATACTTGCACCCGGAGGGTGCATATATTTGCTAGTATATATATATATATATATATATATATATATATATAAAGTGAGATCATATTTTCTGTATTTTATTCTAGACAGACATGACAGAAACCGTCGAAGAACTCAACCACGTGTAATATTTGAATATGCCTCAAAGATATTTTTATTTGAAGTTTCATATGAAAATGTGTTTGATGTATACGTATTTAACTATGTTTTCACCCAGATTTCTCTGATGTACAAAGAGATGTTGAAACCTCTAAAATACTATCGAATTGTCTGTTCACGACAAATTTACAAATTAACTTTAAATGGTTTACTACATATAAAATTGTCGGTGAATGTATGCCAATTTTTATGTTAGAAATATAATTTTCACTAACATTCTCATTATATATATATATAATATATATATATATATATATATATATATAACAAAGAAATTCCCTCACCAATCAATCAATCTATCCATCCATCTATCTATCATTCTACCCATCTAAGTCTATTTTCATCCATCTTACGTACCATGTCTACCCTCCCCCCGCACTGCGCCTTGTTCCCCCTTCCTTCTTTCCATCACCCCCCTTGGTCCTTGTATATATGCATTCATGTGTATATACGTGCTCTTGGGTTCTTAGCTTAGCTCTTGTGCTCTTAGACTGGTTACCAGGCCAAGGATAAAGAGACCAGTCTGCTCTACTGTTTACCCATAGCTGGAGGGAGAGTAGTTGAATGCATACCTTTACCAAGGGCATTAGCGCTACGTGAAATATAAACAGCCTCGTGAAATATAAACAGCCTCGTCCAGAATTTGAACTCCGGTCGATTAGTCAATTTCCTGCGACTCTAACCATTACACCACGCACCTCTTAAAGTTTTAACAGTATAAGTATGGGAATGTGTTCTGTCAGAGGAACTTGATGAAGATTCAAATAATGGAGTATTAAATTCTGCTATGAGTTAACAGGGAACGATGCTAAGAATATATCAACAGAGTATTAGTTAATATTCTAGTTTCTGCCCATAGTGTTGCATGTCTTCTTTACCGGCCCTAAATAGGTATATGTTATATACTTCTCTTACTTCCTACTCTCTCGTCCAGTCTTCTGGCCGGATTTGCTTCTTCTATTGTCTATCATCTATCTTGGTCTGGTATGTCTTCTAAGGTCTCGTCTGGTCTTCTATTGAGGATTCCGTGTCTGGTTTCTGTTGCTATGGATTTCTTGTTATCAGAAGCCCTGTGTCATTGTTAGCTTTTAGTAATAACCACGAGACTTCGATTTACGATGATGTTACTTTATTCGTAGATCCCCAGACCAGACAACTGCGCAGCGAGACTCACATCTTGCTAGCTTGGCCTCCAACTTCTAACTCTGACTAACTGAGTTGCTTACCCTTAAACCGGAAGGGCCTTCTATCGGGGTCCCCGGTTCTCACGGTTTATCCCGCAAGGCAAGGTCAGAGTGAGGTCAAGCATTGTCACTCACTGTCAAGGCTATCTGCTATACTGATCGCCATAATGATTTCTACACTATTGTCATAATCATTAGGTATCTAATGATTATGTAACAATATCTTCCTTAAGAGGGAAACGGGACCTTGGGAATACTCTATGTTATAATTACATATTGCTTGACTATCAAGGATGGCGTTGAAATATCTCATTTGTCAATCCGGTGTTATTCGAGTCAACCAAAAAATGTCCTTACATTAGCAATCATTTTATCCAGCAATCTTGTTGCAGAAAAAGGGATGAAAAAAATAAATAATCTCCATGGGGATTCTAAACCCGAGGAAATCTTGAGAATGAATCAACTGAAACGTTGCGATTACAAGACAAAAAGGAATTAGCTATTGCTGGAACAAAACCTGGAATAATGTAGATTTTTTGTTTGTTTTGCAGACGTCATGCTTTCTGTGGGGATGCGGCTTTCGGATTAGTGCGTAAATATTGACCTACTTTAATGGATATCAGAACAAATCATCCCAAAAACTATAAAGCAAGCTAACGAAAATACACATATTTAAATAGGAATAAAATATAGTATGAAGGCGAATAAATTCTAATGTCCTAGAATTTATTACAAGAGTAAAATGAAAGCAGAGGTTATAAGACACTCGATGATACAAACACATGTAAATAAGGTATAAATATGTCACATCGTCATAAATACACTCAAGTATATATATATATATATATATATATATATATATATATATATTATATATATATATGTATGCACAACTTTATACATAAATCCCAAGGCAGATATATATGCATACATGTAAGGACGCATTTTATATAACAGTATATAAACAATCATATATATATATATATATATATATGAACCAATATTTTATCTACCCATATATATGCACCAATATTTTATTTAAGCATATATATATATATATATAATATATATAATATATATATATATCCATATATATGAACAAATATTTTATCTACCCATATCTATGCACCAATATTTAATTTAAGCATATATACATATATAACTATATATATATATATATATATCCATATATATGAACAAATATTTATCTACCCATATCTATGCACCAATATTTAATTTAAGCATATATATATATATATATATATATAATATATATATATATATGAACAAATATTTTATCTATCCATATATATGCACAAATATGTTATCTCAGCATATATATATATATATATATATATATATATATATACACATATACATATACCATGTATACATGTGTATACACACATGCACACAAATTTATACATACGGATATATAAAAGCACACATTTTTATATGCACGCTTACATGAACAAAGACTTTATATATACACGTATAAGTACATAATTTTTAGCTACACACAGGCAAAATCAGTAGCTACACTTATACACTCATACATTTTGTACATATTTATAAATCCCACTATATAGACCTATATACACACATGTACAACCATTATATATATATATATATAAACATACATACATACACGTCTGTGTATTGGATGTGTGTGATTGGTCGTATAAGAGCATTTCCTTTGAGGCCGACCTTATCATTTCAATTTATCCGATTCAATTTCTTTGCAGCTTCCAATTTCGATGTTCGAATCCTTTTCTTAAGCATCATTCTCGCTGACGACACTTCAATTTTATTATCTCGTATCTTTCAACCTAATATTAAATCATCTCCAGTAATTTCTGCTGGCTATACTATTCTGAAAGTGCACTCCGGCTTGAGCGGTACCTCTTATCTCTTTCCATTCACTTTACTTTCGCTAGTCTCACTTCGTGATAGATTCTTGACAAATCTCCATTCTGAGAATTTCTTGTCTGACTCAAGATGATAACTACATTCTTGGTATAAGGAAGGATACGCCGACAACGGAAATGGACTAAATAAATATCGAATTCCTCTTAAGTTTATAGAATGTACTGTTAAACCCATGATCTAGAAGCTTGGTGTTATTGGTTCATGTTGTTCCACCTCATAAAAAAACATGTCTAGGGCAACGGTTAATTATTAACTGTGTCCATATCTTCCTGGAAAACAGTACAATTAGTACTTATTCATGTGGCAGAAATAGCAGATAAGTTTTTCTAATAACATTAGCTTTCTCTGACAATCTTTGTAGAGCAGAGTCATGAATTCTACATTTGTTGTCGAAGGTGAGTATAATAAGCAGTCGTTTCCGCTTTTTTCAAGGGGATTGGTACAAATAGGATTTCAACTGGAATTTTAATGTTTATTCACACACAGGAGCATTTTACACCGTTGCGAATACATATCTACAAGCTGTAATTGGTTAAGTTTTTAACATGTTTATTGATTATTATTACAAGGACTACTAGAAACTGAGACCCAGGGTTGACAAAGTGATTATGATATTGATTATACTTGTTGCCTTTGGAATAATCGCATTTTTTAGGATATACGGGCCATACATATCAGCAGAAGATAAAGTCCCACTAAAAGGGTGACTAAATCTGAAAACGGTTAAACTTAAGTTCTAACAGTTTTCTCTGCTATTATCGATTGTATGACTTCTTTTCTTTGAAAGACGAGAAAGAAAAAGATTTTAATGTAATAGTTTTCTCTAGAAAATTCATAGATTATTAACCCTTTTACAGGCACTATGTTTGTCTTAATGTTTGTAGAGTGGGCGCATTATTACACACACACACAATATATGCTATGGGTTAAATAGTAGGCAGACTGGGCTATAGGTAGGGCAGACTGGGCCCTTCAGCCTTGGGTAGGTAACCAGTCTAGGAGAGGGATAACTCTGAATTCAAAATTCCTGAGGTCGGTCGTTGATTGTGTTTGTGGCAACACTTGATGCACCAATTCTTTCCTATCGACTGGGCCAAAAACTGTGGATGGTCCAACACAAGCCTTCACCAATATAAAAAAATCCCTGTGTGGATGTTCAGTGTGTGAACCCACATGCGTCGAATGTCGACGAGAGAGTCCATAATAATATAACATGCTAATTTCATCAGTATAAAAAAAACACTCATTTTGAATTATACTTTACAAGACCCTCACCACACAATCCTCAGTCCCAGTGGAGCTTTCTAGTATTGTTTCTATGAATCAACATTAAATAGGCCAACACGTATTCAATATGAAGTGCCTTACATTGGACTAACATAAAAACGACAAAAATGACGCCTTGCCTGTGTCCTGTTGGAGACGAAAATAAAACACTGTCTGTAAAAGTGTCAACTCTGCTAATATCGAATTGAAAAGTATAACAGCACTAATGAGTCAACATTGTAGCATTTTTATCTACCAAAAGTGTTAGGGCAATGTTCAGTATTCATTGTATATCGTATTTAATGTAAATCAAGTTAAAGACGTTACATACATTCTCAAATAATGCGTAGAAAGAAAAAAAATAAAGAAAAATCAAAAAGAATCTTCGGAGCATATTCATATATGAAAAGAAAACAAATAAACGGTCAGCTTCCAGAAATATTCTCCAAAATCGATAAGAGAATCAAGAATTGAGCATATATTACTCTGGGTGGACTTAATGTTCTATGAATATGATATGAACGCTTGATGGCAATTTTGGCTTCATATTACTTTACTGCAATCGTCTTTATTCCCTATAGTTTTCTTTTCTTTTAATTATTTCTTTCTCTTTAGAAATTTTGGCAAAGGATAAATAAATGCATGCATAAATAATGAAGGAATATAACTGCCTTTTTCTCTAATCCCATGTTCACTGCCTGCACAGGTCTATAAGCAAAAAGTCAATTGAAGCCGACAAGGAAGTAAAATATTCGTTGATAGGAAATGCGAAGTAGAGATGAATGATAATAACTATAAAAAATCAGAGGGAAAAATTGGGACGTCGTTTTGATGCATGAATCCAGAAAGAAGTTGCGGAAACACACACACACACACAATATATATATATATATATATATATATATATATATATATATATATATATATATATATATATATACGTCTGTGTGTGTGTGTGTGTGTGTGTGTGTCTTATATTCAATGTTAAGAGAGACATTTTCTGCTGAAATCAGAACAGAAATTACTATTGTGATAATATTGTAGTGGATACAAAATGAGATATATCATATTAAAAAATACCTTAATAATCACTGTTCATTTTCAAAGTTGTCTTTCATTCACAAGGCTGTAGTGTTTACATACTAATCTAGGAACTTTATTTTATATTCTGTCGGCTTTTAGGTAAGTTTAATACGTTTATCATATTTTTCTAATTTTCTCTAAAGTTTTGAGATGAGGCTTAATAATTAGTATTATTTAGATTATTTTTTACTATTGTCCTCATCTTTATTGTTATTTGTAGAACATTTCTGCTGATGTGCCCTCCGGTCTTTCTTCAGGTATTTCTTGTCAGACTCGAGAGCCTTCTTGAACTCGGGAACCTTCCTTTTCTAATTTTATTTTCAATTTTAATTTGGAAATTGTCATTCAATTTATGCAATTTCTTATAACATCATACAATACTTTTTTTCCATATATTTTAATAAAAATGTTTGAAAAAATGTACTTGTAATACTGAATTAATTAGGGGTGAGGTTTCTTCCAATGCCTTGCTCTTAGATTTTGCAACATTTTATTTGAAACTAAAACATACTAGTTGCAAGAGAGTATTATTACAATATAATTACTGACCCCCAATAAACAACAATTAAATATAAAAATCAATGATAAATGCAATCACATCTATACCCAATTTGCATTGATTCATTATTTTCAAATACCTATGGATTATTATCTACAAATATATTTCACATATAGTTCTATATTGTCTTCACTTTTATAACGTCGATGGTGCATGGCTTTTTGCGTAAACCTCACGACCAAAGCCTTTATAACAAAAAAGATTCACCGCAGCAGGAACTAGCCTGTGACTATTTTTCAAATATTTTCTGCATATATCAGTGTAAAGACAGAAAAAAAACATGGTTTTAATTATAGGCAAAATATTAAATAAATCGGTACGTGAAACTAAGAGTCATTTCATTTATTTGACGCTGTCATCTTTTATATCTAAGATTATATGTATGTGACATAACGTTGATATAGTTAGTAACTACAGTGTATATATATAAAGAGACAAAGAGTAAATACTTCCACCAAATATAAATAAAGTATGTGAGGAATAATCAAACTAAGTTCCAATTACCGTCGAATTGGTAAGACGACAACAAGCGGTTGTAACTTAATACAAAACCGACTAGTTGCAATTCTACTGCAGAATGACAGGGTATTTATAAAACTCCACAATATCACTGAAACCAAGCAGCCAATCAGAACTCAAGGAATGGAATCACCCAAATGCATGAATGGATCATTCTTGATTTCTATAAATACCAACTGTCTTGGACACTGCTTCAGTTGTGCTTAGCTAGGTGCTGTTATTCAAACCAACAGTAGACTGACTTCAATAGTATGTAAATTATCTGAAGACACACGAACGTAATGGACACACTAACAAACTAGACATTATATATATATATATATATATATATATATATATATATATATATATATAATGCGTCATACACAGTTATGTGTATCTCCAAGCATCTTCAGCAATTCTGTATTACATTTGAAATATAAATTGTTTCATAAGTTAATTTGCATTTATTATGGACATTTGCATAGTCTCAATATTCACGATTTTATTGAAATATATCGGTGTTATGATGATTCGGCATATCTTAAAATCTATTACCACACACATTAGGACAATCATACTATATGGGCTGAACTGAAAAATCTATGAAACTAATATTCTAAGTTGCAATCATGCCAAACCATATGGTTCGATTAATCTCGTTTCTACATATTAACTTATTCTGCCTCCTTTATTGAATATACACACATCTACCCCCCCATATATATATATATATATATATATATATATATATATATATATATATATGTATGTGTGTGTGTGTGTGTGTGTGTGTGTGTACCCGTTTTAGTGCTTTTTCTTGAATACTATGCAAAATGTTATTTATAAACCTGGTGAGTAGCTACAACATGAGGGTAAATGTACTGTAACATTATTTTGTAGATTTGATGAAATGTATGTTTTTAAAGAATTGTTGCATTGATCAGTTTTCAATGCATTAAGTAGCGTAGGTGTATATATCTAGGTAATTCACCAACTAGTCTGGTCTTCAATTTAAATAATCAATTGATATATATATATATATATATATAATTTGTGTGGGTGTGTATGGGTGTCCAGAGTAAATTAATGTCTACTCATCTCCTCATGAAAGCCTCATTGTTATCAGTTTAGTATATTTCTAAAGACATACATGAAACTAATAATGATGAGACTATCATTTAGTTTTAGTTCATCCAGTATTTGAGTTGTATGATTTTATTCAAAATTAAAGATTTTTTTAAAAAGATTTCTATGTATTTGTTTTGCATGGAAACATTTTCTTGAAGAAATCACGTAGCAAACAGCAATGACTAACATACAAACATTAAAATCAGACAAGTAAATGAGATTAAGAGATTCATTAAATCTTCCCAATCAAATGACGTATGTCAGAATGTAGATGCTGTCAGAATTTAATATCAGTTTCCAAGGAAAAATCTTCGTTTATTTCTGAAATTATAATTCTTTAGGCACTGCAACATGACATTTTTAATCATGTACATGTTATTTCGATTCCATTGAAGTAGTTTTCAAAGAGCATGTGTACTTGTTTAAATAGGAAAAAAAAACAAACGTTATCTTTAATTTACGAAAGAATTGATCTACATAAGAATTTTTTGGCAGTTCTCTTCTTCAGATAATATGCACTATAGATAAGATCCAATAATTAGATTATTGGAGGATATGATACTCTATACTATTCAGTTAGGAAAATAATTCTTATATATATATATATATATATAATATATATATATATATATAATATATAACCAGGTGTTCCGAATACCTAAGCTTTTTTTATCTGCCTTTATCACAAACAAGACAAAGTGTTAAGAACATTCTTATACACACAGATATGCATATAGGCCTTTTTGTTAGCATACATGTGTACAACCTAACGTATTAAAATAGGCCTTTGTTTGAAAAAGATGTCGCATCACTGATATTCATATTGAAAATATTCATGCATATATACATTCCGTATCCAGTTCTTTCTCATACATATGTATATACACACACTATAATGAGAGTGAGAGAGACATAGAAAGGAGGGAGAGGGTGGTCATATAAAATAAAGAAAAAGTAACAGAATGTAAAAAAAAAAAGGAAATTATGTACCTAACCGCAAAATTGGTACAGCAGCCATAGCTCTTATGCTAGAACTAGCCCAACCACCCATTTACATGAAGGAAAACCCAGGAAAATAGCATTGGCGAAAAATTGTGTTACAAATCGCCGTTGACAATGTATTTGCTAACCTAACTTACATATTATATATATATATATATATATATATATATATATATATATATATATATATATATAAATTTGATGGTTTTTAATTTTGCCGAGCAGATATAATCCGAAAAGTAATACATTCTCCAAAAACAAGTCAATCTAGATAAAAACCTTAAACAGTAAGTAAAATAACCCTTACAGACCGACGCTCTACTTTCTAGTACCCATTTCTTTAATCTAAAATCCTCAGAGACGAATATATATGGGGGGGGGCATCTTTCTGTAAGCTTATCCGAAAATAATTCTATCTGTTCTATTTGTCCAAGGAATCAGCCGGATGCATACCATGAAAACCCGTTTCATTTTATTACATTGGCAAACGAACAATACATATTTACTGCACACATTCATGTGTATCTGCATGTAGGTGTATAATTCATAGACTGTGACACGTAACCAAAACGCCTTTGCAAGCTGACCGATCTGCAAAAAACAGGGAGGGTGTGCCTTTATATATACAGCCTGTGACACCTAACCAAGATGGCTTTGCGAGCTGTCCGATCAAAAAAAATGTGTAGGGGTGTGATTGACACACGATACTTAATGCCAGAGGTTTTCCATTATAAAATAATCAATCATGCCAATGCTTTTGCAATCAAAACCAGGATTCCAGAAAAATGTCCTAGGATTTACAAACAGGACTGTAGTACGAATGTACATGTACCCTCTCAAAACAATTACAGGGCGAAATTTTATATCCATGCTTCTATACTTTAAGATAGATTGCCAAGTGGTGTGAATGTATGTATGTATGTATGTATGTATGTCCTGATGATACTACGAAAATAAAACAATCAATGACAGTAAATATATATACATATTAAATATCACCGGTTCTTGCTTTTTGGGCAAAAATAATGAATATTTTATTTATATTCCTGAAGATATTTAAAAGTTAGGATTTGAATAGTAAGAGAAGGGAAAGTCATTGGTGGTATTCATGATTAAAACATAAATCAATTATGTAAGACCAAAACAATCAAGGGATCTGCGAGACTAACTGTTCATTATCCCTCCTCTACCCAGGCAATGCCGACGGCCGCTTCTAGTACATGTATAAGGAGCAGTTTTATGTATGTATGTCCGGAAGAAACTATGAAAATAAAACAATTAATGGCAATTGTGTCAGTACTAATGTATGACTGCACAAATCGCACTCTTACAAAACATTTTGAAAAAAAAAAAAACCTTGATGTAAACAGCCCAAGAATTATGCATACTATTTTGAACAGACCCTGGAAGCAGCACTATACAGCAGTTGTACAACCACATACTTCCTATCGTACAAACAATCAAAAATATAGGCTGTGAACTGCTGTAGAAGGAAGGACGAACTCATAAGCGATGTTTCTCTTATGAACACTTACATATGGACACACCAGTGTTAGCTGAATAAGTGCATGATATTTACCACGTACCCACGTGTACGGCTTAGGCACCTATTTTTGTTTAAACGAAAAAGTATCAACATTGCTAAACCATGTTTTCTATATATTACAAAACATCTAGGGGAGTTAGTTTTGGTACATTCTCTACAACAGCAGTACAAGTTTCCATTAAAAGCGAATACAGTAGGAAATCTTTATCCAATCAATAGCTAAGAATTCTCAGGGTATTAAAATTTGAACGAAAAATTAGAGTAATAAACTATTTAATTTAATTTTTACAAAAATATTTCTAATTACCATTTACTAAAGTCTGAATCATTAGATCCTGAGAGGCAAAGCTGAAATTATAAAGGTTTGTTGCTTTGCCTAACGGCATATAAACATTTGGGGGCTATACAATGACAAACCCATCCTTGTAGAAAACCAGTTGTAGTACTATTTAACCAGTTCAGACATTTTAAAATGGTATTAATCTGAATGTAAACATAATAGCATGACTGGAATTGGAACTTGATTACTACGAAATCCCAATCCAGTATGTTAACCATTACGCCACAGGTACAGCCATCTTAAAGAGGTTTAAATTAATGATTACTAAAATGTTCTTGTCTTACCTATTTCATGTGCAATTCATTTATCAGGTCACTATATATATATATATATATATATATATATCTCATGGACTCTCTCGTCGATTTTCGACGTATGAGGGTTCATACATACAATGAACACCCATACAGTGATTTGTTTATAGTGGTGAAGGCTTGTGTTGGACCATACACCCTTTTTGGCACAGTCGATAGGTGAGAATTGGTACATCAAGGAATGCCACAAACCCAATCAACGACCGACCTCAGGAATTTTGAATTCAGAGTTATCCCTCTCCTAGACTGGTTACCTACCCAAGGTTGAAGGGCCCAGTCTGCCCTACTATTTAACCCATAACTGGAAGGAGAATATACGGATTCATACCTTTCCCAAGGGTATTAGCGCTATGTGAAATGCCAATAGCTTCGTCTAGGCATTAAACTCGAATCTACGAGTCCATTTTCAACGACTCTAACCACTAGCCCACGCGCCTCCATATATATATATATATATATATATATATATATATATATATATATATATATGTGTGTGTGTGTGTATTATATATGTTTAATTATCTTATTCAAATAGGCTTTAGGGGTAAAGGGAAATACTAAAACTGTAATATTTTTAATATATTCAGAAAATGAAATTTGGCATTGATCTCATGAAATCAAGACAAAAGATTAATAAAAAAATTGATTTGTAGAAAAAAAAATAGTGTCGAAATTTTATTGATATTCCTGAACATACATAAATGTCTCGCTAATATCTACGGATTTCACAATCGTCCATGAATGTTGGAACTCATCTACCGAGGATAATGAAATCCTACTGTATATTGAAATGCAAATTAAAACATCGGGCCTAAAAGCACGAGGTACTTCATCACTTCGCTAAGGAAATTAGCTAAAATCTCTTACCTTAAATCCACCGTCATAGAGTATGATAATCTTTAATATAAACCACTTACCTGAAAATAAAATGAAAGAAACATTAGATTATGATAAACATGCATACATAAATAAGGTATTTAAAACATTTTATTTATCGATAAATAAAATGATTATCAAATATTTTTGCATGTAGCCTTAATATAGAATAAAGCATCCAATCGTGGTTGAATATTTAGCAAGCCAGTTTCGCATACGCACTACATCTACTAGTTAGTTCCTTGGTGGTTACCTCATATTTGCGACCTTGTGTCATATCTTACTGGGTTAATACCAATGCTGTGCATAGAATGGTGTGCAAACTTCCGTCTATTTTAGACGATGGTGTAGTGTCCATTTTTTAATATATTTTTTATCTACAGCTATGTGAGTGGCTGAACAGACCGATCCTTGAATGGCAGTCTCTGGTGCAGTGGGTGCAAACAAAAAATGATGCTTTCTGTATGTGTTGGGGATGCTGTTGTTCTTCCTTCTTTTAGCTCTCTTTTCTGTGGCAGCTTTTTTTAATTCTTAAACCGTCTTTTGTTATAAAAAAAGTACGAATTAACAAATGGGCGACAATTTTTGCCTTAAAGGTAGCCCCTTCGAAATTCGACCTATTTACTAGTATACATGATTTACACGAATAATGAAAGTTTCCTAAACTATGATTGTATATTTGCATGATTTTAAAACTTTAATAACACATTATCATATTTGCTGGCATACTGACGCATTTCAAATATATGCAAACGACTTTCGGTTTTCTATTTGCTAAAACAGAATAATTCTGTAAGCAAATATTTACCGTGTCTGCCATAGACTAAATATTTTTAATGGATATCGACTGGTGAGATGGGTTATTATCTATATTCTCTGCGGCTTTTTACAGTCAAATATAATAATTATTCCCATTTGTGGATATATATATATATATAAAATGTATGTGTGGGGGTGAGTAAGAAGTTCCATCTTAATTCCAATTGTTCCTTTGCAATAAAATGTGCATATTCATTAGGAGAGACATGCCAAGTGAAAGGAACTCCTTTTCCGACTTGTATGAGATTATATATATATATATATATATATATGCAAAACAAATTATCAGATGTAGAAACAAAAAATACAAAAATGAATAAGATTTATATATATATATATATATATATATATATATATATATATATTAGAAGAAAAACTGAAAGGACAAAGGAATTCGTTTAAACAACACATGAAAATAATTTATAAAAGAAACACCCCAGTCATGAAAATAAAAATAAAAGATTGAAACTAGCTAAAGTCTTGAGCTTTCTTTTGTTTGGCAAATGTATGCACAAAAGTTGGACTTTTTTGTTAGCCGAGGAAAAATATCGGTTTCCCTGGAGAAATGTTATAATGTACAAAGAAAACATTTTTGGTTTAATAAATATTCACAAGTTACAAAATATGCAGAAGATAAGCATCTCTAAAGATGTCTGATTTTTCTTTCTTCTATAAAGTTGATTTGTTTTAAGCATATAATGGATAATATTAATCGCTAAAGAAGGAATTATTTGATAAATTTCTACTCCTTCAAACGCAAAGCTAAACCGAACTAAATCATTCCAAATGGTTGGAAAGTTTTTTTTAAATACATAGAGTCAATTTTTAAACGGATTTTATCAAGTGTCAATTAAGGGTTTTCTTTTTCATAGTCCGTTTGTAATACCAGGATTAAAGATTCTAGTCTATCCTACTATTTATAACTGGGGGGAGAATAATCAGATTCATAACTTTACCAAGGCTAATAAAATGCAAATAGTTTTATCAACAATGTGACCTTGGTTCAACTTGTCTATTTCTAATGACGATAAATATCACATACACACACACACACACACATATCTTATTATAATGGAGATTGTGTGTTTTTCTGTCTGTAACCGAAACTATATTCCTACTCAAGTCACAATTCTCTTAGTTATTGACATCACATTCTTCATGATTTTATTTTTATCTAAACCTCAATTATTAATAAAATTGTCTTACATTATTAATACTGTTAACTATGTCTACATACTGACAACATGCAATTATATTTATATATACAACAAATAGCGGATTACAGTGTGAACGGGAAGGCTAATTTGCATATTAATATTAAAAAAATCGAATTTAATAAATATGTGCTTAGTATTATTGATTTTTAACTGTTTGGTTTTATTTTAATGAATATAAGCAAAAATCTCTTCAATGAATCTTAAATGAAATCCATTAACAAGAAAAAATAACTGTCATTTTATTCTTTACTTCCTCTTATAACTAAATACTTAAATTAGAAAAAAATAACAATGAAAGTCGAGAGTGATGGAATAGTAAGTTTCAGTTGTTCCATTTTTTATTATACTCCCTCTGTTTCAAATCTTTTATTATACTCCCTCTGTTTCAAATCTTTTTATCTGTATTCTTATTTAGTTTCATTAGCCTTTCTAATTTAATACAATATGTTATTACATTAAAACTTAAATCCTTGCACCCGGAGGGTGCATATATTTGCTAGTATATATATATATATATGATGCAGAATTGTGAAATTACTAGTGACTTGATAGTAATTCCCAGACAACCCGGTACTTTATATCTATGATAGTGGCCAGACATCGAGAAACAATATTTCACTTAATCTAAACAATAAATAAATCTTAATATCTAACTTGGGTCCTGATGGAATTAGTTATAATTTTAAAACCGCAATATTGTAATTCATTAGTAATAATTTATAGAATAGGTACACATGTTAAGAAAATACCATATTATCATAAAATCGAAATAGGTATTTGAAGCCATATAAAACTACAAAGGATAATTATTAGATTAAAATAAGTGAAACGATACAACGGTGTGCGTGGAGAATAGTTGCTTAAAACTTCTCTTTTACCTACGATTTGAATAGAAATTGTTTGAAAACAATCTCTTGCAAACAGACTGACCCAACATTGGTTGAACTGCTCTAAAACCAAAGAAATGTGTGTGTGTGTGTGTGTGTGTGTGTGTGTGTGTGCAGGATTATTCTACACTATTCTCACATGCAGGAGCATGATATAACACATGTACATTTTAAGCAGAGTTGAACAGGTCTGAATATAGTTTTCTTCTCCCAGACCATTTGCAATATCAAGGATAAAGAGCCGTATCCATTTCCTTCAACGATACACATTACCCAACGGGTGCCTCTTTAATCCCAGCTTGTGCTCGTGGCAATTTAAATTCCTAAGAGTTCTTCTCTTATATACTATATTCGAAACCAGTTCAGAAAAGGAAACCCGAATAATGCACCGTTGTTTATATAACAGGAAATGATAGTAATATTTTCCCTTGTAAATGGAATTACCAACATTTGGTGATGCCTTGCACATTAATGTAGAACCATTCTGTCTTTGAATCTGCCAAAGAATGTAATGCCTCAACGCAAAACAAATATTCGTATAGTGAACTAAAGATATATCATTTTTACTTAGCAACAAATTCAACGGAAAATTCAAAGAACGTCCTCTCATTATTTTTATTAATACTTCAACTTTCTTAGATATAGCTAAGCCAACATTGACATTAATATAGCAGTGGGAGAAAAAAAATCTATTTTATTTTTTGAAGTTTATAACAAGAAATCCGCAGACATAATATATCTGATAAGTATATCTCTCTGTCTCAATTCTATGTAAAATATCTATCAAGACAATCGCTTCTGGCTTCTTATACAATTAAACAAAATTTAATCGTAATTCAATTTTCTTGTATATCAATGAATTTTCGCCATTAAAATAAACTGAAATGCCCCCTAATTTTTTTAAAATTTTATTTTATGAAATATAGCATTGGATACTATAAACACGTAGTACATATTTAAAAGATACTGTAATACGTTTTGATGTTTATTTTTTATAAAACATTTTCTGTAGTGCGATAGATTTGGAAACTTAAAGTTTTTAGGGAACATTAACAGAAGCGTATTTGAAGCTTGCTTGTATCTAGAATTTTAGCTCTCATCATAAAGCAAACAATTGACCAGTGACTGCTTGTAAAACGAAAATCTAATTTAAGGCACTCGTAACATTTTATATATATATATATATATATATATATATATATATATAACACGTGTGTAAGGCAGGGTATATGTCTCCCGTAAACTGATTTAACTATTGAGCCAATAAGGTTCGTTCTTGCGACGCAATTTTATAAACATTGTCAATTTAGAGCTACATAAAGATCCCAGTCTGTCCTGCTATTTACAAACAGCTGAACGGAGAATAGTTGGATTCATACCTTCCCCCAAGGTTATGCAAACAGCCTCGTCCTGGATTTGAACTCTAGTCACCGAGTCCATTTCCAACGACGAAAATCATAATACAACGCGGCTTAAAACATGACACATACAAGTGGATCAGCGGCATAAGTAGTGGTGCAAGTGTCTTATTCTTATTTCATATCTACATGTCCCTATGTTTTTTCAGCATCTATAATGCCTGACGCATTCCCACTGAGAGCAGGATCATGTTTACCCCACCACTATCCACCACCAGCCCACCCTGCCAATGATTTCGCATCACCCGATTCCAGACAGCACATCTGCTACACGTTGTCTCCCCAGGCGAACATTTTTACCTTTGTTGCTTACAACTGTCACATGGTTACGATGAAGCCGAATGTGTTTGCCAGACTGCATCTAACAGTTTATAGAAATTTTGGCTAAACATTGGTGAATGACTTTACCTGCGAAAATGTGAAGTGGATGATGTTGTACTTGGTGTGGGTGGGTCTTTTTTTTCTTTCTTTCTTTTTTTCTATCTCGTGTTTGTGTCTACATCTCGGTGTGAGAATTCTCGTGAGTAGGTGCAAATTTCTACCACCTGATTTCCTTGAACCTCCACAGCAGAGTCACAACGGGATATGTAATGACAATATTAACAAAAAAGTTTTCCCACGGTCTGAGAAACATCTTAACAACATCTAAGATCATTGTCAGTTACGCCACAGAACGATATGGATTCGAGGAGACTAAAAGTAGGGAAGCAGGCAAAGAAAACCGAAGAGAGGGAAAAATTAAAATCATTCCTCTCCTAGCATTAGTAAAGAACTTACCTAATCATCTAAGCCTCGTAATCCGTACAAAAAAAGTGTTCCTGGCTATGTATCCCATTTAAATATAGGGTACCGCGCATCTGATTGGCTGTTACAAACAACCAATCGGATGCGCGGTGCTTTGAATTTGAATGGGTTACTTCTACCGTCCAAGAAAAGTTCTCATAAGTCAAACGTCTTTTAGCAGTGATTGTTGATTGTTGTGCCGGAGTTTGATCACCTCTGGTGGGGTCAGCGGGGCGGGGGAAGTCTGATGTTGGAAGACCCGAAACTTCCCAATGAACCCTGCAAATTACATCACTGACGACAACCACCAGCGCCCCAAATGTAGGAGCGTATATTTGAAGCTGTTGATTATTTATAAAAGCCAAAGTATATACTAGATTGCATCTAAAAAACGATAGATTAAAGTTAATTGGGGCGCATAAACAATGGTTTCATTTCGATCGCTTTGTCGACTGCATTGTACAAACATAAGTAAACAATTTAAAAGACCAACGTTGGAATTATTTGCAAACACGTCCAGTATATCACTGTGTACATATTCGGTAGGTGTACTGGGTATAACAGTACACTATCTAAGGGCGAACTTTCATTTTTGTGGAGTACCCCTTCATCGTCATTACATGCAGGTCAACTGACCCGAAGTGAAAATACCTCTCTTACGGTCACATGTATGGGTTATATTGAAAAGGTGTGGCGCTCCACCTAAAGAACCCACTGGTCTAGCGCTAGGGACATTGCTTAGACTTCTACGCCGCTTGGTTGATATCACCAATAGGTCAGTCTGTTGACTTTCCGACAGCTGAGTTATGGAGCAACAGTTAGGACACTACAATTATTATGTGTATTAATTTACTTAGGTCGAATACAATACACAGCAAAACAAGACCATCGCCTATAAGTCGACATAGAACGTTTTTTTATGGCTTAGTTATCTGACAAAAATATGACTTAATTATGAAGTCGGGTGTGAATATCTCCAATGCCACCAATACAGTTTTCTTCGATAACCATCGGCCTAAACTGATACGCTTCAAAGTTTACCATTTTAATCTTTTATATTTTAACGTTTGATAGAGAATGATATATATATATATATATATATATATATATATATATATATATATATATCTTTTGGACCATTTATTTTTCTCATTTCCTGGCAGACGGTTTTATGAATATAAATGAGATGTTTAAATAGTAGAAGAACAGAGACGAAGCATCTTTCATTTTATATGAATTTTAAATAGAAACGTAAAAAAAAAAAAATCATTTTTATGAATTCCTTCACAATCGCGAATCTACATCAGACAATGATATATTTTTCTCCTTTGTCTAATTCCCAATTTTCTTTGTGTTGCTTGATGCCGAGGACATGTGATGGAATAACAGAAGTAGCATTGTATCTGACATAAATAGGAGGTCATTTATCAAGCTAGTCTCACAAATAAATACTTGTACGGAAGCTTTAATCACCATTCCTTTCATCTGTATTTGCATTTATGACAATCTAATCTGATCTTAATAAAGATAGAAACTCTGGCCACAGATCAAAAGTTAGAAACAGAATTGAAAAGAAAAAACATACATATACATACATACATGTGTGTGTGTGTGTGTGTGTGTGTGTGTGTGTAGAGATACATTGATAGTTATGAAAATACACACACACACATATATATATATATATATATATATATATATATATGAAAATAAATGGAAGTTAATCCGACAGTATGAATTTAACATTTTTTTAAATAAAACAAATGAGGTTAATAGTTTGCTGACAGAATCTGTTTCGACCGTTTTAATAGAGCGTCTTCATCAATAGCAACATATGAATCGTCAATTCATATGTTGCTCTTGATGAAGACCGCTCAGCAAACGATTAATATCATTTGTTTTTTTCACAAAAAAAGTGTTTATATATATATATATATATATATATATATATATATATATATATATATATATATTTTAAAACAAATCCAATTAAAATTCAGAAATATCTGAAACCCATTTAATCAAATTACTTTAAAGTAATTTCGTGATAAAATATCATTTTGTAAACAGGATCTGGTGTTTGGCTTGCCGGAAGTGCACTGCTCTTATGGAATGTGCTCAGTATTTTTTTGAAAATCTAAATCATCCTAAATATATTATATATATTATTTATTTAAAAAGCCGAAATATAGACGAATAAACTCTGAATAGTCGCCTATTATTAAAGGAATAAAAGGTCTATGACGTTTTGATTGGAACCTATTAGATATTTTATCCTAAAGTGGCAGCGAGTCGGTGGCCTTTATACACTTTCCCATCTTTAAGATGAATGTGTTAATGTAATATATTGGCAGCTGAATATTTGAGATAAATATCTTTGAAAAAATCATTGAAGTCTATTCTGCAACCCTCTAACATCCCAGCTAAAGAAATAGAAGAAAAAAAAAATTGCCAGTATTTACATTAATGCTGTATATGTGCACCAGATTATTAATCGATTTGAATTTACTGTAAATGTGAGCGGGGAAGAAAAGAACTGGCAGAAGTTAAAGAAGCAGGTGATCATAAAGAAAAGAAAAAAATACCAGCTCTTTCTTGTAATCATAAACATGTTTACTCAAAAATCCGACGTTAATCATATCAGAAATAGAGTTGTACTTTTAGGTTCTAAATAAGACTTTAAAAAATTATGCCCTCGTATATTTTTGAAGAAAATTATTTCTTTCTAAATCTATTTCTAGATATGATTGCATATACCCATAGGCTTCTAGTGAATAAAAATCAAGCCTCACAATTCAGATTATAAAAAAAATGTGCATAGACGTGTCAAAACAAATTCATATGACACCCATCAAATGTAGTTAATTCTAATTGGGTGATTTAGGTGTAGGGGTTGAACCATTATATGATTTATAGGCAATCATCTATGACCTAAAATTTCCTCAAGTGAGAGGACAGAAAGCAATTTAATGGTACAAAGTGTTTCCTATATGGCAAAGTCTGTGGTATAGAAATAACTTCTTGACATAAAATTCTCATTGAAAATATTATCATAACATCTCTAACGATATTATTGATTTATTTATTTATTTTAACCACATGTCAACCTTCCGGGGTTATTATAGGCCCAGAGGTCATTTACCTACGTGCATTACATTTTGTGTGTAATTACTTATCATTTTGCTCATATTTATACGAAAAAATATTCCAATTTAATCGTTAAAAATTTCATTTTTTTTATTTCAATTATTTCTTTGAAATACTAATTTTTACCCAATTATGATTATGCGTATTTCTATTTAATAATATTCATTTGTTTGCCCATAATCATATGGTCTCAAGTAACTAATACTAACAATCCTTAGTAAACAAATCTTGCTTCAAGTAACAATTCAATACAATTTTACAGTTATATGGCATGAAATATTCCCATCGAATACAAATAATTTTCAAACTTGTCTATGTGACCCATATATAGTACCCTAATATGAACGTCTACTCCAGGATAGTGTGGACCTGTGATTAATGCTAATGAAGGGATAGTCTACTCCGAACTAGAGCCTCACAGCCAGGTGCATTTATAGGCCATAACTAGTGCACCCTTTTCTTTGAGCGGGAGATCGTCGGTCTTACCTCTTTCCAGTGAATAATAGTGTATTATAAGTGTCAGGCGTTGTGTCAAACTTAGATACAGAATTGGTCACCAAATGTACTATATATAACGTTTTTTACAAATCTGAATTATCTAAATTTATAAATATCAAAAACGTTACAAAAGAACTTGTAATTTTCACTTTGCGATATATATAGTTAACCTTTTCGAGCAACGCATCGGGCATTAACTAGGAGACATTATGTAGCTTGATCAGTATCTGTGATGGGGGGGGGGGGAACAACACATTATCATATCTTAATTCTTGTTGTTCGGGTTCCACAATCGTTGCTCAAACCATTCCAGCAAAGTAGACAAGAATTGCATATTTTAGAAATACAGGAGATGCTGAATATATACAGCGTGTTAAGTGTAGAGTTTTTTTTTTAATCTGGAGTATTTGACAGAGAAACCCTAATACAATTCAGATAGAAAGAGAAAGGAAATAATTATATATTGATTTCACCGGCATGTCAACTAGTTTGTGGTTATTTCAAACAGAGTTTAGGAAATATCATACAATGTACATTTATATTCATATTCTTGTGAGGTTCATTTTTTTCAGTTATATGATATGTTATAGGTGATATACCCTATAGACTAATGGAATGCGCCGACGGTTACTATAAGTAACAGGGACAATTATGGATTGAGAGTAAGCCAATGCGAGTCAGCTCATAACTATTTATCGGACGTAATTTTCACTTCTCTGTACTGTAATAGTCTACTCTTTTGTTAATACATTTTCCTACATTGTTACCCGTAATTTTGTTCTTATTTGACCCCTTAAAACACCACAACAATATAAAATATACTTAATGAAAATAATTTGCAAACAGATCGATTGGACCAATACACGGAACACTAAGATGTATTTCCACTTGTGTCAGAGTGAACCAGAGAGTAATTGCAATGAAAGGTACTGCGCACTCGCTAAAGCTCAAGAACTGAAACCTCAGCACCAGACAGCTCAGTGTCATGCCCAAAACCTTTCTTTATTGGCTGGGATCTTGTCACACTGAACGAGTACAGCCAGCAGATTATGTAATATTTTGTGAAACATTTTTTTTTGTTTTAATTGATATTCAGTTTTGTTTTTGTATCTGTCAATTTTTACAAAACAGGCAGAATTTTATGAATTTGAAAGGAATATTTGGCTAAAAACAGCATAAATTATTCAGAAACTTTAATGTTGACAGGACATGCAAATTATTACATGAAACTAAAACATCTGCCAAGATTTAATATCAAGAAGCTGAGGCAGTTTTAATTAACTCTTGAAAAATAAATTTAAGCTTTTAATACGAGCAACAAAAAGTCAAATGCTTTAACTCCGATCCTCACAGCAAAATGACAAATTTATGTAGGCAATCGAAAATTTGCACAACTTCCTGACCATTGACAATGCATTATACATCAATTTCAAAGAAAAATGCATTTCAAAAAAAAATTGTGAAATTATTTACTTTGATATTAAACTACCGTATACTTTATAAGCGGTTCATCCCATAAAGGTTTATATTATGCCTGGAAAGTAAGTAATTGTGTACATTTTACGATTCTATTTCTATTTAGTTTCTAAAGAGTAGGCACTTATATAAAGTATTCCTATATTCTACAAATAATTTAAAACATACCTATTTGACCCATAAATGGGGCCCTAACAGGTAATCCCATCCTGAGGAATAATACCGTTCAGGCTTAGTGTTTTTCGAAGATCAGATAATGTTCTACCGGGATCAAATTTTGAACTCCTTGAGCAACCTTTGCTTTGCCGGTCTCAAAAGATGTACTGATAGTGAGGAAAAGCAGACACCTAGTTCATATTAGGGTGTTTCAATTGATTATTCCCAATGGTGATGTTATGCTTCCATCCATCTATCCACATGGCCTCAGACCCAATACCGAAATCCAAGTGCCATGTGGTACGGTGCTGTCCTGAATTAAAAGCGTGGCTGCTGGGCCAGCCTATTTCTGACAAAAATATTCTGCGTCATACCGACAAAATCAGGATAACTCAGTGTTGGTTGTCTGCGATCATATTATGTTAACTGCCCAGATTGTAATTTTCTTTTTTGTAGTAATCCCCTGTGTGTGACAACGTTGTGCAACAAACCCCAAACACTCCATGCATGAGCAAAGATGAACTGAAGGCATTGATAACGACAGAATTACCATTTTAAAAAAGGAGATAATCGAAAAGTATTGCAGCAGATTCCTAAGTAGTCTAAAAGCCGTGGATGAAGCAACTGTAGATTTCTTTAGATGAATTCAATACAGTATTTCAATGTATTTTTCATGTAATTTTGGTAAATATATATTAAAATCAGATGTGTTATTTTCGGTTTTTCATAAAGGACAATCAATACATTTCAGCATATATATATAATATATATATATATATATATAAAATTTACGAACTGATTCGTTCTGCAAATGGAAAATGAAAATGTCATTGGCCAATTTTACAAAGATTTATTACGTATACATTGATATTTGACAGAATTTCATTCTAGTCTGTAAGCATTTCCAATCGTAAGAATAAAGTCTCAAACCACCAAGACGACTTGATTTATTCAGAAAAGAAATCGCCTTCAATCTTCCGTTTACTGACATCCGGTAACATGTCAAATTTTACTTTCGTTCAACAATTTCCGGTCTTGACCGATGTTTGACGGAAATCTGGCTCCAGTCATGAAAGAATCCTATGGATGCGTGATTCACCAGTCGCTATGGGAGTTTAAAAATATTTTACTCCATTTACAGACGTCATTATGACTCCATTCCTTATATTGGAGAAATGAATATCTCAAATGTTGAGCTCTTAGTATCTGTTAGGCACTTAAGTATATTAATACTGTAGTATTCAGTAAGATTACACACCCGGACGCTTGGAATACAAATACAGACTATATATATATATATATATATTTCAGGGTGCACATTGAACAATGACATGAGCAGATTTTGAGATATAGATCCATGTCTAGTAATTAACTTAATGGAACTATTCAATAGATAGGTTTTCGTGAACTTTTAAACTTCGCACATATGTATGAGTCATACCTAACTCAACAATATACGAAGATTGAATTTAACCATGCCAAGGGGTGGAAGAATATATATATATATATATATATATATATATATATATATATATATATATATAGGGATTTGTTAATAGTGGTGAAGGCTTGTGTTGGACCATCCACACTTTTTGGCACAGTCGATAGGAAAGAATTGGAGCATCAAGGGTTGCCACAAACCCAATCAACGACCGACCTCGGGAATTTTGAATTCAGAGTTATCCCTCTCCTAGACTGGTTACCTACCCAAGGCTGAAGGGCCCAGTCTGCCCTACTATTTAACCCATAGCTGGAGGGAGAATATATGGATTCATACCTTTCCCAAGGGTTTTAGTGCTATGTGAAATGCCAACAGCGTCATCTAGGAATTGAACGCGAATCGACGAGTCCATTTTCCACGACTCTGCCCACGCGCCTGCATAATATATATATATATATATATATATATATATATGTGTGTGTGTGTGTGTGTGTGTGTGTTTTACTGATTAATCGGTTTATTAAAAATGTATCTTATATGAAATTTAACTGATTCGACGTGTGTACAGTATATAACGATAAAATGCTGTTTTTACTGATTAATCGGCTTATTCAAAATGTATTCTTATATGAAATTTAACTGATTCGACGTATGTACAGTTCTGTTTTCAAACTACTTCATGTTCCTCATCTATATTCCAACAAGCACATAATTCCAACAGTTACACACATAATAGAAAATTCCAAAGTATTCTTTCGCCAGCGAGGGAATTATTACGATGGATTTTAGCACAATAGAATTGAAATTCTAGGAAACCTGCTAAAAATCACGCACGTCTACTAATCAAAACGGATCTCTTTTAGAATTTCACTAATAAGGACATTGTCAATACTTGCTCATCCTTTTGGTTGCAATAATATATATGCGAGCGTATGTATGTGTGGATGTGGTGTTGAGGATGTGGTGCTGTGTATATTGAGTTTTAATTGAAATAAATATATGGAGACCACACTATATTAGTTGCTAATTCCTATCTATAGACACATAAGAGTAGCTTCTTTCATTCTTTTTGAGTCACAAACACTTCAGACTTTAAAAAATACAATGCTTTTTTTTTAACAATGAAATGCTATACAATTATATGTGAAGCAGAGAAAAATAACATAAAAAAAAATACTGTATGCTTTATTGACTCGCCGTATTTTTTATATTAATGCCCCAATTTTCATGAATGAATAGTGAGATAATAAATACAAATGAAACAATGCCAATTTACTCGTATCTGAATGAACTGGATGAAAAATTAACTGGCTGTTTATAAACTAAACTTGTCAATCATAGGCTGGAATTATTTAGCGTATAAACTCATGAATCTTGCGAGAACTTTACTGCTAGAAATTGTAGGCATATCAGTTGGCCAAGCCTAGATGGTTTGGTGCTTCATTTCAGACGCAAAAATAATCTCCCTGGTCAAGCGCTACTAAATAGGAAATAAACTTCATCGGTGTCCAGCCGATACCAATAATAGGCCACTCCACCGATTTAACTTTTATCTTATGTATATTTAAAAGCTTTAGTAATCCGTTGTAAAACATGCTGTGAAGTTACTATTTATTCATATTGGAGATATTAAACATATCTCAAATGCAATAACTATGTAACAATTATCAAATGTATATAATAGAAAGGTATTTGACGTATTGTACTAAGAGACACTGAACTGTCCCTGCTGACCTTCAAAGATGTATTAAAATCCAGGAGATGACATACAACTGTGATATCTTGGACATCACATATAGAGGTCACATCAAAATGCAGAGGTCAGAAAAATAACCCTTCCTATGGGTCACATACCAGCATTATTAGAATTGTGAAGGCAAGAAAACTGATGTGACATGGACATGTGACAAAACCTAGAAAAAATGCTGCATGTCATTGTCGAGGAGGAGGGAAGTGGTAGACAGGGGAAAAGGTTGGAAGATAAGATCCTTGAACAGACAAGCCTAACTTTTTGTGGCGACACAGAGTACTGCTCATGGTCGAGATACTTGGCAGGTAATTGACAGAGAACCACCAGTGGTGTATGTATAAATCCAACTGGGGTTGATAGATTGATTAGAAAGAAGAATAAGATATAAAGTGAGATAATAATAATAAAATGTAAAATACAGTATATAATTTTAATAGAACAGAAACCATAAAACTAGTTATTGACAAGGGCATTTGCTTACATTGGATTTATACCCTCCAGCTTGTTATCTTCGTATTTCCCTTGTAGATATATGATGGAGGGTTCAGAATTTGATCTTATAATTTAACAATTTCTGTTATTTTGGTTCGAAGTAAAAAAAACAAAAAAAAAAAAAAAAAAACTAAGTCATTGGTGGAAAACGAAATGACTAAATTGAAATGAGTCTAAACATATACTTAGCTCTTCTTCATACATACATAAATTACATTATTTCTGTCCAAATACATATTAACTATTACATTATTAGAGATTCACATCTTATATTGCATAATACATATTACCTATTATAATCCTTACCTATTATGTATATTTTACCTGACATCTAACACCTTTTACATATTGCCCTTTAACTTTTAAGAACTCTGATTTGATCACTTTCTTGACTTAATAAAGTTTGACTCACTAAGACTGCTTTGTTTGGTCTGTGTCTACCAGATTTTTCCCCTAACCCATTATTTATCTTTTACCTTAGAGCTTTTAGATCTTACATCTTGTATGTTACTTTCTATAACCTACGATATTATCAGATTGGGAATGGTTTTATTCTCAAAGAATATTCACAATAAAAACGGTTATGATTTACTGAGGTTTTAATTGTTTTGTGTGTATTTTGGTAAAATATTTTTTAAAATATTTACTAAGATTAGTTTAGTGCTTGCCCCAAAACAGGATCGAAATCGAAAGTAGTAAATAGGAACACCTAAGATCTGCATGCAAGAAAAAAACTAGATAGTGAGGAGAGGGTAAAGTTTAGTGATAGCGTTGGCAAAAATATATTTTGTGACTAGAGGATAAGGAGTTAAAGAGATATAATTTTATTTTTAAAGTAATTGGTAATTTGCTTGAAGCATTTTTAAGTATGTTATAATATATTAATGATTTGAAGGCAATTACAATGCGTATAAAAAATTTTAAAAAATTGTTATTTTTATACGCATTGTAATTGCCTTCAATCATTGATATATTATAATTTTATTTTTACATGTTCGTACGTCGCTTAATTCGATCTTAAAATGCATTACGTTAAATATTCATCTGAACTTAGTCTCATATAAGTAGTAGACTACCAGGGTCGCTTGCTGATTGTATAACCGCTTTCTTTAAAGCAAATAACCGATATTGTATAATTTTTGTTTTTTGCTTAGATTTTAAAGAATGCAATGCTAGTGAAAAACACAAAAATCGATGGTATGACGAAACGTAATATCAGGTTTATATGATTCTTGAATGGTTTAATGTAGAGGGTCGATAGTGTAAGTAGTGACGGGGTAAAGTTGTCACGACAATGTGAAACCCAAGAATATGTTACAGTTTATATCGTTTTCTGAATATGTCTTTCAGCAACAGAATGTTATTTGGAATATGTCCAAGCAGATTCTCCGGTCAAACATTTCATCCCTGAAGACAAAGTAGACTAATTTTCCGGTTTATTTCTAAAGTTTTATTTACACTGGAAGGAAATAAGAAGAAAAAAAAACTAAAACAAGACAAAAAACAGCAAATAAAAAAAACAACAATGCATTTCACGCTGGCTTAAGCAATAACATCCCTGAGGTCCAAACTTTGGTAAAGTATTACAAAAAATTTCGGGGAAGAAAAGTGTTTTTCTCTCCTATTTACACGGCTGATATGTTCGCTGGCTGACAGTGAGACTTTGGAAAAAAGAAAGAAAAAAGAAAGTCCAATGGGATTTTCGTATTTTTCAGTATTTCGGTGTCAACAACTGACGCAATAGTTCTTTGCTTTCGTTAGTTGCTTCTTCAAAAACAACAACAATCTACGTTTGTAATTTACTAGAAATGCGATTATTTTGTAAACATTTTAATTGTTTCACAGATGATTTTGTATTTTTAGAATCGTTTTATTTTTTGTAACTTATAGACTTTGAAGGCAAAGCCTCTAACTTCTGCTGAAACTTAATCAGTACAAGTTATTGAAAATGCAAAAACAGCATTAGTTATAACACTATTCCGGTTATATATATATATATATATATATAATATATATATATATATATATATATATATATATATATGGGAGTAATCATGGAAAATAAACCCGACAATATAAAGAAAATTTGGAAAAAACAAGTGTTCCGAAAATGGGATGAATTTAATTATCTATGTTTAAACATTTCGGTTACATTGAACTTTCATCAGGATGTCTCTTGGGGTGAAGAAAATGATGGATGTTTTTATATGTGACAGGAGATGAAAATCTTTTTAGTTATGTAACTGTATTTGATCAGCGTTTTATTTTTGAAAGGCAAGTCGCGATCCACACATGTGAAGATGTCATGACGCGTGACGCAACTCGTTTTCAGATTACTTGTTTTTTCAAAATTTTCTATATATATATATATATATATATATATATATATATATAAGGAAGTAATGACGTATTGTACGAATTGTAATTACAAAAGTAATAAACTGTATTAATGAAATAATAGTTTTAACAAAACGACATTTTGGAAAAAGTAGTTCAAGAATTACCGGCAATCAATTGTACTGGAATTTTTTAAAAAAGCAATATAATTTGAAAAACTGGTAACATTTTGTTTATTCATTCAATTATTTATTTGTTACCGCTCTTTGGGCATATTCTTTTTTTTCTATCTTTTAACATAAATATTACAAGAAATATTTTAAAATAAACAAAATAAAGAGAATCTTTGCATGGAATATATATACTATAGATAACAAACAAACAACTACCAAACAAACACACACACATATATATATATATATATATATATATATATATAAGGTTTGTTTAGAATGGCTTTTTGCCGATAATTTTTTGGAGAATAAGTGTTTAATTGGAGTCGTACCTAATTTTGAAAATTAATTAATTAATAATGAATTAGGCGGGAATACCTATTAAATGTATGGCTAAACAAATCGAGAAAAATCAATCTCTGTATGTACATTTCGGCCTAAGTTCGTTTGGTGTTGGGGTTATGAGATCGGCCTGTCAGCTTGGCAGTCCGGTTTCAAATCACGCACAGGGCGGTCTTCCGATCTATAGCTCTGCTGATGAGGCCTAATAGGCCGAAATGTACATACAGAGATTGATTTTTCTCGATTTGTTTAGCCATACATTTAATAGGTATTCCCGCCTAATTCATTATTAATTAATTAATTTTCAAAATTAGGTACGACTCCAATTAAACACTTATTCTCCAAAAAATTATCGGCAAAAAGCCATTCTAAACAAACCTTGTTTACAACTTACCACAACGTCGTGTAATAAAAGTCACTAGAAGAGGAATGTTAACCTACTCTAAAACAAATCATAAAATCTAAGAAGTTCGTTGGTGTTGGGTTATGAGATCGGCCTGTCAGCTTGGCAGTCCGGTTTCAAATCACGCACAGGGCGGTCTTCCGATCTATAGCTCTGCTGATGAGGCCTAATAGGCCGAAATGTACATACAGAGATTGATTTCTCGATTTTTTAGCCATACATTTAATAGGTATTCCCGCCAATTCATTATTAATTAATTAATTTTCAAAATTAGGTACGACTCCAATTAACACACATATATATATATATATATATATATATATATATATATATATATATATATATATATAGGGCTGGGTTAGCTCAGTCGGTAGAGCGTTCGGCTAGAAACCACAAGATTCCTAGCTCGATACCGCCCCCGCCAACTCAGCGTTATGAGTAGCACAGGGATCTGTGCGGTAAAGTAAGGAGCTGATGGTAGGTGTGGCGCTCCACCTCAGACGCTAAAATAATCTCCTTGGTCTAGCGCTAGTGAAAAGGGGATAGACTCCCTCGCTGCATGGCTGATACCGACATTAGGCCGCCCCGACGACTTTACTACTTATATATATATATATATATATATATAATATATATATATATATATATATATTGAAATTATGTTAAATAATGCATCAGATAGCTTCAAAAGATGCCTTTTTAAATCATTCTCGATATGAAAAATTAGTTCATTTAATCAAAGGGATAATATAAATAGGGGTGAATTAGATACGATAATGTTTTGTACGCTATTTTGAGAACAAAACAAAAAACTGTTTCTGTCATCCAGCATTGAACATGGTTTAATGAACATAACATCTTTACTTATATAAATGGCAGTTGTATGTATGTATTTATGCCTGGGTGTGCATATCCAACTAAAATTACGAAAATCAATTCAAATAACGGCAAAGTTTTTTTGTTCACGATATCGTACATTAATGATTATAATTAAGAAATAAAAATTAAAAAGTAACAGATTTTTTTTGATTTCAGTTAAAATTTTGGACCATATGACCTTTGGGCACCCTTTTTGCAATCTTGTTTCATAAGGATTTTTTTTTTTCACACCGCCAAAATCCAGTTGTTTGTTAGGGTTTAGTTTTATAATTTAAAAAAAAAATCTGTTAAACAACCGGATTTTGGTGATGTAAATGAAAAAAATGTCCTTGTGAATTGAGATCGCAAAAAGGGGTGCCTACGGGTCATATGGACCAAAATCTTAAGTAGGAGACACTGATTTTTATTTTATTTTCTGACGCCTTACCATGTCGGATCAACGCAAGATCTTTTTTACGTAAGGATTTTATTAGGGCATCCTGAGAGTATCCAACTCAGTAATAATGGATCTGAGAGACTAACTTCCCCCTTCTACAAAGATGACGCTGGATAGCTGCTTCTAGTTTTCAATGAAAGCAACAGTCTACTTAGGGAGATAAACGCACGATTAGTGAAAAAGACAATATCAGTAAACGGTTATTTATATCAAATTCCCTATTTATTTCAATTCTTTGTTTTTATTACTTCCGAAGTTCTTTATGAAAAGAATCAGAATAATGACACCTGAGAATTATGTTTTGTTGGTACGACTATTAGTACAGTATTTTGCAAAAAACATATATATATATATATATATATATATATATATATATATATATATATATATATATATATATATAACCGCTAGGAGAATAAGTTAATAAGTAAAAAGTGCTCAATACCTAAGTAGAGCAAATAATAAAGATATATCTAATGAGTCAGACGAACCTACTATTAGTTTCGCTTAATGTTCTTCAGGGCTAAGATCTGACATATTATATATATATATATATATATATATATACATGAGACTTATTTCATTACAGTTAAAATGTTTCAATATAAAAAATATTAGCTATAAGAAACAAAAAGATTACATGTTGAAGGTTTTGAAACTCAGAAGTTTATTTGAATTTTCTCAAGAAAACTTTGAAATGATATTCTGATGGTTTTCGATTTCTTTATGTTATTGCGTATCCCTCAAGGCCAAACAGGATGGATAGTCGTGATTAACGTCGGATGGGGTAAAAAGCTGCCGGATATTTTAAGTCAAAACACACCAGGAGTCTTTGATTAAAGTCACTTTTGGGACTTCGCCATTAAATAAAAAAAGCGAAAAGCGGCAAAAATAACAGAAAAATTACAGAAAAAAGGAAGAAATTACATTTGTTTTCATTCATTGGCAGAAAAAAAATAAACCTGAAAATCATGATCACTCGCAAGTGCTAATGACGTCAATCTGAATGAATAAATGCGAGAATCACGTAAAATCTCGTCTACTTTACAAAGAATGGCTTGCAGATATTTTGGTGAACGAAAAAAATACTTTTCAGAAGGTTGCTTTCTCAAATATGTATGTCAACAAATACTGATATGGAGAAGGAAAACAAGAGAGAAAATTTGGAATTTTGAGCGGAGGAGTCAACACTCTTTAACAAATAGTAATGACCTAATATTTGAGGAACTACTGACTCGTTGAAATGTATTCGATGTTCTTACACACATTATATATCAACCACATTTCAAATACTTTTTAAGTAAAAGTATTAAGGTTGTTCTATGACACAATATAAGCTATATTATGGCAAAATATTCAATGGCATGTGAACATTGTGAAAGTAGAATCATCGGTATCTCTGTAGAAAACTGTTATATATTTCAAAAATGTTCTGCTTTCAAACGAATTTTATTTTAAAAAATAAGGATTTACTCAGATGAAGGTCGAATCTTCTTTGTGTGCGGAACATTTTTACATTTTTTCTATTATTATTATTTCATTTGGTTATTTAAGAATAATAATAGTTTGAATAATGTACACATGGATAAACTCTTGACCGAAACACGTGTAAGTAAAATTGATTAAAATATCCTATTCTATCCATTCTTTCTTTCTCTTTTCAACACACACACATTATATATATATGGGGGTGTCTATTACTTAATGAGTATTTCTATTTACATGTTTATTAGTTCAGGGCTATTAGTCTGTAAATATCTCCGTTTATATCTATTAGAAGGGATAGATTAATGCGTTTTCTAATGACATAAGCAAATAGATTTTTCCAGGATTTGAACTCGTACGACCATAACTGTTACGCAGCGTGCACTGCCGTCTATACGTCTATCATTATTATATTCTTATTCATATCGTTGATGTTTTAGTTGAAGCAGTAGTATTTTAATTCTCGTAACAGTAGTAACTATTGGACTTCATTGAAGTGAAAATGGCAGCAAGCCTCTTAACCTTTCCAAGCTATGCTCAGCCCCACTGATAGGGATATATTACTGATAGATTTGCTTCGCACACATCACTATATGCGAAGTTCAAAAATGGTTTATATAATACGTTTAGAATAGAGCAGAGCTTAATAAAAACACACCTGACTTCACTGTTGATATTTTTATAACCATCCCATATCTGACAAACATCGACTACATTAAAAAAGTAAACATCAAATACTAATAGAGTGTTACATAATCTATGCATATATTATTGTCAACCCCCTGTATTTCTGAAGGGATGGCCACTTTTTATATCACGGGCGGGACTTTCCATGGAATATTACAGAAAGCCCGCAAAATACGTGGACCTAGTTGGCTCTCAGTTTCAGCTTGGACGTCAGGCAGAGAAGTTTCTAACTGCTTTAGCTGAGACTCACTGCACACGCGCGCTGTGATCAGTTAGGGAAAAATGTTTAGTTAAGTAAATAAAGGTTTAAATAAATAACATGGTTTTGTGGTTGATGAATGTCTTGGCAACAAGACTGACCTAGAAGAAGAAATGAATCAGGGACGACCAACCAGCAAGACGAAGCCCAGACGCTAGAAGAAGAACCTAAGATACCAAAGATGAGCAGAAGAATAATGGAAGTAAAGAAAGGGTATACAACAAGATTTGCTTCCCAAACATAACTATATGGAAGCTAAAAAATGCTTTACAATACACGTTTGGAATACAGAAGAGATTAATGAAGACTTACCTGACTTTACTATTGATATTTTTTGTAACTACCCCTAATCTGACAATGATTGACTACATTAGAAAAATAGACATCAAATAATAATTTTCTTTTAATTACTGATTTATTGAATCATTCTCTTTGAATATATCTTAAAATAGGACAGATATAAAAGATTTGAAAAGTTTGGTCACTCCTGATTTCTTCCCTAAGTTGATTTAATACATAAGATACGTGAGTTGTCAAAATTGATGAATGAATATTATTACATCTTTCAAAAGTCACAATAGTAATTTATCGAGATTTATTTTATTTTTTGTGGCATTGGCTATTTTCGGGCTTGGAGCTTACTGACGATGGTGGGACTGATGTGATTATGCCGGCAATGAAGCTAAATCAAGAAGAGAGCGAAGGAGGGGGGGGGGCGAGAAAAAGAAAAGAAACAGAGAAAAAGCGTTAATTGATAGGTTGCTATAAATATCGATGCTTTTTAATCATTCGCCTCAAACCCTTTAATATCTCTCACTCGAAATGGTCTGGCAATACGTGCGTTGAAAAATCACTAGCCAAAAGAATATATATTTTAGCATCGGTTCCTTTAATCTGATAGGTTATTTTTTGACGACAAAGGACGCAATGACCATAGCGTGGGAACAACTGAACGAAAAGGATGCGACGTTCTGGGTGATGAGAGAAGAAAGAGAACAAAGAAACTACAAAATGTACCAAAAGGGAAATGAGATACGTACAGAGTTGTTAAAGACATGATGATAGCTTTTTTAAATGAATAATTATTCACTCTTAAAGAGGCAGAGATGGGAATAATTTGGAGAAGTAAGAAAACGGTCGCAAGCAAAAGAAAGACAGTGTAGTGGGGTGGTCACTGGTATCGACAACTTAAATTTGGTCTTCGTATATTAGTCGTTTTGAGTACCACAACACGATGTTAACATTAGATTAGATGAAACCTTCTCGGACACTTAGCGTTAACCAGTGTGGATATATATAAGAACAAGTTAGCATAAGCGCGTAATGTAATGGTTAGAATTGTTAGAAATGGACTCGTCGACGCGAGTTCAAATACTGGTCGAGGTCGCCTGCATTTCAAATAGTGGTAATACCCTTGAGAAGGGTATGCGTCCACCTACTCTCCCTCCAGTTATGGGTAAATAGTAGGGCAGAGTGGGATTTTCAACCTTGGTTAGGAGACAGAATTTTCTAACTTCAAATCTGCTAAAGAAATTGACCATGTATCACATCCTACTCTTGCGGAGGGGCTGGTAAATATGTATGAGGACAATTCACGATGAGTCCAGTACAGTTATATTTAGGGCCGGGTTAACACAGTCGGTAGAGCGTTCGGCTATAAACCACAAGGTTCCTAGTTCGAAACCGGTCCTCGCCAACTCAGCGTATGAGTAGCACAGGGATCTGTGCGGTAAAGTAAGGAGCTGATGATAGGTGTGGAACCTCACCATCAGATAGAGTTTAACCTCATTCTCAGGACATGTAGACCCGCAGCCACCGCCTTCTAGCACCCATATGATAAAACGCCTAAAAATGGATTTAGAGAATTAAAACCTATATTTAACTTTAACGTTAAAATAAATATACCTTTGCTAATTCTAAATCTTCTAATACAGTTTTAAGATGAGTTAGTTCTTATATTAGAAACTATAAAACTAGAAATTAGCAAGGGCAGCCGCCCGAATTGGAGGCTTTTTATTTTTAGGTCATGAAGTAATCAAACTCATTAAATAAAATAGAAATAAAATCCGCATAGATAAGAATAGGTAGTTGAAAATCTAAAGAATATGAAATCCATAAATATGATAGTTTAAAAATATATCTTAGTAAGACGAGGGGAGTATGGGTAGCGGCGATGGCATGGTAAAAAAAGTGAAAAATATAAAGAAAAAGAACATAAAAACAAACTACACAGTGTGGGCTAATGAAAATGTAGGAGAAAGAAGATGATAAAAATAAATCAGGGAATAAAATCAGAAAAAAATATTTAGTTGTTCACCTGTTCCATTTGGAAGAGGATAATTCTATACCTTTTGTTGTGTGGAAAATGTAGATCGTCTCGAAATAGATATTCTAGGACTCTTCCATCCACTAATACTACAATTAGTCACACAACACTACTGCTGATGCTACCACCGATACGAATAGGAATAATGATACTAATATTTCTGAAACATGTATTAGTACAGAATAAAAAAAACAAAAAAAACATTCATTCTGCCAAAATAGTGTTCTTAACGCTTTTCAGAAGGTTTCGATTTTATTGAAAAATCAGAAACTTCTGTAGAAGACCATTTTTGGTTCCTCAAATTGGATTATACGCTCTTCATTGCAGCTGAGATTTGATTATCTTGTCCGTATCTGGATAATGCTATTTTGGAAGACTCGGAATAGGTGGGGATGGTGATGAGGTGTAGGAGGCCAGTAGACGAAGGAGAAAAGAAACAGAAGCATTAAGACATGTTTTTAAGTGTATGGGTATGACGTGGCTCGCTTTGAACTAATAGGTTGTTCGAGTACGTTGGAAAATTCTAAAAGACATTCGGATTTTTCTCTTTTGTAAAAAAAAGAAAAAAACATACATTTTCTATATTAGATGTTCTAAATAACCCAGACGTGTTAATAGATACATAAAAGATGTCCACAGATGCGTGAAGCAAATACTTATAATCATTGTGAATATAAAATCCTCTGAGAATTCATAGAAAGTCACAGATGAATACATATTATTATGAATATATTTGTCAAAACATATGTTGATTAATATTTTTGTATATTTGTTAATGCCATACAAAGTGAGCTAATCTTCAAGGTTCTGATAGACAGTTCGCTTAATGGTAGATACCGCACATTCCTGGCCTTGTGCCAAACTAAACTAAGTTTTGTATTGTCGTCGATGGAAACTCCTGTAATGCAATTGTTAATAAGCTCATCTCACATAACATTGCATTCTTAACATTTATCTATTTTAAATAAAAATAATTAGTATGTGAGAAATTTTGAAGTGTGTTTTAAAAAATGCTTCTCGTAATTTTCGGGGAATACTGAAAAAAGTGAATGAAACGTTTGCAACACGGGCAATATACGATAAAATCTATGACAATGAAAGATCATATATAAAAAAAAAGGTAAAGAACAATACAGAATGTTAAGAAATACTAAAAGTACGAAACTAATCCAAAGTTTATGGCTCAAACTTAAAACACGCTTACAGCTAACTATTTTTCAACTGCATATGGTTTATCATTTATCATTACCATTTATATATTCACCTTCATCTAAATATGTTGGTTTAATCGGGCGCAAGAAAACATGTATGCATCTGCACATATATGAATATAAATAAATGCTCATACGTGCGTAAATATATACATTTTTGCCAGTTTTGAAAGGTTTTAAAAAATGACACATTCAATAAAAATACTAGAAATAGAAATTGCTCAATATATGAGATGATAATAGGCTAAGGATTGAGAACAATCTCCTGTAACTAGCAGTAACTCGAAGAATATGTTTACGTATAATTCTTTTTAAAAATTTATTTCACTGCTGATTTTAATGATTTAACGCATACATATTCTATGGTCTAGATGTTGAGAGACGCATTAAAAAAATACAAACAGTACAAAAAAAAAAAAAACATTGATCGATTGATTTTGACGGTGTATCAACCCGTCTGGGGTTTTTTATGCTTAAAATTTACGGAATTGAGTACATTGTACGCATATATTTACATGTTCGTATATAATTTATACTTATCGAATTTAAATAATTTTCTAACATGTATATCTACTCAATAAATGGGATCATAACAGACACTACCACTCCGGGTCAACGTGACCTTAGAAGCAATGGTAATTAAAGGGTAATTCACACTATCAAGGATTAAGCAATTTCAGGCCCCAATTTGCGACCTTTTTCTATTCCTAATAGGAAAACTTAGTAAAAATTGAAATATACAGATGTAAAGGACACTAAATCAAATACAATAGATCAGGTTTCAAGGGTCTTCTACCAATAAGACACTCAATGGAATACAGTCGCTTAATGCAAAGGGGATTTTCAGAGGAATATCAACGTTTCATCTATTGATCAGTTATGTCGTAATAAATGGAGCAACAATATTTTTCGTTCGCCTACGTTCTCTCTCCCTATCTCTTTCACACACACACACACACATATATATATATACACACATTCATACATACATGTGTGTGCGTTGTTGCAAACACAGTGTGAGCGAGTAGTGCTTTGAGATCTGCGTGTCATTATGTCTATAGGGGCAGCTATTTTTCTGATAATAACGTAACTTCAATAAAATTTTCTTTGTTGTTAAGAGCACCTACTTACAATGATACTTATGCGATAGGTACAAAGAAATCAATATAGGTTACCCGCTATCTAGACGATTTTAAGGTCATTATTCTTCTTAACTGTGCAGATTATCTAAATATGTATCATTCGTTCAAAAATCTCTTTTGCAAATAGCAACAATCAGAGAGAAAATTTTATCTTTAAAAGAATATTTCAGCAAACGGTGAATTCAATTAGAATCGGTTATCAGACTCATTCCGTCTTATCTATTCTTTAAGTGAGTAAATTGCAATTTTTGAAAAAAAAAGGGGGGGGGTGCTCAATGAAATATAAGTGAGTGAAGAATTCAGATGATTTTTTTGTAAAAATCTTCCTATGTTAGTGAACATGATTTCAGCTTCATGAGAAGTGTCGAAAAATCGCATATACATCATGCGCGCTTTGACTCTTATCATACATACATTTGTTAAAAAAAGGCTTAAGAATCGGGCATTTTGCGGTTATAGATCTATTTCTACCCATAAAG
>CM042146.1:9997204-10027204 GCA_023376005.1 Doryteuthis pealeii
ATAGACAAACAAGTTGCGATTATACGAATGTAGCTTTCAAAAACTTTGCAGGTACATCGGTACGTTCAATAGTCTGAATATAGGATTGAGGTTTAGTTTTGAACCGTCCGGATTGTGACGATAGATCTATATATTATTCAACTACACATTATATAGGTTAGGATAGCAAAGACATGAGGTCATCGGGTCTATCAATGTTATTGAGCACTTTATATATATATATATATATATATATATATATATATATGTGTGTATGTATGTATATATGTATATATATATACGAGAAAGAGTGTATTGTGTGCTCACTCATTGGTAAAGCGGCTGACTTCGTTTTCACTATATATATATATATATATATATATATATATATATATATATATATATTATATATATATAATGTGTGTGTGCGTGCGCGTGAATAACCACATGCAAATTTAGCGATTATCCCGTGTGACGTGTGGAACACTGAACAACTGTTTCAACCTATGTATATATCTAATCAGCAGTGTATAAACAGCCAATATTATATATATATAATATATATATATATATATATATATATATATATATATATATATATATATAATATATAATTGAAATATGCAGGTATTGTCCACCCAATACGCCATACCAATTAATTTCATTAATTTGTACAACATTGAAAATGCCTTTTCTTCTTTAACTCCTGTAGGCCAGTCACGGTGTAATGGTTAACAAACTAAGCTTGCAGACCCATTACTCATACCTGCGACGTTGTTTTTCATATTCTACTAGTGACGAACGGATTGGATTAATACTCATCTTAACACTCAAATCACTTAAGAAATGAAATTGATGAACCGAATACCAATAATTTCCAAGAATATACATTTGACTAATGAGACCCTAATTCCTAATGAGAGTGGGTCTGACAATAATGAAAATAAAGTCGTAGTCTAGATTGCCTAGATTTTGAAAACTTTATTAACTAAAGATAAATTCTAATTCTCCTTATAAATAAAATGTCAGAGTGATGAATCAGTTTTTTCCCTCTAAGTATATTTACAAAGTTTGCGTTGGAATTAAAAATAAAATATGTTCTGTTGCCAATCTTACTGGCTATTTTTCATCTTTAAACTCTAGAAAATTGAACGAAACAGAATGCTACAGTAACTAGTCAATAAGGACGTCAGTTATCGTTGAAATGATTGATTGACCAGTCGGGCATATAGTGGCTTCACTGATTCATTATAAGTTTATCATAGCATAAAAAAAACCAAATATCCGAGAACTATGTAAACAACAAGTTTAATTATATTTTCTCCTTGAATATTTACATAGAAACTGCTTTCAATTCTAATCAACTATAGAATATTGTTCTCTTATTTTGTCTTTGAAAATCTTCCTTGAATGTTTGTTGTTGTTTGTTCTCTATAAATTCACCGAAAAATCAAGTTTTTAATATTAATGTTTTCACACAGAGTTTTATAATGTCAAGTATTTTTATCTAATAATCTTCACATGAACTACTACTATGGGTAAGAGTACCTGGAACTGATGACTATGACAGGGTGACTCCACAAAACCCCCAGAAATGAATCCACATTATAGAGCGAGATAGATAGATACAGAATGGGAGACAGCGATATATATATATATATATATATATATATATATATATATACACACATACAGGGTGATTAAAAAGTAACTCCCTATTTTAAACTATCATCTGGATAGTTGTCAAAACATTGGCAAGTATTGACAACTGTCAAATAATTGTTCATAATAGGGAATTAGGTTTAAACATCATCCTTTGGAAGGTATATTTCGGAAGCGGAGTTTAAGCAAAGTTTTCATTTTCCTGAGCCAGTTGCCTAGCCAAGTTTTAAAAAACTCAGTATGTCCTATTATTTACCCATAGCTGGGAGAGTATAATTAGCTGCATAATTTTTCCAGTGATATTAACGATCTCAGTCATGTCCATAATTTTTAATGTTACATAATTATTAGATTCCTAATAATTATTTACAGTGGTGTAAAATCAAAATGGCTGCTATAAGTTGCAGCCCACGGCCTTGAAACATGAGTGACAAGGCTTGACCTCATCCTGATCCTTTCCGGTGGATACCGTGAGAATCGGTGGAGGAGACCCTCTTCCGGTTTATATTAGAAATAGATTTTAGTCAGTCGGTGATAAACCACGACGGTGGTTAATCGTGTTACACCGGCTCCGACTCGATCTACGCAGGTAGTCTGGTGGGGATTTCGAAATAAAATGTGATCTAAGTAAATCGAAGTCTTGTGTTATCTAAAAACTACCAATGATACAGGGCTTCTGATAAAGAGAAATCCCCAATGAAAGACCAGACACGAAGTCCCCAGACGAAGTCCAGACGTTAGAAGAAAGTAAGAAGTAAGTAAAAGGGTATACAACATTAACTCATGTCACCCTATCCATTTCCAATGACCATAATTATTACACAACATGTAGTAGCAAACATGTAGCTAAATATCTTTGGACACAACTAAAAAAAGGTACAAGTCATCTACATAAATGAGGTTCGAAGTTACTCTCTCAAAAATCCTCAGTAATCAGGAACATAGTAATATTCGTGTGTGTTTTTAACGAAAATGCACATACCTGTAATATATTCTCAAGTGTATCAGCTCTTATTAAAGTTATTGTGTTTCAAAAGTTCATTCTCTAATGCATGCAGGGTCAGTGAAAATGCAGATGAGTGCTTACGTTTTGTATTAACACGCATTCAAAATTAGTTCCATTGTGCAACAGAATTTTCAAAAACATTTTGATTCATTTTTTTGGTACAAGTGCAAATACAGAATAGAGACAACCTATTGTTTCAGCAGAGGTGGATAAATGCATTATTCATGAAGTCAGTTTGGTGTGAAACCTATACACAAATTTATGTGCAAAGACATTTGAAAATAAACTTAAGCAATCATATTGAATAGCGTATGTATGTGTAAGTATGCATGTGCCACTGTATACAAACAGCTTTACCGTAGTCCTAAATGTTGTATATATGCGGTAACATTTGTATGTCAGAGTGTGTGTATATATATATATATAATATTATATATATATATATATATAATGTGTGTGTGAAAAGATTTATGCACATACTGTATCTACACGAAGACGTCTATAGATCGAAATTAAAATCCTCACGTATATCTATATAATCATTATAACTACACATTCATACGCAGTATATATATATAAACCATAATCTTGTATCCGTACCCAAACATTAACAAGACTACCCTCACATTCCATTTGGACCATCTGTTATTGATTTCCCACGGTTACGTTAAACATAACTATCTAAGATTTTGTGGATAAAACTTCTATGTTTACGCATATAAGATATAAGAGAATAAGAGCGAATGCAGGTACATTATATATATATATATATATATATATATATATATATATGATTTGAAGGCAATTACAATACGTATACAAATAAAAACAAAAAGATGTTATTTTTGTCTTATCGATTTCACAGTATAGAACTTTATCTTCAGAGATGAATATCATTTCTGATATTCAGAGATGAATATCATTTCTGATATTCATCTCTGAAGATAAAGTTTTATACTTTGAAATCGATAAGACAAAAATAACATCTTTTTGTTTTTATTTTTTATACGCATTGTAATTGCCTTCAAATCATTAATATATTATAACATACTTAACAATGCTTCAAGCAAATTACCAAATATATATATATATATATATATATATATATATATATGTATGGGGGTATCTGTATATATAAAGACAGAGTTATCAATAAAAGTGATAGAGCAAGTATAGATCTAACTTTCATTTATTCATATACAGCCAATACGTCTTGGTCATCTGTCAGTTTTGTGCTAATACTTTGCCTGGTGCTCGCATAAGTACTGGTCCGATAGTCACTAATCACGGTTGGCTGTCCATGGTGTTCAAACTTTATATATCATGTGTTATGCTTTTTTATCAGTATGATATGACAGGATCATTAGCCGTTTATATATATATATATATATATATATATATATATATATATATATATATCATATTCTAAATGAACTTAATCCATGTGATGAAAGGTGACGACGTAGAGTCTTCAGATATATACAAGATGTGTCATAGAATCATCGATATTTAAACTGTATTTACCAAGATAGAAATGAACAATGAATGGAACGTTAATTTGTTCAGAATACAAGGTGTGTCAAAAGTACAAAAAAATCTCGATACTTTTGTGACACACCTTGTAGATGTTTTGATACAGACAGGTAGCTACATAACGTTGCATGACAGAGAATGTGTAAATGATACTTCTTTGCCATGTAAATAATCTAAAGGACTGTTTTTTTTTTAAATGCATTTCCTATCTTTTTTCGGCATTAAGTGTAATCGTATTTTGCACTGGCGTTTTATGTCTCCGTACGTGCGTCTGGGATTTCACACATCGAAAAAAACATCTGTGATTCCCACTCGAAATAAAACAACTGATGAATAATAAAAAAAAGTAGCCATCGAGAATGCCAGTTTATAGCAAGAAGTTAATGGGGAAAAAAGAACAAACATCTCTTGTAAAAACACAGAACAACAAAAAATACATATAAAGAAAAAATAAGTGTTTTTAAGTTATTTGCACGGACGACAAGCGTGTGTCTTCGAGTGAGCACAAAACCCTACAAATATAATTTGTTTCTTCCTCAATGAAACAGTTTTTTTCTCCAGCTGTGACAGTAAACAGTGTTCGAACCTTTGTAAAAAAAAGAAAAAAAAAAGAAAGGGACAGAAACCTGACAATCCAGTCACGTCGATGTATCGGTGCAATACAACGATAATCACTCCAGAATCTTGTCGGACAAAATCAAGATCAAAAATTAAGAGTAAAAAATACAAATATGTATTTTCCCCTCGAATATGTTTGTGAAAGATTTTGTATGATACGATTAATAAGTATTGTGCATGCGTGTGTATCTATGTGGGTAATTCTATGTCAAATCAACCAGGCCATGTCACCAAGCCCCTTCAATTTTTCTGAAGTTTTGCACGAGTGTCGACTATATTAAAGTTAGGCAATCCCCGAAATTGGAGCTTCAAATTCCAAAAATTGGCAGAGTTATGTCGATTTTTAGCTCTCCAAATTCGAGGGGGATCGCGAAAAATGGCGACTTTTTGTAATCTATTTTTGTCTGTAAAATGAGTTCTAGAGCTCCCTGCTCCTAAAAATTGGTTTATAAAAGCTTTTTGCTCAAGGGATTCAAAACTGCTATCGAGAGAGTCTGAAAGTCAACCAATTTAATTATTGATGATTTTAAAAAAGAATTTCATTCCAAGATCAATATTCCGATGTGTCACTGCATCTATGACAAAGTTTTTTTTTCTATTATTATTTCATATCTATTGAACATTATTTGTGCCCAAAAGATATTTTCTAACTTTAACACAGTTCACACCTGTACAAAATTTCTGAAGAACTGAAAGGAGTGGGTGACAATTTTACTTTTTTTCTGGATGATTTGACATGGAATTACTCATATAGAAAGTTGGTCTGTGTATGTATGAGTATGTAGAGGCGCGTTGTGTAATGGTTATATTCGTCAGAAATGGATTCATCAATACGGGTGCTAATCCTGGACGAGACTGCTTGCATTTCATAGCGTTAACATATTTGGAAAAGTTATGAATCCAACTACGCTCCATTCAGCTATGGCTAAATAGTAGGGCAGATTGGGCCCTTAACCTCGGACTAGGTAACCAGTCTAGGAGAATTAAAACGGAATTCAATCCCGTTAAACTCCGCTTAAGAAATTGACCTTGTTCACATCCTTCTCATTGGATATATATATATATATATATATATATATATATATATATATAGGTTAGGAGGTTGATTTAGAAGGCTATCACAATGCAGTTTGGAATAAATAAAAAATAATAATACGGTAACAATGGTGTTGTGTGTTGACCTGTATTTTTTATTAATAATAATAAATAATAAATAATTTTATTAATAATAATAAATAATAAATAATAATAAATAATAAAAAATACAGGTCAACACACAACACCATTGTTACCGTATTATTATTTTTTATTTATTCCAAACTGCATTGTGATAGCCTTCTAAATCAACCTCCTAACCAATACATACACAATGCTTCAAGCAAATTATGAAACTCTCATATATATATACATATATACATATATACATATATATATATATATATATATATATATATATATAAATGTGTGTGTGTGTGTGTGCGTGTAAATACGGTGATACTTGCTGGACTGGACAGTGTTAATGTACTCCATTAGGAACATTTTTCTTACTGCCTGCAATCCGGAGAAAGCCTTTTTTTCCCCGTTTTCTTAAACTTTGTCAAGACTCAGGGTCATTATTGACACTGCAAACCCGTCAGTAAATGACCGAAGAAAAAACAACGAAAAAAAAAAAAAAAACACTGCTCGTGTTTGCTTAATCGGAGGTCGTTAAGTACAACCTTAATTAACGTCACACGCCATCATGCGATGTGTGTTCTTTTTGCTTGTTTTTTTTTCTATTTCTTTTTGGTATTTACTGCACTCAATCTCCGGCCTTGTTTATTTGCAATCCATTATTTTCCCCGATACTCTACCGATTTTATTACTGAATCACTATCCCGCCATAGAATTTTTTTTTATTGTTATGGTATTTACTTATTTATGAAAACACGACATTATATATACTAGCAAATATATGCACCCTCCGGGTGCAAGTATTTAGGTTTTGATGTAATAAAATAGTGTATCAAATTATAAACTATTGAGAAAATGATAAACTGAGGGGGTGTAATCGAAAAATAGAACAGCTTTAACTCTTCCATCATTTTCCATCACTCCCGTCTTCCATTTTTCATAATTTATCTATTTAGTTAGATTATGAAGTATTTAATAACATTACAGTTCTTTCGCCTTTTTAATGGATTTCTTTTAAGATTTATCCGAGATTTTTTGCTCAGATTCATTAAGAGAAAACCAAACAATTAGAAATCAATAATACTAAGCATATATTTATTAAAATCAAATTCTTAATATCAATATGCAAATTAGCCTTCTCGTTCACACTGTAAATCGCTATTTTCTTGAATATATAAATATACTTTTAAGTTATTAGAACGTAGATTAATCCAACAGTATTAATAAGCTATAAGAATTTTATCATTAATTGAGGTTTAAATAAAAATAAATTCATATATATATATATATATATATATATATATATATCCCTAGAAAATATTGATTAACATTGAACTTTCTATAGTGGCACCTTGAATTTCGAGATTTGTTCCGCTCGTAACACTACTCGTTTATCACAAATTTTCCCTATTGAAATAAACTGAAATATCATCAATCCGTTCCACTCCCAATTTAAATGAAACAACCTAATTTTTTGTTTGTTCTTAAAAAAATATATATAAAAACCAGACTCAAATCTACATGGTCTAGCGCTAGTGAAAATGGGATATACTTCATCGCTGCCTGGCATATATCTACAATAGGCCAACCCGACGACTATACTTTTACTTATCAACGGTGGTGCTATTCAACTCTTCAGTCCACGTTACACGGGTTTCATGGATCCACTGAACTGAAACACAAATTACAGAACGTATGAAACGAAAACAAAAGTAGAGAAAGCGAAACTATAAAGTGTCAAAATACATTTTTCAATATTTATTCAAACACCTACGGTGATCATAATTATGGATGTATTGAATATTTCTTTATCAGTGTCGAATGCGCACAATTGATGCATTTGAACATGCCTGAAATTCGTGAGTAATCGCCAAAGGGAATTTAAGCATTAAATTCAAAATAATTTCTAAAATCGAATTTTGAAATTGGCACGAAAAAACGAAGCAAGAAATTAATTAAGGTTGTTATATATAATGAATTCGAACGGTTACATTTGAAAATCTCACGGAAAGAGAGCCGTGCTATTTTAAATCAAAATTGTCTAGTTTGTTCTTTTCATATGTTTTGTATTTGTGTTTCTGAGGAGTAGATTGTATTAGATATTCTGTTGGAAAATGATATCTCCTGTAAATCGAGTTCAATGAACTCAAGAATGGATAATATGCAAATGTTTACCGAATTGTTAATATTCTTCCTTGGTCGACAACAGCTATCATTTTTAAGATCGTATTTCAATATTTTCAGTTTTTATAGTCTGTGTGTACATCAGATTGCAGAATAATAACAGATTATACAATTAGAAATATCTAAAACTCGGATGTTCTGTGCTGAACAGACGAACACGTATTTGTTATAGTACATTTACGAAAAGGTTGGTTTGTTTTTTATTTTACGGCCTATCAACCTCAGTGGGTCATTTAATGCCGATAAAGTTTTGAAATAAATCAATTCTTAATGGATAATACAATTCTTTTATAGATACATTTTTCTATTTAACCCATAGATGGGACCCTAACAGGTACTACCACTCCGGATCAGAGTGGACCAGGGAGCAATGGTGATGAAGGGGTGCTCAACATTCCCCAAACCTCCAAAACTGGAACCTCACCATCAGATAGAGTTTAACGTCATTCCAAGGACATGTAGACCCGCAACCACCGCCTTCTAGCACCCATATGATAAAAAGGGGTTGGGGCTTACCATGAGGGCAATAGGGTTGGGAAAATCATATAGATGCTAGGGCTTGACGTGACCAGCCGATTGATCGGGGGGTGCCTCTCCGACCGACCGTCTAGCCCAAGATAGGGCCAAAGTGGAGTATTGCATGTCATGAACTGCTCATCCACCTGGGCTCTATCCTTAAGCATCACGCCTCGCCACCCACCGCCAACAGGTGGCCCCATTGGGGGAGTCTTACCCCTCTGCAGAGGTACAGTCGGTGCATTCTAACGCCCCAGCCGACAAGGCGGTTTACGAAAAGGCTCTCTCCTTTCAATATACACTATTCGCCGATTTCGTAATAGAATATGAACTTCTAAAAATTTGCTTTCGTTTTTTTTTTCCCACAAAATCTGTTCTGATTATGACCTAAGATTGATGCTACTTGTAAACAAAAAAAAGTTACTATAAATATTCCTAATTGTCTTTTCACTTTCGTTGAAGAATATTTCTCTATTTCATAATAAATTAATTCTGATAAAATAGTATACAATATTTAGGAGTAAAGAGGGCTCAATATCGTGTGTGCGCATGAGCATTCATATGCACACAAGTGTACATAGCTTAGTGCTTACCCCTCTGCAGAGGTGCAGTCGGGCATTCTAACGCCCCAGCCGACAGGGCGGTTTACGAAAAGGCTCTCCTTTCAATATACACTACTCGCCGATTTCGTAATAGAATATGAACTTCTAAAAATTTGCTATCATTTTTTTTTCACAAAATCTGTTCCCCTGATTGATGCTATTTGAAAACAAAACAAAAAACTTACTATAAATATTCCTAATTGTCTTATCACTTTTGTTGAACTATATTTCTGTATTTCATAATAAATTAATTCTGATAAAATAGTATACAATATTTAGAAGTAAAGAGGGCTCAATATCGTGTGTGCGCGTGTGTATTCATATGTACACAAGTGTACATGTGTTCATAGCTTAGTGCTTATTGTATACCTAGATGTAAGCGATAATTGCAATGTCTTTCAAAATAGTGAACAAATTACTCATTTTAGATAACGCTGATTAATTCTGATTCTCATTGTGTTTATTGATTTTAATTGGACCAACACCAACAGGCCAACTTCAATCAATAGCCGTCAAAAACATCGACAGTTAAACTAGTTGACATTGATAATCACTAGCTTGCCTAATATACATAAATTGTATTCTGTATTTCGTTTTCTGTCTTACAGCCAATCAATGAAGTCGATCAATGTATTGGACATTTCTTAATTATCCCGTATTTTAAAGAAAAAAAAGGGTAGAAGACGGGGTAGGAAATACTGCGAGAAACTTGGGAGAAAGAAGAGTTAATAGAATAAACAATATTAAAGAAATGTAAAGAAAAGTTTTTTTTCTTCTATTTCTTTATTGTTGGCGCTTGGTTGATAGAGTGTTTGACGCGCCATAATGAACTGTTGTTGTTCTTGTTATGTTAGACGGTACGAGCTGAGGCGTTTTTTTGGTGATTAACTTTTCCTCATTATCATGTGATATCACGTAATGAACTCTTACACTAATGCGCTATATGTGCTGGTAATGCGCGTGGTGTAATGGTTAAAGTCATGGGAAATGGACTGGTCGCCCCGAGTTCAAATCCTGGACGTGGCAATTGCATTTCACTTAGCGCTAATACCCTTGGGAAAGGTATGAATCCTGCTCTCCCTCCAGCTATGGATAAATAGTAGGTCAGACTGGGCTCTTTAACCTTGGTTAGGCAACCGGTCTAGGAGAAGGAAAACTGAATTCAAACCTGTTAAACTCCGCTTAAGAAATTGACCTTGTGTCGCATCCTGCTAGTGCGGAGGGGTTGGTAAATATATATATGTGCTGGTAACAGCGTTCACCTCCGAGTATTAAACCCTTTACGAAGATGTGTCGATATGAAGGAATGCTGAACAATACTAGAAAAGAGATTTCTATTAAACATACAAAAAACTACACAGAAAAAGGCAGATTTCTATGAAAGGTATACCAAAATACCAAAAATACCAGCCAGGAAGACTCGTTGCAGAGGTGCAGTCGGTGTATTCTAAAACCCCAGCCGAGAAAACTGAGTTCGAATGTAATTTCGCGTTAATGCCCTTAGGAAAATAAAGTGGAATATTTCACAGCTCAGACTGGGCCTATTTTTCTGAATAAAACTACCGGTCTAAGAGAAGGATAAATCTTAGTTTAATCTTTTTTTTTAAATCACCTTTTTTTTTTTTTTTTTTTTTTTTTAGAAATGCAAGGTTTCAAGATAAGTATTTACACTTAGACTTATCCAACACATAAAAAAATCGAAACCAGATTCGTAAGGCAGCTGAGTAGTGGATTTGGGGAGCTTTTCAGAGGCAGAAACACGATATCCGAAATGATAGAGTTGTTGGAAATTGAGCAAGGTATGTGTTTATGTAATACAAATGTTTACATAATTTACTAACGATTTGAGATCTTGCTTGGTGTGATTGAAATATGTTTCTCTAGTTTGGAATTTTAATTCTTTTTTAAAAAGGCCGTGATAGGCTTCGTTTGATAATTTGAACTTTAACTTTCACATTTCCCTTTTCAGGTTTAAATAGAAGTGTGAGAATAGAGTATATGAAAGAGAGGAAGGGGCATGAGAAGTGTGAGCGGGGTATGAAAGTAAGGAAATCGGAGGAAGAAAGAAAGAAGAGATAGAAAGAGACGGACTGAGAGTGAAAAGAAGGGAGGGAAAGCGAGCGAAAGTGATAAATAAAGAGAGGGATATATATTTCACTTCTCCGTCAATGGAATAAGGTTTGCATCGCTTCGGCCCCATGAAAGAGGGTTTGAGAGGCAAACATTATTCCAGTGATGAGGAAGTGAAATCTGTAGTGAGGACGTGACTCAAAGAACAGTCAATATAATTTTACTGGGCAGGGATACATGCACGCATTCGAAGGCAGAACATTGCTATTGACTATGCGGAGAAATAGGGATGTGATCAAACAAAGACCAGCTTCATTTTGATGTATGATACATGTTCCTATGTTGGTAATTATACCTGTCAAAACAAAATGGCATTACTTTTTGACTCACTGACATATATATATATATATATATATATAATGCTTCAAAGATACTATAAAAAAAACTTTATTTCACTATGCCTGAGCGAGGCTAAATTTATAGTAAAAATTAAAAGAATTTCGAACAATCTCCACGAACGCAGGAGCAGCCAAACCGAATTAACATCACGGAAATAACGATTTAACATCAAGTAACCGAAAAAGAAAAAAAATTTCAAATATACGGCGTTCCTCAACTTCTTAAAACAGATGATTACAACATCGCCGTGGGATAAGTACTATAAAAAAACACCTAGTACTTTCAATAACTCTGATGATGGAATTTTATTTCCGAAAATATTTAGAATTTAAAAAAAAGTTAAATCATAAATATATATAATATATATATATATATATAACAGAGAGAGAGAGAGAGAGAGAGAGAGAGAGTAGAGAGATAGGTTAAGATATATACGATTAAAACCATAAGTTATCCTTCTAACCAAAGTTTCACGAGTAAGATTTGCCTCAGTGTCTTCAAGTGTTCAGTTATGATTTGCTACGGACAAAGATGATATTCAGCAGATGGAATGGTGGAGCGTGTCTTCAGTACGGTAATCGGGTAAGAGATAGTAATATAGGTTGAAGATCAATGGTGACTGTCAAACGAAGCTGTGATGGACGATCAGTCGATTTGTCGATTCAAAGAGCAGAATCAGTGATCGATATTTGTAATTAATGAACTGGAATCATCGTTGAAATCCTGTGCAATGCATTGCTGCTCAGTTTTGTGTTCACCGAATCAGGGCGACAGTCAGAGAAAAGAAATTAGCGGGAAGCATCGACAGATAAGTGAAAATTTAAGGATATTTATTCATTGGTGAAATTGATTAAACGATATAGTGTAATGTAGTATAAGTTAAATGAGAAAAAAATAAAGAAATTAGGTAGGAAGATAATTTTTATTAAAAAGACAACAAAATATACAAGGTATGTCAAAGTATTTTTGTACTTTTTGACACACCTTGTATTCTAAAAAAAAAATAACGTTCTATTCATTATTCATTTCTATCTTGGTAAATACAGCTTTAAAATGTGTACGTATTTGAGACACCATGTATTCTGAAAAAAAATGAATAGAAAGTTATTTATTTTTCAGAATACAGGGTGTGTCAAAAATTACAAAAAATCTCGATTCTTTTTTGACACACCTTGTAAGTAGGAAAATTAAGTTACCACCCGTTTATTAAAACTATCAGTCATCAAGGGCCTAATTCATTTGCCTCTTTCTCGCTATCCGTTCCTACCGGACCTAGCACTTGCTAAGTCTTGTCTACGACACCAAGAGTTTGTACAGAGCTGATGAATGTAATTTTTAACCGGTCGGTAAACACTGGTGTATACATGTGCATGAGTCTTTAGGAGGATGTTGCTTAGACGTTCGTTCTTACCGTAAACTACAGGTTGGATGCGGTACAAGGTCAATTTTCAAGTGTATTGAAGTCAGTAAGTCTACTGTTAGTTTGAATAACAGCAGCTAACTAAGTACAACTTAAGCAGTGTCCAAGACAGTTGGTATATATAGAAATCAAGAATGACCCATTCATGAATTTGGGTGATTTGGTCATTCTTATATATATCCTGTCATTCTGCTGTAGACTGTGACTATTCGGGTTTTGTATTTAAGTTACAACCGTTTGTTGCCTTTTCTTCCCAGTTCGACGGTAATTGGAACTTTAATTATTCTTCAAAGGGACATATTGCTGGTTTGAATTAACAGTTTTAGTTTTCCTAGATTGATTGGAATACCAGTGGTAGATAACAGAGTAGATATACGATTAATGGCGACTACCGGTTCATGCTACACTCGTTAATTCTCGACAAATCTAACCTCACCATTGGATACAGATTAGTGTCAAATCCTAGATAATCTTTAGGGGTTAGTATTATCTGCGTTATTCGGACTATTGTCCCCATCTTCATTGTTATTTGTACAACGTTTCGGCCGATATTCCCTCCGGCCTTCTTCAGGATGGCATATCGGCCGAAACGTTGTACAAATAACAATAAAGATGGGAACAATAGTCCAAATAACGCAGATAATACTAAACTTCAAGCCTCATCTCAAACATTCAGAGAATCTTTAGGGGGTTAAACCTATCCAGGGGATGCCGTTGACTTGTTCTTCTCCCTAGCGTCATTTTTTTTTCAAATTCTGTTTTAATCCATGTTCTGTCGATAAAAATAAATATGAGTGAATGAAACTGCAACTACCTCAGCCACTACGCCAGTCTCAGAGATGTATTCATCCTAAAAGATGGAAATGTTCGATTATCTACAACACTGCCAAGTAAAAAAAAAAAAAAGAAGAAAAATCGAATGTACTCTCTGCGTAGTTATTAGTCATAATTCACGGATGTCTCCAACATACGTGCTGCCTTACAAAAAACCTTTCAACAGAAACTGATGTAATGAGCAGTGAATCCATCATTTATGGAGAATGTCATACAATTCCCCAACCAACGACAGAAAGTTGATTGCCGCATGAAAATGGAACGATAGTTAAACGTAGTTTCTTTCCTTCCTCACGACGAAATCATGGAAAAATATCTCAGCAGATCCATTCTATTCACGTTCATTTTCCCTATTTTTTTTTCTTTCGTGAATTTCTCTATTTTTTAAAAATGTGTTTCATCTTTATCTTTCGGACAATTTTCCTTCGGTATCGAGTTCGTTTCGAAGCTAGAACCACTTTTCCAATTTAATCCAACCATCTATATCTATGTTATTGGAAGGATATACCATTAACGGCTAGTGACAGGGCACCACACGCGGTATAATGGGAAGTTCGGCTCGCAAATCATATATATATATATATATATATATATATATATATATAATCCAAAAGTCCAGAGAAGAAATCTTCCTTACGACACAAGAGTTTTATTTAAACAAAACCAAGTCGCAGTTTGAGAGCTCGATGTGTGCTCTTAATGTTAGAGTCACAGAGCAAATATATGAGCAAAGAAATAGCAAAAGACTTAGATTTAGCGTTATAGTCTATTTCAGGGAGCTTAGACAAATAGTCTAAATCTTCCGACTCATCAGATTCGCATCTCATGAGTCGGGAGATTTAGACTATTAGTCTAAGGTCCCTGAAATAGACTATACTGCTAAATCTCTAAGTCTTTTGTTATTTCTTTACTCTCTCTCATTATATATATATATATATATATATATATATATTATATATATATATATATAAATTCTCTGCACGAACAGTGTGTGACAGGTTTAACAGTTTTAAAACTAGGGTGTTACTTCAACACTGGTTGCCATACCAATGTCAAAAATCCAGTCTGCCTTAAATTTACCCATTGCTGCGCGGGGATTTTTGGATAGAAGCATTTCCCAAGTATATTAGCAGTATGGGAAATAAAAAAAGGGTTGTCCTGGATTTACATTATTTCCTACGACGATAAAGAAGCAGACCACACGCCTCCAAAAAATCTCCTGTAAGTTCGATTCTCACAGCGTGCCAAATATTTCTAGCCTTGTGCTAAAATGAATCTCAACTCAGAACTAAACTAATTGCTCAATTCATCTAAAATACCTTTTTGTGTGGGTGGAAGGATATATATATATATATATATATATATATATATATACTTACTCGTTACTATCCTGTATCCATTATTACTTCACTTGAGAAATTTAACTGGAGTTGGAATTTTGATATATAAGGCGTGTGCCAGACGGTCACTTCTACATATAGACTAGCCGAGTGTCATGTGACCAACCCATTAACCAGTCACTGACAGCGCTCTGCTGCTGATATTATAATATGTATTGAAGGTCTGAGAACACCTAGGTATTGCACTTGGACACTCGTGGAGTACGGACCTCATGTGATTATCTCACTGGACCTCATAGGACTTACCAAAGGATTCTAGATTTAAGGACTTACTTTAAGTTTTTACAATTGGCCAAGGATGGCGGCCAGATACTCAACAGTTTTAACTCAATTCCAAACGACGATTGTCCCAGTTCTCAAGAGTTGTTCTTATCATCCTAGCCGATTTCAACAATGCTTTGGTCTGGATATTTCCAATACTTTTATATTATTATTAGTTTGTACTGATTCTATAAGATCTAATATTGTTATATGTTTTAGTATCTTCAATAGCTGTGTATATCCACGTGATCTTGGTTAAAAAAATCAAAACATTTCAAAGAGTTTTTTTCTTATGATAATTTTGAAAGGAAATTTTCCCTATCAGCTTATTGCTTAAAAAAAAACAATCGGATATTATATATTCTCCTTTGCTATTAACTTATTTCTTTATCTGGAAAACATGCACACATCATCTATTTTCCTCGAATCGACACCAATTACTGAGATGAATCATCTCAGCTTAAAATTGCTGAACTGGTTGAAACTAGTGCTTTCAACGTATGTCAGACGTAATTCACATTGTCCAATCCAAGATATTGATGCACTATTGATTGATAGAATCTAAGGGCATATAAACCAAAACAGGTTTTATTTTATGCCTACAAGTTAGGTAATAGTGTTTAGCTTTTTGTTTATTGAGATCATTTTTACACACATTGAATATGGGCATATTTAAAACAAGTATTTGGTCCATAGATGCTACCCTGACAGTTACTACTACAGCTGGTCAGTGAACCAGAGAGTAATAATGAAGACGTACACCACACACTATATAATAGAAGCCTCACCATCTAATGCAATTGATTTGAAGGCAATTACAATGCATATAAAAATAAAAACAAAAAGATGTTATTTTTGTCTTATTGATTTCGAAGTAGAACCTTAATCTTCAGAGGTGAATATCAGAAATGTACGTGCTAAATTTTTTTTTTGTATGGTTATAATTTTTTTTTTCCTTTTTCATCCTTTCTTTTTTTCTTTACAAAAGGAGAGAAATTATATATAAATAAATATATATATATATATTATATAACGAGGTAGTTTATTTTACTATATATGATTATTTACTATAAATCTGTGTGTTTGCAACTCATTTGCATAATTGGGGGACACGGCCAGCGTACGCTAAGCCCTAGTGACATGGCGGAATCAAGGTTAAAATTGAGCCTGAAGTGCCCAGCTAATTTACAGAAGGATTAGAAAACGACTTCAAAATATCTAAGTACTAGCCTCATTAAAACAGCTACGCTATTGAAAAGGTTGCTGGGTATAACGGAAACTTGCTGTCACTTAACCCCAAATGAAACCCAGCAGGTACTGCAGCTGGAAAACTTAATGAGAACAAGATACAAAAAAGAAAGTAACAATAAACATAGAAATGATAATATAGATGTTCTCAGAGATAACCTACTCCTTTTGTAGCAATGACTACCGTTGTCTAAGAAAGAATAGGAAAGAGCCTTCAAAATCGAAAGAATTTGAGAAGATGCCCCGCAGAGAATAACATAGGAAAATTAATATACAGTCTCGGCTGATATTGTGTGTCAATCATTCGTTCCCTCCTGGTGAAACATTGTTACGTTTTCTATAAATTTTGAGCCAGACTGCGTAAGCGTCAAGTGACTAGACAATTGACAAGATAATAGAAATGTCTTATTCTGCTAGAGTTTATAAAAGCCGGGACTTACATTCACCTTATGTCGATGGCTCACACAAATGTACATGTGCAGTTAGTGCAGGCTTAAGAGTAAGAGGTGGTGGCGGGAATGTCATGATACTTGAAAACATATTGCGGAATACGTTTTGAGGTATGTGAAAAGTAAACTGTATATAAACTGGTTTCATGATTTGTGCAAGACTTACCTTGAAAATCATTATTATTACTAAGAAAAAAGCGGAGAATATGGTAAATATGCGCTACAAATTTTACTGTATCAAAGTCTAATGGACAGGTTTTAAGTGTTTTTATGATGTGCGTTTTTTGAATGAATAAAACGCATCATATAACTAGTAGCATGGGGAGCGCGTGGTGTAATGGTTAAGTCATGGGAAATGGACTCGTCGCCCCGAGTTCAAATCCTGGACGTGCTAATTGCATTTCACTTAGCGCTAATACACTTGGAAAAGGTATTAATCCTACTCTCCCTCCAGCTATGGATAAATAGCAGGGCAGACTGGGCTCTTTAACCATGGCTAGGTAACCAGTCAAGGAAAAGGAAAACTGAATTCAAACCTGTTAAACTCCGCTTAAGAAATTGACCTTGTGTCATATCCTACTCGTGCGGAGGAGTTGGTAAATATATATATAACTAGTAGCATAAAACAGAAGTTAGGCAGAGAGAGGTAGACATTTCTTAATACTGTTTCTGTTGTGAAAATGGAAACGCTAACAAAAACAGATAACGTAGTGAAATCAAAGAGCCGTATGTTATGGGTACAACACATGCACATCCGGTGCTAAGATTCAGATCTAGAGTTGATGGAGAGAGTGGGGTCATGCTTGTTTGTTTTACCGGGTTTCGGTCCTGGTAAGTTAGGTAAAAAATCACCTAATAACAGTGGACCATGCCCTTATAAAGGACCTATTCCCTTGCCTAAACACGTAAAGGTCGGGTTTATTGGGTACCTGAAGCACCCATGAAGGAGTCGTCGGGATATTTTGAAAAACTACATACCTTTATGATGATAAATAAATTGTCATTTACTTTAATTCATAAAGAAAATTGTCTTTTTAATCTACAAATGAAAAATAGAATCAAATCGAAATTCGAAAAGCAAAGTTAAATACATTTATTTTTTATAAAAGCTTTGAGGAGCGGGTTGAGCTCAGTAGGTAGAGAAACTACGTCGGAACAAAAATAATCCGGGTTCGATACCGGCCCTCGCCAACTCAGCGCAAGAATAGCACAGCTTTGTGTGGCAAATTGAGGAGCTAATGTTAAGAGTGACACTATACGTCAGATTCAAAAACAATGTCACTTGTCTTGTGCTAATGAAAAAAGGAAAGACTCCATCGCTTTTCTCTTGATAGTGACATTACGCCACTCCACTGATTTCACTTTAAAGGCTTTGAATGATCTGTGGTTCATATGTTATATTAATATGAAATGAGGGGTTACTCTCTAATATTGATAGGATAATTATGTTTATGCTGCGGTATAGATATTCATATAACTACCTCTTTTACACAAAACATAATAGATATTTTACCGACACTACTGGAAATATGGAAAAGTAAGTTTCATTATACCCCCACTATTTCAAATCTTTATCTGCAATCTTATTTAGTTTCATTAGCCTTTTAATTCCATATACATTTACATTAAAAAGATTTATTACATAAAAACTTAAATACTTTCCTCAGCTTAAAATTGCTGAACTGGTTGAAACTAGTGCTTTCAACGTATGTTAGAAGTGATTCACATTGTCCAATCCCAGATATAAGTGCAGATATTTGATATTATATGATATACTTGTGTCCAAAATAGTACACCTATTCGTTTTCTATTTGATTGATAATTCATTTCAACGAGTTTCACAAAATCCACACTCATACGAAAATCACATTGTTTAGAAAAGCTATCTAGAAGTAGCTGAGGGCAATTGTTGGAAATGCACCATTACGTCAGAGCCGTGTTCTTAACATTTGGAATACCGTCTTGGGTGGTTTTGAGTCATCGTCGTGTATCCTGTTCTTCGCGAGCGGATGTTTTCAAGAGTTTCCATATCAATGGATTGTGAAAATGACATTCGTTTGCTGTTGCGACAATTTCCATGTCGCAAATATTTTATTCATGATTGACGATTTAATAACTGTAAACATTTGTTACTGACGTGGAAAAGTAATCTTTTATAGAAAGGAAATCGCTAACCAAATGTGAAAACCTAAGCAATGGAGAAACAATGATTTAAAAATGTGGGTTTTATATATATATATATATATATTCAGCAGCTTTCCATATATTCATTGGCGTTTTATACATGGAAGGGAGCGTTTTAATTCTGGTCTACAGTCAGGTGAAACCAACCAAGAATTATTTTGTAATATGTGATCCTATAGTGGGATCACATAATACAAAATAATTCTTATGAAGGAAATTACTATTTCCTAAGTTTATCTCACCAAAAATAACCTCCCTACATTTAAGTACTGTAATAGGAATATTATGCTTTGGAATGTTTCATTGCTTTTACACAAGTGGTGACAATAAATAAAGAGCAGTATTTGTGCATTCTTAAATTTAAAAAAGTGGATGAAAGTTGTATTTCGGGTGACAGTACATTCATGAGAGAATCTCTACGTAAAGGGATATATATATATATATGAGTCTGGCTTTTCCTGGTGACAATGATTTTGAAGTGAATGGGCTTTATCCACTCGTAATAGAGGATCGTTCTTTATCTGAATAGAATTTGCACTCAATGTCTGGGCATTGCCTGAGTAAGCTACAAAACACCCGCACACCCATATATATTATATATATATATATATATAACGCTACTCCAATGCCGTACCTTGTAAGACGAACATCACCCACAATGATTTATGTGGGAAACTTGACAACCATCCCTTTCACAATACGCCCTTGGATTCATTTTCCCTTCTCCTCTCTCATATATATATATATATATATATATATATATATATATATATATATAGGATAGAATGTCATCCATGAGTAAATTGAAAGCTTCATACTGTTCAAATTATCCAGTTCCGATTTCTTAGGTAAAAGGCAACGCCATCACTATTCCAATACATTCATTCAGACAGGCAAGGAAAACGCCAAACTTAAACAAAATTCAAACGCGGATATCGGTGAAGTTTCCCCGACAACATCCGTGCGTTTGATGACACCCGACAAGGGCACGGCTTCAGGTCAAAGCCCATCGGTTGGCCATAATGCATATGTCTAGCTGCCTGCCGCCTAGCAAAGCTGTCGGTTGTAAATTGATGCTGAGGACGCGGCGCTGACATCAACTTCAACCGATCTTCTGATTTATAGAAGTCGAGGTTCGTCAATTGATTGTTGAATCTGATAGGCATGCTTCATTGTTGAAAAGAGGCGATTATGATCAGCGTATTTGTTTGATTTGGCGCGAATATATACAGATTGATTAAACTTTATGTGCGCCTCGTAAAGTGCCAAAGGCTTGCCAGTGACAAATACGATTTCACATTCGGAGATTGCTCCAAGTCCACGGATCTATTTATTAATAGAGTAGCTTTAATACGCGCCCTTGTGTGTAGGGTTTAAGAGCAAACTTCACAACTTAAGTTTACTCAAATATATATGATATTATTTCACGTTGACAACACGGATTCCCACGATCCTCGCCACCCGTCTCTCTCGGTCATCGTCCCTAGAAGTCTTCCAGAATCCGCCCAGAGCTGATTTTGATAATCAGACTACACTGGCGTGTCCATGTGTAGGTATCGACAGGAGAACATCACTAATGTGTTCGTCCTTGCTTCTCCAAGAATGTCCAAGATGTCTTATTCGTCTTACTTGGATAGTTTTGTAATAAAAGGTAAGTGGCCATTTTTTGTTTGTTTGGTGATGTTTGTGTAGTTCCCATTTGACTCTTTCTCAAAGGGCTCTAGATCCCAAGTAGTGCAGCAATAGAGTAGCACTGACACGTGTACAGCTTGGAGTGATGTTTGTTTTATCTTATCTAAAAGATAGGATTGCCATATGATTCATAATCAGACTATAGCGCTATATATTTTTATTTACACCTCAAATATTAAATTTGTTGTACATTATTAATACTAATGATATGCAATTATGTTTAAACATACAAAAAAATAGCGGTTTAAATTGTAAACGGGAAGATTAATTAGCATATTGATTTTAAAATTTGATCTTAGTAAATATATGCTTGGTATTATTGATTTCTAATTGTTTGGATTTATCTTAATGAATGAGAAAACATCTCGGGTATAAATCTTAAAGAAATCCATTAACAAGAAGAAATAACTAATTTTTTTCTTTACTTCCTATTTTCTACAAATAGTTAAATTAGGAACATTTACCAATGAAAGACGTTAGAGATGCAAGAGGAAATCTCAGTTTTTTCGATTATACCCTCACCCCTGTTTAAAATTATGTTTCAAATTTTTTCGTCTTCATTCTTATTTAGTTTCATTCGATTTTTAAATTCAATATACTATTTTATTGCATTAAAATAAACACTTGCCCCCGGAGAGTATATATTTGCTAGAATATACAATGCACTTGTGTGCAGAATAGTATACCGATTCCTGGCAGGAGGAAAATGCAGCAATTATCACGGTGTTTCTTTTTAAGACTGCCGTTAAACCTAATATGCATAATGTTTCAACTCTTTCTTGCTTTGCATACACAAGTAACTGTTATCCTCTCTAAGCATTAGCAATTTTCTTTACTGACAAAATGTTTTTGTAGGTAGGGGCTTAAAATACATAGATTATACCCTGAATATTGCTAATTCTACCTTAAACTACTTTTAAAAGCTTATCAGGTTACCTACCTTATGCTGCGAAGGAAATTCTTATAAGAGTTTTTGCATAACAAAATGTGTCTTTATGGCAAAACAGGTATAGAATATAAAATCCATTTAAATCATGAGCACTGGAAGTAAGTTACTTGATATTTCATGTAACGGAATAGGGATTCTTCAAGGTTTCTATCTCATGAACTGTAGACTCTGCATTAGTTTTAGTTTAGTATTTTAGGTGAGGCTTTACCACTATGCAGGTGATAGAGTGAATGTACTGGGGAAGAGAAGCAAAATTACCGATACAAATCTTTTGCGAAGACTTTTTATTTTTTGTAATAGTACATTTTAAAAGTAAGTTGAAGAATTTGGAGTAACATTTGGCTTTTAAAATAATTTCAATTATTCACTAGAGATTTATAAATGAGTTCGATTTATATGCGATTCTATATGACGTATTCATGTGTTTAATTTCGCACTCGGTCATCAGTTCTCTTAACAATCGTCTTATACATGAACGAAGATTCCATAAATTCCAGAAATTAATTACATAAGTAAAAATAAGAAACAGCCTTTGATAAAGAAATATCGCAGATGCTTTGTGTGTATGCACATCAATAAAAAATAATGAAGTAAAAATCTCAGACAGATTCAGATTAAAGAAATAAAGAAATATAATAAAAAATTTAAAAAAAGTTGTCTGTGCACGTCAGATGAAAATGTTAATCGCACGGTAAAATCACGTCCATCTCTGTACGTGATATTTTTCTCATCTACTAATGGATGCTCAAATAATTCATTAGATATTGCTTTCCTTTCTCTTTGAAAATCGAACCCGTCCAGAATGTTCTGTTCCACATTTTAATACATTTAAAAATTAAAAATAAAAAATAAATAAAAACTCCGTGTGAACTAAGAAATATAATTCAGTTTATTCCTCATACATGTGTTAATGATGAATGTATTACACATTTATTCATGAGTATAGATAGTTTAAAAATATATATATACTTAATCATTCATATTCATGTGCGAACATATATAAATACAGATGGAAGAATGTTATGCAATGGTTACCGTCGCAGAAAAGGACACTGTGAAATCACCTATTCTCCTCTATGGACAAATATTAGGGCGGACTGGGATCTTTATCCTTAGTATGGCAATCAGTCTAATTGAAAGAAAACTGAATTTAAACCTGTTAAACTCCGCTTAAGAAATTGAACTTAGGTTACTTTTTTTTCTTTTTCGGAGGGGTTGGGATATATATATATATATATATGTGTGTGTGTGTGTGTGTGTGTTGAATACATTATATGCTTTCAATCTTTACAATAAACGACTACTGTCTTCATTATGTAGATAGGGACCGGTGTTAACAGCTACTGAGAAAGAATTTGGATTTTTTAAAAAAAACTAGTTTTAGGTTTAGTATATTTGCAACAGATATCAAACTGAAATACATATACATGCTATTTCTCAGCGCATGGAGCAAATTCTCTATCCGGGCTCTTGGTAAAATAACAGGGCAGATTAAGTTTCTAGTATTTAGCTCGCAATGCAGAAAGAAAACATCTCTGAATGTTGAAGGTAATATGAAAAAATATCTCGCACGAATAGTCGTAGTATTGCAGTTTACTGGGAAAAAGCTGTAGAGAAACACCATCATACAAGTCCTGAAGAATTTAATATATATTATATATATATATATATATATATATATATATATATATATATATATAAATATATATATATATATATATATATATAATTATATATATATATATAAGGTGTGCCAAAAGTATCAGGTTTTTTGTACTTTTAGACACCTTAATTTCTGGGAAAAATAACGTTTCATTCATTTTTTTTTTCCCAGAATACAAGGTGTGTCAAACAAGTACCAAGTGTAAAGCTTTATTTACCAAGATAGAAATGAACAATGAATGGTATGTTGTTTTTCTTTTCAGAATACAAGTACAAAAAAAAAACTCGATACTTTTTTACTATATATATATATATAATATATTATATATATATATATATATATATAAATAAAGGAGATTCGCTTCCGGTTTTTGTCTGTAACAAAGATTACGTTACACTGCCTAAAATCGTCATAAATAGAATACACTCAAAATTTGAGCATGCAATGTGAGATAGTCCTCATTGGTTTTTTAAACAAGTTTTAATAAATACATACCTGGTATTATCTATCTATAGTTTTTTTTATTATTTTAATATATATTTAAAGTTATCAGAACTAAGTTTCCATTTCATTTTTTTCATGTTTTACTCCTTTAATAAATTTGATTATTTTACTTTACTTATGATACAAACTCTGATATTAAATTTTCAATTCCCATCCCCTCGGGCAATATTTATTTTACGTCGCCCATAGGGCGTTTTTTATTTTGCTAGTATATATATATATATATATATATATATATATAACGCCTGTTTGTCAAAGACGTATACAAATGGTCATATATATTACTTATGTACGAGACGTCAACACTATATGTGAAAGGCTCCGTGCAGCAGTTCATATTTAACCAGTTAGACACTCGTGAGTCGTGTACGAGTGACACTATTTTTAGTATATGAATCTGTCTACCTATTGACGGAAATATGTGAATGGATTATTTATTCTGGATAGCTCAATGTCTGTGTAGATTATAAGGGTAAACTGTCCGAACGAAATAGCTTCATATTATTCCGATAACGAATTATTTTTTTCTTGTCTTCTTACAAGTGTCCGCCCACGGAACATCGTCATACTAAAATATCTGTAATAGATATTCCTGATTGCAAAACACGACAAAATACCTTTTCATCTCATGATCGTTTTTTTCTCCCCTTATAATCAAAAGATGTCCAGCCAGTACATCTTATCACTGCACTTGAAATTATGTGTTTCTAATCAACAAAATGCATTGAGAAAGTGTAGGCGAGATGATAACAGAAAAAAAACTATCAATATTTCCGAAGTTTGAAAGATGTATAGATGTTTTGGTTGAATGTTTCTGAATGCGTTAGTATTAATGTATTGACCTGCGTATGCATAGCTGGTTGTTAACTATATATAATAGTGATATTATTTAACTTAAAATCTAACAACAAAAATATCTGTTGCATAGCCCTTCCTCACTGGCACTAAATAATTATAATGTTGCATACCTCTTTCTCTAATTCTATTTCTTGGCCGTCTTTAGTATTTCTTCTATCATCTTGACTTGGTCTGGAATCTAAGGTCTGGACTTTCTTGGGGACTTCGGGTCTGGTTTTCTGTTAGGGATTTCTCCTTATCAGAAGCCCTGTGTCATTGTTAGTTTTTAGGTAATAAACACAAGACTTGGATTTACTTTTGATCTTATCTTATTGTTAAATCCCCACCAGACATCTGCTAACATAGCGCGCGTATGCAGAGTGAGTCACAGTTCGGCAGTACATCTTCACTGCCTGACGTCCAACTGCAAACTGGGGACTCAAAAAGGTCCCACGTGACTTCACATATTTGGCGGGCTTCTGTAATTTTCCATAGAAGGACCCGGCCATGATATGAAAAGGGTCATCCCCTCAGAATTACAGGGGATTGACAATCTTATGCAACCGCATAGATTATGTAACATATCGGTTTATATCTAGTAGTTTTAATAAGCAATTGAACTCAATTACTAATCAGAAATGCAAGGTTCTCACTGAACAGGTTTTGTTTATTTAACGGCATTTCAATTTACTCAGGATTATTCAATGCCAAAATCATGTTGTATATATTTAATTGTAATAAGTATATTTTCTGTGATCCAATATTCTTTTGTGTTGTTCATTGGATTTGTTGTCTATAATTCTTTTCTGTACACATTTGTATCGTTTCAAATATTTATATCGAATATTAATCCTTTGCCCACGTCTTTATGGTTTAAAGTAATTCTTCCTATTTATTATAATTTGTATCGTTTCAATTAACCTTTTCTAACGCATATTATTTGAAAGCAATCATATGGTTTCAACTAATTAATAATAATAAGCACCCCCCAACAACAACAAAAATTAAAAAATGGTATCTCATTGAACATCTTCCGGTAGCGAGGATTAAACTCAAGAATTTGAAGTTGTCCCAGGTCGACTTGACCCGGATTATTAACCTGTAGGGCCCCATATGTGGATCAAATAGATCTTTTTAAACAGTTTTGTCAATAAATAAGAATGGTTGAAATAAATAAATATTAAACAGGGATAATTACTTGAAACTATATAATAATGAACATTATATTAGATAGGAATACGCAAAAAAACTATTAAAATTATTTAACATAAAATTATATAATGGCTCATGAAAACATATTCAGGCATTTCCAACCCATCCTTCGGGACAGGAGTCCAGTGAGCTTCGGCCACTGGACCGGTCATGTTAAATTAATAGCGTCGATCCAAAGGGGCTATCCCCCCAGGCAATACCTGCCCCCTTGACTTAAAGGGGCAGGGCTGGGTTTATTGCCCAGCGCCTGAGGCGACCCCTTGAGGGGGAATGCCAAAGGGATCGACGCAATTTTTCTATCTACCACCCATGAGTCTCGGCTTGTGGGTGGTCCCAAGTAAAAAGGCCTTGTGCCGTATCGTGTACAAGTGGGGTACATGTAAATACCAGGCATTAAATACACCATAAGTTTTTCATGCCGTAAATGTGCCAACCGTTTTTTTTCTAAATATCCATTTTATTTTAATTATATTGTATACATTATTGATTTGTTTGTTTACAATTTCTCTGCAAATGTATTTACAATTATTTTGTGTCTTAAATGCCTTAGAAATAATGCTACTTTCTTCTTCCGAATTTATTTTTGCAACGCTTGTTATAAATAACAATATTCCAGAAATAAAAACTTCACTATCTACGGATACAAAAAATGAAATTGAGTTTTAGGCTTCCCATTATGTTTTGATCCGGAGCATAAAAGGATCGATTATGAACAGGAAAACAGTGACAGAAGCAACAATAATGGATGCTTTCGATTGCACCTTCCGGAATTCAATCAAGGAACTCATGGCTGAGAGAAATAATACACTTGGGATTGTACAAACAATTCGATTACAGTTGTATAAAGAACAGAATATGCAGACACTGGAAATTGTACTGCAAAAGTGATTTCAGCAAACTGCTTTGTGATTTAAAAACATAGAATGACTTAGAAATAAAACAAAAGACTACAAAAAGATATTCATAAAACAAATACTTTTTTTAAAAAATGCTACTATCAGGAATATTACAAGTTTGCATGTTGAAAATAAATTGGAATATATAGGAACAAATAAAGTATCAATGAAATACTAGATTATTATAGGCATTGCTATTAAATGTGTAATCTTAAGACTGGGTGGTGTTAAGTTAAAAAGGATGACATACCGTTAAATAAGTATGGGATACATTTATGCCTACAAGGTTAGTTGATTGTACGTTGACATAATCTGAGTAGCTGTTTAAGACAATTTTGGAACGTGGTTATATTATATCAAGTATTCCTATCTAATACAAATAATCTGCGCACAGTATGAGATTTCAGGTATTTTCATCTAATTCTAATAATTATATGGTTTCAAGTAACTTTTTTATATATATATATATATATATATATGAAAAATATTTTAGAAAAAACAAATACATGATGTTATAATTCGCTGACAGAAATCTGTTTCGACCCTTTATTGAAGTGGTCTTCATCAAGAGCGAGATGTGTATGATAGAGAGACGGTATGAGTGAACAATTATAAGACAAAAGTGCTCACTCATACCGTCTCTCTATCATACACATCTCGCTCTTGATGAAGACCACTTTAATAAAGGGTCGAAACAGATTTCTGTCAGCGAATTATAACATCATATGTTTGTTTTTTCTAAAATATTTATTTCATGCTGTCGGATTCACTTTTTATATATATATATATATATATATATATATATATATATATATATGTGTGTGTGTGTGTGTGTGTGTGTGTATAGCTTCAAGTAACCATTTTTAATAAAATGTTATCAAGTATTCCGATCGAATTTTTTAACATACTTATTTGACTCATTGATAGGACACTAACAGGATATCGTAGCAATTGCAATGGAGTATTGCACATTCCCAGATAAAGAGACTCAATATCAGATACAATTCAGTCATAACTCGGTGACTCTTTTTGGTAGGGGTGGGCGGTGTCTTAACCTTCTACATGAGATACACTTAGTGTATTCTCAGACCCGTTGACAGAGGCTTTTTTTAAAATCCAACTAGGTGGATTGGTATCATTTTAGTATCATGACACAGAATTGATGATATAATGAATTTCTCATTTATCAATTCGTGAGTGCAATGTTGATTTCGTTATTTGTTTAACTGACAAAATATAAAACTGACACCAACACGATCTTTGCTATTTCTCTGAATGTTTGAGATGAGGCTTGAAGATTAGTATTATCTGCGTTATTCGGACTAGTGTCCCAATCTTCATTGTTGTTTGTACAACGTTTCGGCCGATATGCCCTCCGGCCTTCTTTAGGTATTTCTTTTCGGACTCGGGAACCTTTTTTCGGACTCGGACTCGAGAACTTTGTCGTAATCGTGGACTAAAAGGGTTAGGTTTAAAGTTCCGTGATGGCTCCCGATTACGACAAAAAAGTTCCCGAGTTCGAAAAGAAGATTCCCGAGTCCAAACAAGAAATACCTGAAGAAGGCCGGAGGGCGTATCAGCCGAAACGTTGTACAAATAACAATGCAGATGGGGACAATAGTCCGAATAACGCAGATAATACTAACGATCTTTGCTTTTCTTTGTTTTTATATCATTGGGACCCAATTTTTCTCCCATGTTTATGATCGTTATCTTGTATTTACAATAATAACGTCAATTTATTTACTGAATGTATGGCTTGTTTTTTAATACTTTTATACTACTTGAAAAGCAAAGAAGGTGGAGGCCTGGAAGAAAAAGAAAAGAGAAGGATATCCGAAATATCTCAGCAGAGTTGCTGCGAGGATGACACGATACTTCAGAAGATGCGTAGGATTAAAAAGAGAGGAAAAATCCAAGCAGAACTTGACGTAATCTTCATAAAAACATCCCACTCAGTAAACTAGCAATTTCAGTTGAATCTTTTAGTTTTCTTGTGCGCGCGCTGTTTGTTTTTACAAAGTCGATAAACAGGCGGAGAAAAATATCAGATCAGGGGTAGCGAAGCAGTTTGTATGAAGTTAGGAATTATTGATTGATTGTGATAAAAAGGGATTAAGAAAAACGAAAAAAAAAAAAAATGAAAGAAACGAGATTATTTAAAAAAAAAAGAAGAAAGTGAATCCTTGTTGTCCTTGAATATTTTAAAACTTTATGACTTCTAGTCCAGTTCCTACAAAGCTGTACGTATGATTGAGAAATATATATCATTCTTTATAAAAATGTTTTCTTAGCATTCGTCTTTTGCTCAATGTATTACGTTCTCCGTCGATGATGCATAAGCATGACTATTGAAGATTTTATACATGTATAGTTTAAAGTAAGTATATTGCTTCTTTGAAGTTTAGAAAATGAATTATTGTAATTTATATAAGTATAGAGCAATATCCAAAGAAGTAATCTGTCATCCTTACTACACTTAAATAACTAAGGCAGCATCAGAACACAGTTTAAATCATAATAAAATGTACAGTATTATTGCTAATAATGTATTAGTAATAAATACAGAACTAAAATTCTAGTTTTGTATATAAAATGTACAGTATTATTGCTAATAATGTATTAATAAATACTCCTAGTAATAAAACTAATATTCTAGTTCTGTATTATACATAACTTAATATTAACAAACCATACTAATCATACAAA
>CM042146.1:10032204-10177204 GCA_023376005.1 Doryteuthis pealeii
TCTAACATTGAATCGATATAAAAATCAATATAAAACAGTAAAATGTATAAGTTTAAAGCTAACAACTACACCCTCAAATACTGATTGCAATCCGAAAAGTCCGATATTGTCGTTGTCTAGTAAACATTTAAATGATATGGTTTTATTTATTATTTGTTGTTTCCCCTCCTTCACATACAACCTTAGCATCATAAAAAAAAAACACCTTATTGTCTGGAAAATGTTTATCACAATCAATTCCTAATTTTAAGTCGCCCAAAAAAATGAATGTCTTATGTCTTTGGAAAACGTGTAATTTACTAAGACAGTTTTATGTTTCTCCATCCCTCAAGGATATTTTTTGCAATACACAAAATAAATAGAAAATCCTTTTCCAGATAATGTTTGGACGTTAATATTACTTAGTCAAGTTAATTGAATGTCTGAGTCAAAGTGACTAATGATCTAAGGAGTAGAAAAAATAAATGAATCGATAATTGAAACAATGAAGTACTTTCGTAAAAATAAACATATCAGAATGGCTTGATTTTATTTTCACGATGTAATGTTATATATGTGTCCGGAGATACTGTGAAATTACCATATTGACTAAAGTTGGCTTCTAAAATGTGCGATGATAATTGTTTTACTTAAGATATTTACGCAGACGTGACAGTTTATCACGTTCACTTTCTAAAAGACATTATTTTGTCAATATAAAATTACGTTTGTTTATTCAAACTATTCTTTAGGAAATCAAATTAAAGATTAAGAATATATTTATAAAATAAATTAGTTAATTCATTAAAGGATTAATGGACCATATATAAGAAGGAACGCACTAGTTTAATTGTGTGTATGGTACAAGGATAGAAGTGTAGGGCATTCATTGAGATTAGAACTCAATAATACTATTCTGCCAGATCAACTCGCTATTACACTCCGTGAGGCGTCCCAAATCACAGGTTTACGAATTTCATATAATCTGTCAATAAAAAAGTAAAGTCGTCGGGGCAGCCTAAAGTCGGTATCAGCCGATCAGCGAGGGAGTATATCCCCTTTTCACTAGCGCTAGACCAAGGAGATTGTTTTAGCATCTGAGGTGGAGCGCCACACCTACCATCAACTCCTTACTTTACCGTACAGATCCCTGTGCTACTCATAACGCTGAATTGGCGAGGACCGGTATCGAACTAGGAACCTTGTGGTTTCTAGCCGAACGTTCTACCGACTGAGCTAACCCGGCCCATTAATATAGAGAAACTGCATGCCGTAGGAAAGACTTGAAAGGGCCGATGACAGATAGGGACGAGTGGCGAGAGAGTCATATGAATATGTGCTGGCATAAAGGTTATGAATATTTAATAGGAAGCAAAATGGAGTTTCGATTTTTTAGACTACTGACACTCAACTAGGTGTAACATTTGTCACTGTAAGACATAGGGTTGGCGATCAGAGTTCAAATCCTGGAAGTGGCTATTTTTCATTTCATAACGCACTAAATCACTTGGGAAAGGCATGTATAAATAATACAACAGACTGAGATATTGTATCTTTGTATGGCAACCAGTCGAAGAAAGAAAAAAAAACTGAATTTGATGAATTGCACTCAACTTAAAATTTGACCATGTGTCCAAAAGTGCACGTGGCGGATGGCTTGGGTAAATTCATTCTCACGCCCACGCTGCCCGTGGACAGACAGAATTCCATCATTTCTGCCCAGATAGGTATTTATCCAACCCGTTTGCCACGGGTATGATGTGACACAAGATCAAAAGTACGGAGCATCCAACGATTACCGTACGCGCTATTCAGTAGTAAAATATACTTTTTAAAACAATCAGAAAACAGTGAAACGAAACCCTTCTTTGTATTTTTCATTATAATATATTGATGAATGAGAAGCCAACATACGGGGTGTAATAAAAATGCATCCAGATATTAACTATTTTCATATTATGTCGGGAATTAACACAGCGTGACGAGTTCAAATTCTGACCGAGGCTCTTTGCATTTCACATACCACTAATCGCCTTGGGAAATTTCTGAATTAATACAGTCTCAACCCAGCTATGGTAAATAATATGGCTATCTAACTTTGGTCAGGCAACCAGTCTAAGAAAAGGAAAACTCTGAATTTAAACATGTTTAACTAAGCTTATGAAAATGACCCTGTGCCACATCCAACTTGTGTAGACGTGTTCGTAAATTTGTATATTTTGATAATAATATTAGATGAAGTTTAACTGCTGAGGAATATACTGAATTTTCTTTCATGTCAAATCACCATTTTGCGCATTTTGTATTCATCCAGATATGCGAGTGTCAATTTGAAATAAAATTTTCAAACCATACCCGAGATATTTCGCTAATTTTTTTTCGAGTATAACACGGAATTCGCGAAATGTATCAACTTCCAATACTCCACGTAAACTCAATATGTTACTTTTTCTTTTCCTAAACTGAGGGAAGTATTTAAGATTCTATATGTCATATGGTAACTTTTACTTTCATATACTGAACCGTGAGATATATATATATATATATATATATATATATATATATATATATATATATATATAATTTCTATATCATATTGCACCTTACATTTATTTTTATGTTTACTCACAATCGTGCAATGTATTGATCCCCTCTCAGCACTCCTCCCCTATATCAATATTTCACCTTTAGAAAAAGACGTAAAAGAAATATTACGTGTATGATAACACGTCATATAAATTGAACAGATTCTGAGGTGCTTTGTCCAATGAAAAACTCACTGGAACAAGTACTTTTAATGTGTAAATTGTTTTTATGTCTTGATACTCTTTAACTCCCGAAATGAGGTTAAAATATACCGTGTCTTAAGCTTTATATTAACGTATTCTTTTTTTTCTTTCATATTCAATGGGCCAAGCCAACATATGTAGCAAGCACCATATGTGCATCATTTAATACTTATTATAAATATGATTTTAAACAGAAACGTTAGATTTTTAATTCTTCTTGAAAGATAATTTATCCTGAATGTTTAATAACATTAAATAAACGGTAGACACGGAATCTGTCCTCCTGCGCAAAGGAAAAACAAATGTATTTGTTCTACTCAGCTTTACTGGGTCACGTATGGTGATTATCAAATTACAAATTGAGTAGAGCAAGAAAATCAATCTTTCTCATGTTAATCAATACGTAGACTTTTAAAATAATCATTACAAGTTGACATAAATGGAATACCTTGCAATTTTAACACAATAACACACTAAAGCTATATATATATATATATATATATATATATATATATATATATATATATATATATATATATATATAAGGTTAAGTAAACAAACAAATGTGTTTTATTTTTATATGGCTTTCAGCCGACACCGTTTAGCCTTACATTTGAACATATATGCCCGCCTAAATTCATTATCAACTAATTAATTTTGTAAATTAGGTATGACTTCATTTAAGCACAATCCTCCAAAAATATATATATGCACACACTCTTTTGTATTGTATATGTATACACTCACACACACATATATATAGACACCCTTTAGTATTAAATATATAAACATACTATATTTATATCTAAATATCCACTTTAGTGTTATATATATATATAACAAACTATGCATATATATGTCTATATAAACATATATAGAGCAAGCTCTTCTCATAATATTTATATAAGCACAGGTCGAACCCACATTTATATATATATATATATATATATATATATATATATATATATATATATATTATATATGTGTGTGTGTGTGTGTGTGTGTGTGTGTGTGTGTATTTCTGATAAACTTTTTTTTTTAAGTTGCTAATTGCCAGACAATTTTAGAAGTTTTCCAAAGAACAAAGACAATGCCATTAATCTGGAACAAATTGTCTACATGAACTAAGAACATTAAAAAAATATAAATGGAATAACATTAAGCTGATATGATTAATGTCTGTGTAAATTGTCGAATGGACATTTTGGTTCTCAACTAATTCGTCCTAGTCTATGTTATAAATATGTTACAATGAGCTAATTAATGTGTATGACTAAACTAATATATATATATATATATATATATATATATATATATATATATATATATATATATATATATATATATATATGTGTGTGTGTGTGTGTATGTGTATGTGTGTGTGTGTGTGTGAGGTAGGTAAAAGGATAGTGAACAGAAAAATAAATAAATGCCCATACATAGACCCTGTTTCTTTCCGTTTCTTCACCCACACACAAGGAATCAAAATTTTCCCCCCTACTTTACCATAAAACTGACCCAGTGACCTAATGTAACTCAACACTCCCCTCCTTATCTTCTCCTGGCATCAAATACTCCACTACCATGAACATTACCCTCCTCCCTCGACATACTCCTTTGCCCATCTAGCTCCTAGCCTCCACCCTGCTTTTCTGTAAAGTTTCCCTACACTTCATTCATGTTATCCTCATCCCTTATTCCACCCCTAAACTCCCTACCCTTCATTTCCGCTACTAACTCACTCCCTCATCAAATCACATGTACGTAATTTTTGCTTTGAATAAAAATCATTTGACTGAAGATGTCCTTATGAATAGGACGAAATATTTCAACTCTTAGATTTGTTTTGAGTTATTTTTCGTTCACTATCCTTTTACCTACCTCATACTGTCGGATTTTACTCCAACCATCCTATATATATATATATATACGATTTATTCCTCCGTTCAAATGGGAAATGATTCAAGGAATTTTGAGACTGCAGTCAGCATCCATGTACAGTTCCCATATTACATTTTCTCAGGGCGTTTCCTTAGAATCCAAGTGGTGCAGCTACAATTGGGAAGGATTTTCGCTTCGTTATTATATACAAATATTGAACTATGTAATGTAAGAGCGAAAAATGACTACATAGAGGGAATAAGAAATATTGAAATGTTTAAGTATAGATGTAATACGTTGGGAAATGCGAGAGAAGAGTAGAACACCAAAACTACGTCATTATTTATGAAAACCAATTTAGAAATAGGCGTTCACTTCCATATTGTAAATTGCCCGCAGAAATATCAATGGGAGATGGTAAGCTGTGTTTCTTTTGCATTTGAGTATCAAATCATGGTGGACTGACAATGGATATGGAGATGACGTTTAGAACAGTTTGAATCACAGTGCAAAATAACACAAACAATTACAGGGACATTGGTTGTGAATTCTAATTCAAATACAGTGATGACTTATCGCACAGGTAAAGAAGAGGAGAAATACGAAAGGAAGGTGTGAGGGAATAGTTTTTTGCGTTGTGTCTAATATATAATAGGAAATAAACATCATTTAGAAGACAATACCGTAGCAGATTTATATTGGATAAAAAGAGTTTAATATAATTCCGAATGATTTCAACAAATCTTTGACCAATTTAACATTATTTCATGCTTCGTCTAGAAACCAAAAGGTTCCTAGTTCGATACCCGCCCACGCCAACTCAGCGTATGAGTAGCACAGAGATCTGTGCGTTAAAGGAGCTGATGGTAGGTGAAGCGCTAAAATAATCTCCTTGGTCTAGCGCTAGTGAAAAGGGGATAGACTGCCTCGCTGTATGGCTGATACCGACATCAGGCCGCCCCGACGACTTCATGTTTAGAGGTTAGGGAACCCTATTGATTGTACATTTATATCTACTGTTTGTGTTATCGTTTCTTAGATATTTTTGCATATGGTTACATGGTATCAGGTATTCTTATCTAATAATAACTATTATATGGTTGAAAATAATTGTTTATATTTAGTAGATCATTTTTTGCACCAATCATATAGTTTCACGTAATTAACATTAATAATCTTTAGTAAACAATTACAGCTTCATTACACTAGAGTATTATATAAACCATTCTTATCTAATACAAATAGTTCGTATGCAGTTATATGATATCACGAGTTCTTATTCAATGCCTGAATACGAATTATTTTAAACATATCTATTTGACCCATTGATTGGAGTAACAGTAGGTTGTTTTGTTTAACGGCATATCAACCCATTTCGGGTCATCTAATGAAAAATCAAGTAATATAGATACACAAAGGACCTCAGTTGCTTATATTACCCGCCGTGGTTTAATTAGGCTTCCAATTAAACATTGAACTGTCTCATCGCTGCTTAACTTCGGTGATCTAGCAGGAACCGATGCTTTCAGCGTGACTTGACCGTTATGAATATAACAGGTACTGTCATCTATTGCCAGAGGAGGCATGAGAGTAATGGCTAAGGGAGTTCAATACTCATTGGAACTTGAGCTGCGTCATGAGGACATAGAATGTATGGGGGGTAAACCTCTGCAGGGGGATACAGTCAGCGTAGTCAAAGGCTCACCAACCTTGCTTTTATATGCAATGGTGAATTCTCAGAAAAAGTAGGTGAGAAATACTGAAAGCAGCTGTGGGTTAAGATATTACGTGTCTTGTCTAACGTATAATAGGAAATAAGCAAAACCATTTGCAAGACAAAACCGTTGAGATAGTATTTCACAATTATAACAGATGCAAACAGTTTAATACAGTTAAGATTATTTTTCTGGTTAGTAGGATTCTGCATTTTCACCTGCTTATACATTTGTGCGCATGTGCGACATTCTCTTAGATTATGCTAAGTCAATTTACTAGACTAACTCAATTTATCTACAGATAACTGCGAGCAAACCGTCGTTCATAGAAATGTTAGAGAAACTAAATTCATACTGTTTGCAAAACAAATTATATTTGTATAAAATAAAACGATTGTTGCTAAGGGTATATTCAGTGATTAATAAATTATTTTTTTGGTTCGTTCTTTTCTGCTCCTACAAAAGAAAGGAACATCACTTGGGGAAAACACATTTATGGATAACCTCATTATTATATATACCTCCCAACAAAATTCACTCCAACAATTATTCGTTCCTCAAAAATCAACCCCATAGAAAAACAAAAACAAAAGTATCTTATGAAACCTGACATTTGGCGTATTCCGTTTTCATAATTTATACATGTAAACGTTTCATTGTTTTGTATAATTTTCGGAAAATATCTGATAGAATGTTCTCATTTTTTTTTCTTTTCTCTTATTTTGAACTCTATTTACATAAAATGTATGTACATATTCATGGGTATTTACTGAGCCTAAAACTAAATTAATGCTGCTCTTTTGGAATGTCTATATAATATAACACACACACATATATATATATATATATAATATATATATATATGTGTGTGTATGTGTGTGAACTTGGCAGTCTAGGTTTCGAGTCACACACGGAGCAGTCTCCCATGTCTATAACCTTGCTGATGAGACCTAATAGGCCGAAATGTACATTCAGGGATTGACATTTTCTCGATTTGTTTAGCCTTACATTTGAACATATATGCCCGCCTAAATTCATTAATTATTAACTAATTAATTTTCAAAATTAGGTATGACTTCAATTAAGCACATATCCTCCAAAAATTGTCGGCTAAAAGCCTTATCAAATAAACACATTATTTACTCACTCTCTCATTATATATATATATATATATATATATATATATAATAGTGGTCTATACAGTAAGCATCATTCCTAGAACTTAAGTAAAATATCTGCAAACAAATAAATAAGCTTACTGCTGCTTGAAATATAAGCCATTCGTAACCTGAGTACTGATTCGATTCTTCAAACGAGCTCTACGTATGTATTCAGCACTTTTCTATATTCCTTATTCTGATAGTCAAAATTCAGACTCACTTGTTTAATAGTATTAGTGCAATATGAAATTCAACCATCATCGTCCAGGATTTGAAATCGTATCGCAGTGTCCATTTTATATGACGATAACAATTACATAACAGACAAAATGTATATGCATGTTCGTTTGTTCTATTTTACAGCATTTTTTACAGTTTTATATATATATATATAATCAACAGACACTATGTTTTAAGGTATCTCCTCTCCTGCGTGTGGTTAGACATAGTGCTACTTCCAGATGGGATTGAAACACGACTGATTCATCATCAGTCAGAGTTCTTAACCATTAGGCAATCAGCACAAATGCAGATTAGAGTGAGATTTTAACAGATAGATACATACGTATGTATATTTGTTACAGACCATCAGAGAGATCTCCATCCATAAAAAGAGAGCCTTGCATTTAAGCGTAAATCGGCAGCTGACAGAGAAATCTCCTCCAAAGAGCTAAACCACTAGGGATGGGAAGCATATAATCAACCATCCACAACCACCATATTTCGACGTATCATGTCTCCTCAGTGTGGCTCTACGGCTGATGCCGACAATATATATATATATATATATATATATATATAGTCTCACTTGTTTACAAATTAGAGACCTCTGGTGAGTTTATTTCCGGTTTAGGAAATATAGCGATTATTCTGCCTTCTATTTTTGGCAGATGCTTGCTGGTAAGAGACTTGACGAGCGAAAGTTCGTTCGGGTCTCGAACCCGACCAGAGGTAGCTGCTGAAAAATAAGTATAGCTGCACTGATGAGGGTAAACCCCGAAACGCGCGTCTGTAGATTGCTTTATATATATATATATATATATATATATATATATATATGTGTGTGTGTGTGTGTGTGTGTTTGTGTGATCAAAACCAAAGCTAAAATAGGTGTAAATGTCTTAAAACGAACTTGCTGAACCGTTAAATATCCATGTCGTAAAACCAATCACAACAAACTTTAAAAATCTCAATTCATACATGAGAGCATACACATAAAAAGTATTGGTGTACATAATGCATAAAAAGTGAAAATATACGGCATAGAACGGAGTGTGGAATATTGAAACATTTAAGTTTAGATGCAATGCGCAAAGAAATAATTTATTCAAAAGAAAAAGACTAAAAAAGAAAGACGAGACAGAAATGTAGAATACCAAAATAAATGTCAATGGTTGAAAGCCAGTTTAGAAGTAAGTGTGTGGTTCCAAAATTTTGGAAATCGCCGACAAAAAAAAAAAAATAAAAAAAAAAAAAAAAAGATAGCAATGTGAGAAGATCGCAAGCTGCGTTTCTTTTGATTTTAGAGACACAGTCATGGCGGATCGACAATGGATAAAGAGACGACGTTTACGACAGTTTAAGTAAAACTACAAAATAACTCAAACAATGTAGGGAAATCTGGGGAGAACGTAACTTTATATATAGCGAACAAGAGGGAAAGAATAGATTTGACAAAAGTGAAACAGTTCGATACTTTTTGGACCATCAGAAATTATCAAACCTTGATTGGAAAGTTTTAATCATCCCTATTATTCAACTAACGTTGTAATTTGGATCATCATTTACCCAGTATTTACAATAGTCCAGTTTGCTTCATAGCTTCGTGTATATTTTAACGACATAACCTCCCCGATGGGCTATTTAATACTGAAATGAATTACGCAATGATTTGTATATCACAATGGTTTCAATTATTCCTAACTAATAATTTATACACAATTATATTGTTTCAAATCAAAATTTCTGTTTGATACTCATAATATTTTTCTCGGTATAAAACTATATGGCGTCCATGTCGAAGGGATTAACAATACGCAAACTGTATCTTCCGCATGGGTTAACTCTACATCCTTCTAAAAAAAGGGGGGTTGTAAGTTGTTCTAAGTATGCCACTTAAGTACATCACATATAAAAGGTTTGTTAAAAAGTATCCATGTGTGTTTTGTACTTTCTTACACCTTTTATTCTGGCAAAAATAACTTCTCATTCATTTTTTTTCAGAATACAAGGTGTGTTAAAAATTACCAAGTTCACAACTTTATTTACCAAGATAGATATGAAGAATTAATTGAATTTTATTTAAAAAAATACAAAGTGTGTCAAAAAGTACAACAATTCCTGATACTCTTTTGACATACCTTGATATACATTATACAAGCAGCTACCTGCTAAGAGGGGATATAATAAAAAGTTAGTCTCTCAGATCCATTGATTGTTTTGGTCGTACATAATTGATTTTTAATCCTAATTTTTAGATATCTTCCCAGATATAAATAAAATCTTCATTATCCTTGCACAAAAATCAAGCTCTGGTGATAGTGAACGAGTATTATATATATATATATATATACAGTCGTTAATTATTTTATTTTCGTAGTTTCCTCCCGACATACATATACACAAACACAACCGCTCTTTACATATATGTATAGATTGCATATTTCATATATTGTTTTAATTTTTGAGACTGACAATAAAGTGTCTCAAATATCTGCTATTGTAATGTATGGAATTAACCAACCCCACCTCATGCGTGGGATATGACCATGTATATTTTAAAGCAGAGTTTAAGGGGTTTGAATTCACAATTTATCTTCTCTTAGACCAGTCGCCATAACAACGTTAAAAAATTCCACTCACCCTTACTAGTTAGCCATAACTGAAGAGCAAATAGTTGGATGCATATTTTCACAAGGACAATAGCACTGTGTAATGCTACCAGACTTTTTTCATAAATTGAACTCGTGTTGCCGTGTCAACTTCCTACAAGTATGTAATTGATTGTCAAAATCATCAATACATAGTTTGAATCTTATTCATTAATGAGGTGTCTCTATGGAAATCCGAGTTAGATTTGTCTCAAAACAGCCCATTTTATTAAAGCGTTTAAAATCTTGTCTTGTCTCATATATCACTAGAAAATAAACGTTTACATAATATATGATGGCCTTAATTTGCATAATTTAATAAAACCGGGTTTAATAAATTATTACTTGGTGTTATTTAGCTCTAATATTTTTGTTTTATTCTCCAACGTATTAAAATCAATCCAATGAATGATTTCATATAGAAACCAATTACAAATAAAATTAAAATACATGTAATATTTTTATATGCGTTCTTATTTAATTTCGTTAATCTTTCTAATCAAATATAATTCATTACATTCAAACTTAAATACTTACGCTCAGAGGGCGCATATTCTTATTAGTTTAATAAATGGGATTATATACAAAACAATATTAAAAAAAAACAACGAATCAAGAGTCACTTATGTATAGTGTATAAACAAACAGAAAGTCTCAAATAAACAATATGAGACAATTTACATCAACAAGCAATATATATATATTTACCAACCCCTCCACACGAGCAGGATGTGACACAAGGTCAATTTCTTAAGCGGAGTCTAACAGGTTTGAATTCAGAGTTTTCCTTCTCCTAGACTGGTTGCCTAACCAAGGTTAAAGAGCCCAGTCTGCCCTAATATTTACCCATAGCTGGAGGTAGAGTAGAATTCATACTTTTCCCAAGGGTATTAGCGCTAAGTGAAATGCAATTACCACGTCCAGGATTTGAACTCGGGGCGACGAGTCCATTTCCTATGACTTTAACCATTACACCACGCGCTTCCTTATAACAACAAGCAATATAACTGTTTAACTGAACGTATGAGAAAATATAACAATTATTCTAAGCAAACGGTGCGATATCTCTAAGTTTTCAAATTTCAATCTAGAATGGACGATTTATTGAAGAAAACATTATAAACAAAAATAAATAATAGAAAATCATAAAGATATGCGTCATGATTCCCGCTACCAACGAGGCATAAATTACTTCCTATTATGAGGATACTTGAATCCCTGTTTCTCGTTTGCGATAATAGCCACACAAGCTTGAACAATGGCAAACAGAAAATAAAATAGAAATATATAAAAATATATAAAAAAGCATGGACAAACTGATCCATCCCTGCCTCATTATGTGGGAAAAACTGAAGCCATAGGAAACTGTTATAAATTGCATCTGTTCCGAACAAAGTGAAATCTGTTTAAACGTATTGAGAAACTGGCTTGACACCCTCAATCGTTGGCATCCTTTTCGGTGTTGAGTGGTTGACCTCTGAGCAGTGATTTGCCTACAGGATCATGATGAATAGACTGTGAATACATGCAAGTTGTTTGCGTCTTTGTTGCAGTGGGGGTTTTGCCATCTTTCTTTCACTGTTGTGTTTACAATCTTGTGTTTATTCTACGGCTTCGCAGTTCCGTCTGAAATGTTTTCCCTCCGTGCAATTTGATTTATAAGCTCTTGCCTTCTCACAGGTGGGTTTTTTGTTTTCTTTTTTTTGTTTTATTTTTACTTTCTTTTCGGTTGTTTAAATTTATTTTCCCTTAACGCTCATCCCTCTCTACTTAGCACTTTCCTTTTCTTCTCTATCTTTTGAGATTTGCTTCCTTTTCCTGCTTATTTCATTTTCTCCTTTTTTTTCTTCTGTGCATTATCATATACTCCGCCTTCCTCTATCTGTATAGCAAGTTCTTTTTCTCTACCTTTTTTACACTCAAATACCCCTGTAATATTTTTATTACCTATCTACTCGTGTGCTTTAATGTGCCTCCTGCGATTATTATTTCCTCGCATTGTGCTTTTTTCGCTCCATTCTTAATTTTTGACCACTCCCTTCCAACTATACTCCCTCTTTTCTTATATCTCTCTCAGTAATATTTTCATTTTATCTTTACTTTTTTTATTCTCAAATTCCTCTAATATTTTTATCACCTACCCACTCATGTGCTTTAATATACTCCAGTTCTAATTATTATTTGTTCGCATTTTTGTCTTTTTCTCCATTCTCTCACTTTTTGACCGCTCCCTTTTTCTTCTCACTTTCAGATTTACCTTTCTACTCTCCCTTCTCTAATGTCTCTCTCACATAGGCTCTTTTATTCTCTTTACTTTCTTTTATGCTCAAATTCCTCAGTAACATTTATATCTTCTACCTACTCATATCTACTTGACTTTGTCTCATTCTAATTATTCAGTTCACTTTGTCTTTTTTTATTTTTGCTTACTCTGCAACTACTCCCCTTCCCAACTCTTTGACAGCTACCAATTCTCAATGTTTTTTGGTAACAAACAACAGTTCCTTATTCTTTAGTTGACATCACAAAGGTTATAATCCAAGAGATGAATATGAAAACTGTCTGCGCTGAATGCATGACGACCAAACTCGGAACCAGAATCAGTTCGTGAAAAGAGAACTATAAAAAAGCATCCTTACGTGATAAACCAAATTCAAATAACGTTAATTTGCAAAATCTCAAGGAAGTTCACAAAAAGAACATCTAAATGTAAATAAACAGAATTTCTAATAATAAATTTCTAATTTATTATTAGAATTTATTATTAATTTATCTAATAAATAATAAGAATGTCTAATAATAAACACAATTGGCAAATAGTATTCAAACATTAAAGTATGGGACCATATAACCTTTAGGCACCCCTTTTTAACAGACGAATTTTTTTTTTTAATTATAAAACTAACCCCGAACCCTAACCAACAACCGGATATTGACGGTGTAAATGAAAAATGTCCTTTCGTAATCGAGATCAAAAAAAGTCATATGGTCCAATGTATGCAGTGTTTGGAAAAGCACCTAGAATTCAAAGATAAAAGTAGCCAGTCAAGATTATAGACTTCCGAAGTGTAATGAACACACAAAAAATATCAATGTTTTGTTTTCTTCAAAATCGATGGATTTGCACATAGTTGGATGCTAATTCTTCGCAGGGTTATTAGTGCTACTATGAACCTTGTGGTTTCTAGCCGAACACTCTACCGACTGAGCTAAAGACTAATGAAATCAAATACGAATACAAAAAAGATTACACATTGATTTCAATAGAAAATTGATTACACATATTGATTTCAATATGAAATCATACATAGGATTGATTTCAATACGTCTGAGAATAATAAAATAATATTAGAAATCAATGAAACCAAGTAATTATTTATTCAACACAGTTTTATTAAAACTGGTATGCAAATTATTCAAAGCATATACTATGTAATCATTTATTTCTTGAGATATATATATATATATATATATATATATATATATATATATATATATATATATATAACAGCCATCGGAAGATTTGAAACACATTAATGACGTGGGCTGTTTTGAGGTATATCTATCTCAGATATACCTTTATAGAGACATTGTTAATAAATAAGATGCTAAATAAGATTAAATAGGGATTATTTAATAACAATTGAGAATATAACGTAAATAACTAAGGGGAGAGCGATGCTTGTGGTGACGTAGTTTATGTTACAGACAGACACACAATCTCTATTATAATAAGATGTGTAATGCAACTAGACTCATCCAGAATTTGAACTCCCGTTGTTGTCCATTTACTACGACGATAACCTTTACATACGGGTGCCTCCCCAATTCACATAAGAAAATCATTGATATTCATGTTGTGAAATCGGGGCTAAGGAGTTACTCTTGTTTGCGTACTTTAAGAACATGCTGGGTTAATATGTACTAATATTCCTGTATACAAATGCACAAACAAATTCTGTTTTTTCAGCCAAATGATCTTATGTTTTTACTTTGCTGTTTACCGTGGGGCTGCCTGTCTTATCGCACTGCTTAACAAGACAAAAACGTGCACAATTTTACTAAACAATAAACAGCTCATAATGCTTCCATCACCACCAGAAGATCTATTTGTTCAATTGCCACAGTATGGTTAGAGAGTGAATTGCTTATGTCAGGACCGAACAGACTGACTGGCGCCGCCTTCAATCAATGCTGTACTGGTGAGAAAAGGAAGAGAATAGCTATACCCTCAGTATCATTGTAACTATATGCGTGTTTTCATATATATATATATATATATATATATATATATATATATATATATATAAAGCTCGATAAGAGACAAAATAATATGACTGTCAAGAATGATAATAAAAGAAGCAGCTCTCTGCTCTAAAGCTATTTATGTGTAACGGGTATCGCCGAAGGAAATAGACACAGCTCGTGTTCGAATCTTAGACGATGCTGTTTGCATTTCACAGAGCTAATACTTTTGGGAAATGTAAGAATTTAACAATTCTCCCACCGGCTATGAGTAAACAATAGGACAGACTGGCTTTTTTATTCTTGGTATAGCAATCGACCTAGGATAATGAAAACTCAATTCAAACTTTTTAAACTTTATATAAAATTTGACCATCCTTTATCACTTATTATATTCAGACATGCAAGAACCGCTGGAGAAATAAGGACGAAAATAAAAGCTAGATTGCGAGTGAGAAGGAAAGAGAAAGAGGAGAGAGGATAAGGGAGGGGGAAGAATAGAAAAATCAAGAGATAATGAGTGCGTGCGCACAAGCAATTATAAATACTAGCAAATATATGCACCCTCCGGGTGCAAGTATTTAAGTTTTAATATAATAAAATATCATGTTAAATTAGAAAGGCCAATGAAACTGAATAAAAATGCAGATAACATGATTTGGAACAGAGGGGGTATGATTGAAAAATAGAACAACTTTGAAACTCTTCCATCATTTTCAATTACTCCTATTCCTAATTTAACTATTTAGTTAAAATAGGAAGTAAAGAATAATATTACAGTTATTTATTTTTGTTAAGGGATTTCTTTTAAGATTTATCCCCGATATTTTTGCTCATATTCAATAAGATAAAACTAAACAATTAGAAATCAATAATATTAAGCACATATTTATTAAAATCAATTTTTTTAAAGATCAATATGCAAATTAGCCTTCCCATTCACACTGTAAACCGCTGTTTTGTTGTATATATAAATACAACTGCATGTTATTTGTATGTGGATATGGTCAACAGTCTTAATAATGTAAAACAATTTTATTATTCATTGAGGTTTAAATAAAAATAAAATCATGGAGAATGGGATGCAGATAACAACGGGAATTGTGACTTGTATAGTAATATAGTTTCGGTTACAGACAGACAAACCCACAATCTCCATTATAATAAGATATCGTACCATAAATATAAATTTGCTATATTTCTTAATTGATATCGGACTACGATTCAATTTTCAAGAGGAGCTTAACTGGTGTGAATTCTTATAGGATCAAGAGAGAAATGTTTGTGATAGAAAGTCGGTGTGAGTAAATCTAAATCACCAGCTCGAAGTGGCATTTTCTTCGAGTTCCCTTTTTTTTGTTTTTGGCAAGCGCAGTTACTCATTGAGACCTTTTCCAATTGAGATACCTTCCATTGGATTAACGAGGCAACACAATCTTCAAGCCTCATCTCAAACATTCAGAGAAATAGTCAACTAATAATATTAAAAATAAATACACTTCAGCGCCCATAGAAATGTTTGTTTGTTTTTTTTTTTTAAATCACATTGCTGCACTGTTTTGGTTTAAATAAGTAAAGTCGTCGGGGTGGCCTAAAGTCGGTATCAGCCAGTCAGCGAGTGAGTCTTTCCCCTTTTCACTAGCGCTAGACCAAGGAGATTGTTTTTGTCTCTGAGGTGGAGCGCCACACCTACCATCAACTCCTTACTTTACCGCACAGTTCCATGTGCTACTCATACGCTTAGATAGCGAGGGCCGTTATCGAACTAAGAACCTTGTGGTTTCTAGCCGAACGCCCTACCGACTGAGCCAAATTAAATAAATGACTGTGCCAGCCTATGCTTAGATGTTGTCGACTACCTATATATTTCTCAATGTTTGAGGTGATATATGAATTCAGTTTTATATATTGCCAGAATAATACATCATGTAATCTAAATCAAGATTAGTCTAGGATGAATACAATATTGATCGGAAAACTTGTAAACAAACGTCACTGGCTTAGAAGAAAAAAAGATAAATAATTTCTATCATCTGAATGGAAGGACGCGTGAATGTTTTGATTGTGGCAGACATTTCTATGTTGGCCATCATCACGTGATAAGATGACTATCAATGGTGAAGTTTGAAACACCTTCGTCTAAGGTTGGTTTTTTTTTTCCGAAAGTGATAGAGACTTGTCCCAAACAGATGTCATAAATTCTGTTTTGTTTTTATGAAACTAAAACAAAATCAATGTGCGAAAAAAAAAAAAAAAAAAAAAAAAAAAAAAAATCAAAGAATTAATAGATAAAATAAAAAATAAAAAGTGGGAAATTTATGCGAATATAAATATCAAATTTTTATGTCGAGTGGTTTCGTGTATGGGTCGACTTTTCAGTATTAGTGAAACATATGTTTCTAAACCTTGAGTCCTGTTTGGAATTATAAACCAAAAATACAAAACCCAAACAAGACACTATACAGTTCCAAGCGTGACAGAGGCATATATATATATATATATATATATATATATATATATATGGGAACTTCAATGACCTGATTAGATACCGGCCCTCGCCAACTCAGCGTATGAGTAGCACGGGGATTTTGTGCGGTAAAGTGATGAACTGACGGTAAGTGAGGTGCTCCGCCTCGGATGCTAAAAACAATCTTCTTGGTCTAGCGGTAGTGAAAAAGGGATAGGCTGTCTTGATGATACAGACTTTAGACTACCCCGATGACACACACACACACATTATATATATATATATATATATATATATATATATATATATATATATATATATATATATGTGTGTGTGTGTGTGTGTGTGTGTGTGAAGATAGGAGGGTTGGAGTAAAATCCGACAATATTAGGTAAGGTAAAAGAATTGTGGGCAAAAAATAATAACTCAAATACACACGTACGTATTTTTGCTTTAAACAAAAGTCATTGGGCTGAAGATGATCTTATCCTGATATCGAAATATTCCCACTCTAAGATTTGTTTGAGTTATTATTTTTGTCCACTATCCTTTTACCTTACCTCATATATATATATATATATATATATATATTGGTTAGAAGGTTGATTTAGAAGGCTATCACAATGCAGGTGTAAAGAAAAAAATATAATAATACGGTAACAATGGTGTTGTGTGTTAACCTGTATTTTATTCTTGAATTTTCGAGATAAAATCTTTTTTTCAAAAGATCACTGGAACTGAAGTAGTCTAGTTATAACTAGACTACTTCATAACTTTAAAAAGAAATGCCATAACTAGACTACTTCAGTTCCAGTGTTCTTATCTCGAAAATTCAAGAATAAAATACAGGTTAACACACAACACCATTGTTACCGTATTATTATTTTTTTTCTTTACACCTGCATTGTGATAGCCTTCTAAATCAACCTCCTAACCAATATATACACAATGCTTCAAGCAAATTATAAAACACTGTGTGTGTGTGTGTGTGTGTGTGTGTGTATTACCTGCAAGAATCCTAATGAGGCTTATTTATTTTGGTTAGAGATCGTCTAACAGCAAGAATTTCCTGTTTCCAATGGAGAATCCAACTCTAATAGAGTCGAAACGGAACTATGGTAATGCAAATCCTAACGCTCCCGGGTAAACAATCGTTGATGGAAGGGATTAAGGAACGGATATGGATCGAATATGAATGTGCCAGCAAACACATTACGATTTAAACGAGCTCACGATCATTCTCTTATAAGTACAGTAAATGTCGCTTTACGACAGGTGCAAAAACCCCACAAATACTCTCTAGTATGCCGATTAATAACTATGTTCAGAGAGAGTGTGAAGAGGCAAGTAAAACTGAGGAAGGAAACGAAGAAAACTATGGTATATAATGCTTGAATAGATAGATGTATACTCTTTAAATTTACGTTATCCGGTCAAAAGTGTTTGTTGCTGTTTTGCTCACATTCACATTTTCTTTGATATTACTCGTAAATTTTCAATTAGGACTTTTGTCTAGCAATGTATAGAAACTTTGCTTTGCAGACACACACACATATATATATTATCATACTATACTTCATAAAACCGAAACTCACACACATACTTCATAAACCGAAACTCCACACATACTTCATAAACGAAACTCACAATATATATATATATATATATTATATATATAAGCGTTTCGTTTTACGAAGAATAAAAACTTGTTTTCCATAAAATGAAATTAAAGATTAATATCCCTAGGTCATCTCAGTAGATTAGTTATTGTTAATACACATGTTTGGATTATATATATATATATATATATATATATATATATATATATATATATCACACAGGCACACAGCGTTTTATATGCATACAGACATATACACACATTCATACACATGTACACGAAAATACGCGTACTCATAGATACGCCTACACACACATATATATACAAAAATACGCGTACTCATAGATACGCTACAGACACACACACACACACACACACACATATACACACATATACACAAAATACGCGTACTCATAGATACACACACACACACACACACACAAATACGCGTACTCATAGATACGCTACACACACACACACACAAAAAAAAATACGCGTACTCATATATACGCCTACACACACACAAAAAAAAAATACGCGTACTCATAGATACGCCTACACACACACACACACACACGTGTATATAAAAAGTGCCCCCACGCAGATATATATACACACATGCACCAGTATAACCACATATCCATGCACACAACTATACACACGCACACACACACACACATCTGTGTGTGAGAAAATGAGAGAGTGCGAATAATTGCGCACATATACAAGTACATCAAATTAGAGCGTGTATATACTTAAATACTATGGATACGAGAGATTATACTTTTACAGGTTAATTCATAGGGGCGTGTTTCGATGCATAATTCTATTTTTTTTCATGTTCAATTTTTCTCTTAATATCATTTATAATTCATTTTTTCACTTTCTTCTTGCTACTAATCAAATTTCTAACTACAAAGTTCAGCCTCGCCCAAGAGACAGGCACTTTGAAACTCTCCAGTGCACGAAGATAAGAATAAGCGGGAAATAGCGTCGTTTTTTTTACTTCTTCATCAAACTGAAGAACGTTTTCAATGAGCGCTGTCGGGTGTAACAACGTCCATGAATCCTTGGCTCTGCGCATGCGTCAAGAAGACTGAATAGATTGTAAATTTTCAAAACAAGTGCCCTTGATTAGTGCGAATGTAGGCAGGATAAAGTTTTATATGTACTTCTAAAACTAAAACATTGTTCCAGACATTGAAGAGGCAGAAGAAAATAAGCAAAATTAAAAAGAAAAAGATAAGTACGGATACAGTATTGTCAAAAATGAGGTGATCAGCTCTCATAGACGATTTTGAAGTGAGTCAGTGTACTTTTGGTTTGAACAACAGCAACTGGCTAAGCACAACTGAACCAGTGCCAAGACAGTTGGTACTTATTGAAATCAAGAATAGTCCATTCTTGCATTTGGGGATTCTATTCCCTGAATCCTGATTGGATGCTTGTTGTTTATGATGTTATGAGGCTTCATAAATAACCTGGCATTTTGCAGTAGTCTTTGCAGCAAGATAGGTTCGTATTCAGTTACGACTACTTGCTGCCTTGTCTTACCAGTTCAATGGTAATTGGAACTAGTATGATTATTCTACAGACGATACTGTTCCAATTCCACTGTGACCGGGTACTAGTGTAAAACTATGTTGATCAGCTCTGATAAATGTTCTTAAGAAATATTCTCATATATACTTGTAAAATCGAAATAGAATCTATTAGTAATTTGTATTTTAATTTTTCGGTCTGTTGTCCTTATCTTTGTTATATACACACTATTTCGGCTGATTAACTATTATCAACAATGTCTACTAGAATATGATCAGTATCACTTATTACCAACTAAATGTACTAATATTTGCTTTTTAGTAAAGCGCGTTTGCCTTTACATAGAATATCTACCATAATTTAAATTTATTCGTATTTAATTTATTGGTATACTATTGACCATTCAGGTGGTTCTGTAGTTTAAATTAAGCTATAATAAATGAAATATTTATTTTAACTCTTAATGTCCTATACCGCCTCATTCCGCCTGGTCAGAAGTCACATTCATTTTCATAATCTGCCCCAAATGATAGCCTTTGTTTAAATGTAATATTAAACATTTAGAAGCCTTTGATTTAAGGAAAATAACAGGTAACTTTAAATGAAAAAGGGCATTTTTTGATAAATCCTTATATGAATGCCCCATGACTTAGAAAATTCTTAACAGGATGTTAAGAGTTAAACATATCTTACTTTAAAAGTTTACTTATTCAGTGTTAATACAATTTAAGTTTCTCAGATTTAAAAAAATGTTCAATCTCTTCTCCTAAAATTAGACAAATAACATTCTATTCACCATTGAATGATTTTAGAATTTTATTTATCCTAACATTTATCCTGACATGTATTCGGACATTGTCAATAATGTCAAATCCCATAAAATTTCAACTAAAAATGTTTATCATTTACCGAAATGATTTATGGCAAAAAGCTAGTCAAAAATATTTACTCTTATGATTAAAAGACGGAACCGTTAAGATCTACAGAAATAATAAAAAAAATAAACGGTAAATAAATAAAAGAACATATTTATTGCGTATGGTGTGAAGCATGGTGGCTTTAGAAGTAATTATTTTTACAGACATGCCAGACAGAAAAATAAACCCGAGAACAAAGCATTCATAAATACTTTTTTTTTTTTTTCTTCAAAGATGTCTGGTTCTTTATCCAAGTTAGTTTTCAAGACTTTTGATTTTGTTAATCGATTGAAAGTTCTTGAAAGACACAGTTAAAACGTTTTTACATTGACATCAATGAATAAAGAATGCACTGATTGAAAACATATATATATATATATATAATATACATACACAAGGTATGTCAAAAAAGTATCAAGATTGAAGCTGTATTTACGTATAGATTAAATGAATAACGAATGGAACGTTAATTATTTTCGGCATACAAAGTATATTAAAAGAAAAAAGAACCAGGTTTAAAGCTGTAATTACCAAGATAGAAATGAAGAATTAATGGAACGTTATTTTTTTCAGAATACTAGGTGTGTCAAAAAAATACCAAAAAATCTGGATATTTTAACACACGTGTTTTTATATATATATATATATATATATATATATGAGTAAGAAAAGGTGGAATGAAAACATCACACAATGCTGTTAAAGAAGATTTGACTTTCCTCTCCGACCCAAACAACTACGGGAGTGAATGAGCTCTGATGATGATTTTTGTAAAATCGAAATATTGATCAGTATCAGCTATGATTATATAATAAATTGTTTTCTTCTTTAACAGCATTGTGTGATGTTTTCATTCCACCTTTCTACTCATATTGTCGGATTCATTTCCTTTCTTTTAACTTTATTATATATATATATATATATATATATATATATATTATATATATAAATCTCAATAAATAGATCGAAACACTGCAGCATCAGCCAATAAAGTTACCATTTAACTCATTTAAACCATTTTTTTTCACAATTTTTTCTGAATATACTACATATACGTCGAATTCACTTCCTTTTCTTCACACAATATATATATATATATATATATATATGTATAATCACACCACGTGTGTGTATATATATATATATATATATATATATATATATATATATATATATATATATATATATATAAAAAGAGAGAGAGAGAGAGACAGAGTGTTGTGGACTAGCATATCGTACGTTTTCTGGGAGTAAATAAATTTGTCGTTGACAACTGCTGTTTAGAGCAGTTGCAGAAACTTAGGGAAACCTTTACGCGAACCTTCTAAATTCTAACCGTTAAACTGGAGTTAATTTATGGGATGGGACAGTCAAGTGAAAGCATAAATTTCTCAAGATCATATGTGTTAAGTGATCGTAAATGTTCCCGAATAAACATCGTTGTATGATTTGATAAGTTAGTAAAAAAAAAAAAAAAGTAAAGTCATCGGGGCAGCCTAATGTCGTATCAGCCAGACAGCGAGGGAGTCTATCCCTTTTCACTTGCGCTCGACCAAGGAGAATATTTTAGAATCTGAGGCGGAGCGCCACACCTACCATCAGCTCCGCACTTTACCGCACAGATCCATGTGCTACTCATACGCTGAGTTGGCGAGGGCCGGTATCGAACTAGGAACCTTGTGGTTTCTAGCCGAACGCTCTACCGACTGAGCTAACCCAGCCCTTTACATCCTTATTATTTGTAACGGGTAAATGATAGTGAGCGCCATGAGTGTAATTTCAAATCCTGGCCGAGGCTGTTCACCTTTCACTAACATCCTTAAGAAATACATGGATCAATTGTTTTTACTCCAACCTGACTATAGATAAAGAGTAGGGCAGACACGGATCTATATCCTCCATACTGTAACTATAAAGAAAACTGAATTCAAACCAGCTTAAAAAGATAACCGTTTTTCCACATCTTGACCGGGTCGGATGTGATTGGTAAATATATATACACATACCTCCTTAAATATGCAGTTTATATTTTCATAGAAAACTACATATATACTTACCTGCCTTTCGGGGCCTGAGATTAAATCTATTCCCGTCGTTCCTACGGGTCTTCCCCAATGCAGCAGCTGACACCTTACCTAAATAGGGCGAGGGTAGAGTTAATTACTCGGTTCCTTTGGGCGCCTGGTAAGAGGAATGCCAAGGGAGCCAATGTAATGGCCACTCGTGATTTTCAATGTGTGTGGTTTCCGAGTGTAAATTGACTTGATGTAAACCCCGACTTTTTATTGTCGGGAAAATACATACTATATATTACACACACAACACAATCACAATACACACACGTGATAATTCTATATGTATAGACGTTATTCTATATGTATACACGGTTATATACACAGGAAAGTTTGAATATTCATATATCTATATAGATGGCATAACGCATATCTTCCATGTATCTGTTCGTAAAAGTGTACATTATATATATATACATACATACATACACACATATATGTGTACCTTATATATACATACACACATATATGTGTACCTTATATATACATACACACATATATGTGTACCTTATATATACATACACACATATATGTGTACATTATATATACATACACATATATACATTATATACATACACATATATGTGTACATTATATATACATACACATATATGTGTACATTATATTATACATACACATATATGTGTACATTATATACACACATATATGTGTACATTATATATACATACACATATATGTGTGTACATTATATATACATACACATACACACATATATGTGTGTACATTATATATACATACACATACACACATATATGTGTGTACATTATATATACATACACACACATATATGTGTGTACATTATATACACATACACATATATGTGTGTACATTATATATACATACACATACACATATATGTGTGTACATTATATATACATACACATATATGTGTGTACATTATATATACACATATATATGTGTGTACATTATATATACATACACATACATACATATATGTGTGTACATTATAATACATACACATACATACACACATTATATATATATATATATATATATATATATATATATATATATATATATAAAAGAATGTGTGTGAATATGTTAATGAATGGACTGGGTGTTTTGCGTCAAGTTCAGGAATCAAAGAGTTTATAATTAATGAGAAAGTACATGAAAGAAAAAAAAATTGGAAACTTGACTTTGAATGCATTTAATAAGAACTCGACACTCAGATGGAATACTTGATTGAAAGAGAAAGCATTTGGAAGACACGAGCAGAAATTAATTACGTAAAGTAAACGGAATATTTTGACGTTTATTTCTCCAATTGGGTCGAAGTGTGAAAATAATGTGCGGTTGCTTCGTTAGCGCGGGTTAATTATAAGAATGAAAAAGGAACAAGTGCCTTCTACATAAGTATAGTATTTTGCTATAAGCCATATACTCGCTTTTACACTATGCTATATTATGACCTCGTAATAACAGACTTTGGTTCTTTTTAAGATCTTCCTATGAAAATGAAATAGTATTACCCTGAGAGAAAAGTTTAATTTACTTGTGTATTTAATGTTATATATGTTGAATAATTTTGCTTCGTATAGAGAAAGTTACATGGAAAAGATATCCTATACGACTAATGGGTCCTGGATATATAAAGTGGACAAGCAGAAACCTCAGTGCTAATTAACAAAAATCCTTAGCAAATTCTCACCCAACATTTAGCTTCCTGATATGGCATTTTATATGGTCTTAACCTAGGTTATTGCGATTAAGGAATTTTCTAATACTGCATATAAGTCCCTGCTTCTTTGGTGAAATGTCATCTCACTTCCGCTGTAGTCTGATGTGGCATATTGAAAGGAACTTTTTTTTAAAACTCAGGGGAAAGATATGTATCTTTCAATGAAAGGACATCTCACAACCCATAACCGTCCCTGTCTAATCAAACAGTCACGCGTTTTAAATCATGAGGTCATTTAGAGAAATAAGACAATATTCTTCGGCTTTTTGCTGACTTCAGGGGGGGTTTTTGGTTTTCTGCCATTGCAGTTAACTCAATGTAACTCTAAATTTGAAATTTAATATTCAACATAGAAAGATATAAAGTACTACAAAAACATTAAAGCTGAATACATAATTTGAGCAATAGGGAATTCAGAAAAGGAAATGAGAAAACTACCAATTCTATTTTGTCTATTATATCGTGGCCAAATTAGATGAATGGCTGTATGGTTATAAATTGTATATCAAGGGAGGTAAATACTGCTTAAAAAATATGACCGCATAAGATATTGAACAGTCCTGGGCTCTCGTGCCTTGACTTGAAATTGGATCATGTCATTAAGAATGGAATACATACAAAGAGGGGCAAAATAACAAAAATAGTTTAAGAGGGGGGGAATATAGATTAGCTATTTTACTAAAAGAAAAAATTATTGGATGGTACGTTATCGACTTTTTTCGCGTTATTTAATGCCGAATCTAGTCATTTTGATAAACAAAGCCCTCAGGCTGGTTAAAGTACCTGCTGTTGCTTACGTATTCACCCAATAAATTATTAAACAGGCTCATCATCGCTGCTTAACTTCGGTGATCTAGTTGGAATCAAATTATTGGTACTAGATAAGAAAGTTTCATACCACATTATGTAAATGTAAATTATTTTCAGTCGATTTGAACGAGTTCTAAATTTAGTTCAAGACAGATTCAAAAACAAGGTCTATTATCTAAACTAGCAAATATATGCACCCTCCGGGTGCAAGTATTTAAGTTTTAATGTAATAAAATAATTAAATTAGAAAGGCTAATGAAACTAAATAAGAATGCAGATAAAAAGATTTGAAACAGGAGGGTATAATCCAAAAATAGAACAACTGAAACTTACTCTTCCATCAATCTCGTCTTTCATTGTTATTTTTTCTAATTTAAGTATTTAGTTAAAAGTGAAGAATAAAATGACAGTTATTTTTTCTTGTTAATGGATTTTATTTAAGATTCATTGAAGAGATTTTTGCTTATATTCATTAAAATAAAACCAAACAGTTAGAAATCAATAATACTAAGCACATATTTAATAAAATCACATTTTTAATATCAATATGCAAATTAGCCTTCCCATTCACACTGCAAACCGCTATTTTTTGTATATATAAATACAATAGCATGTTATTAGTCTGTAGATATGGACAACGCTAATAAAAAGGTGAAGTAATTTTATTAATGATTGAGGTTTAAATATAAATAAAATCAAGAAGAATGTGATGAAAATAACTATGTTAATTGTGACTCGATTAGTAATATAGTTTCGGTTACAGACAGAAAAACACACAATCTCCATTATAATAAGATGTATTAACTTTCGAATGTTTCCCTTTAAATTAACACATAAAAAATAGATAAAAGGGCACGAATACACAAGTATATGCCTTTAACCAAATGGAATATAATGTTTCAAGACAGATTGCTTGAGATTGGTAGAAATCCAATTTAGCTTGGTCGAAATAATGTTTACTTTCAACTTTACAAGAATATAGATACATGAATGGAGACGAGAAGAGTTCTAGCAAAACATGGCATAAATGTCGATTCATGTAACTTTCCGCTAGAAATACACTGATCTAAAGGCTGATTCCATCCGATTTAACTATCCAAACATCGGTCACTTCCAGAAGAGCAGAAACGGTTATTGAAAGAACAGGGTAAGACCTCGTGACATAGAAAAGCCATCATAATCGCTGGATGAAACTATAAAAAGTTGACTCTTCAACCGTATAAATCCTCCTACCCATACAGAGTAAGATTGGATTTGGACTGAAAGGGAATCAAAATAGATCTAGAATAAGTCTTTGGAGCAAGAAGTCGAAATGGTCAATATCTTCAAATATGCAAGCTAAAGAGCTCGAAAGATCGGATTAAGAAGTTCAACAGTTGTCAGCAAATTCCGCTCAGATAGGAAAACTTTGCTAAACAAGGTTTCGACATAGTAAGAGGAAAAGGGAGCAAGACATTGTCTTGCCTGCCGAGATCGAACCCGCGTCCTCCCGAATGCGAAAACAGATGCGATTTAGAAACTGGAAGGACGCGAGGTTTGACTGACGTGCCCGGATGTTTGGCTAATATGCCCATAAAATAACAAGTGAGTCAAGCGCTCGGCAGTCAGCAGTCTGCAGCAGCAGAAGCAGTCGACGACGAAGCGCTTTTCAGGAAGGAAATGTGATTTTGAACTGCTAACGATTATTTCGACTACGACGAGGGATTTTTTTAGCTGCTAGACGAAGAATGTGTTGACCAACAAAGGGTCTGGCTTGTGAGAAGACAGAGAACGCGTTTGTTTTTGGTTCCCCCTCGGTGGGAGCTTGTTGATTCGAAGGTCTATTTCGCCCATATACCCCTCCATTCTATAAAGAATTATCAATCGAGTTACAGATATAAATAGTACACTCTTAATTGAGAGTGAAACAATTTAAAATGTGTGTGACACATTATGACAAGTTCCGATAAAAAAAATGTCAGCTATGGGTAAAAATTTAGCCTTCATATGATAGAATATAAAAAATAAAACTATCAAAAAAGACGCAAAGTTATACAACATGATTATAGTGAACGCGGAAAAATGTAATGGTACAATGTAAATAGACAGACTGTAAAATTCGTTAGGGACAGTGCATGTTGAAATTTATTGTGGTCAACGATGACAAGCCAGAAGAAACCTCATCAAATTTCGATCAATACTGGAATCAAATCTCTATGAATGAATAAAGACTGCTTAATCAATATTGCTCGGAGATAGAACCAATCAAATTTCAGAAGACTGATGTGGCAGCAAACAATATTTTTGCGCAGATATCTTAGTACCAAAAATCGGGTCACCCTCAAACAGTTTATCTTAGTTTGATGTTAAGAAAATCGTTCTATTTTCCTAAAAGAAGTGGCTTCCGTTTACTTTAAGCGTTTGGATATTTTCACCCTGTTTACCAAGCTCTCAATAGATATAGTTCTGTCTCTGGTTCAATATAAACTGAAATCAGACACCTATCTTTGGGGAATGTACAGATATTCTAATACGTAACATTATAAGGATGCTGTGCCTTTTCTACAAACATTCACTAATCACAAGACCGTGTTATTTTTCTTAAACTTTTATTTCCTTAACTAAACATTTCCTGTAACTAAATATCTGACTAACATAGCACGCGTATGCAGAGTTACAGGACATCTTCACTGCCTGACGCCCAACTGAAAACTGAGGACCTAACCAGGTCCCACGTGACTTCACTTATTTCGCGGGTTTTCTGTACTATTCCATGGAAAGTCCCGCCCGTGGTATGAAAAGGGCAATCCCTTTAGAAATACAGGGGATTGACAATAATCTTATGCAACCGCATAGATTATGTAACAGTGAGCAATGGTAATGATGAAGCATGACGATCAGATGCAGTTTAGTGTTATGCTCTAGACATCGTTTTTTTTTATCTGAATTTGGGTCTTGCCACTCTACAGGCGATACACTTAGTACATTCTAAACTCCGCTGACAGATCAAAGACATTTTTAAGGTATGATAAGTTTGGCACATGCAACCACAATAGTGAAGTAACCAGTATTTTGTTTCATATTAAATAACAATGGTTGTATTATTTTACATAACTTGAGTGCGTGAGTTTGTTTTCATTGGAAATGAATCCGTCTACAATTTTGTTGGTTATGCAAAAAAGAAAATGTCTTCTAGTAAATAAATGATTGATGCGTATGAATAATCTGTCTCCGATTCACGGAGTTATAACAATCAACTCGCTTAAATGCACCCAACTCGTACTTCTTAGTATGGAAATTAAAACTGTACCTTGCCTCATGGGCATTATCATTATTCACGATTTATTCCTACTTATCACGTTAGAATCTAGCGGAAAATGGCACCAGGCCAGAAATCGCCCAAGTCTAGTTTTCTCAAAAATATGATGAACCAATAAAAACATTGATGAAACTTTCATTTCGCTCTAATTGTTTATTCTTTTTTGTTTCTTTATTCTTTTTTGTTTCTTTATTCTTTTTTGTTTCTTTACTATTTTAATTGAATGTTAGATGTTAATAGTTTACAGATAAAAAAGAAAAACAAAAAAATACATAAAAAAATCATTAATTTATAACTTATTCTATCACTCAGTTCTTAGATGTAAAACTTGTAAATTCCTCACCCGAGGCATTTTGTGAAAAATGAGAAATACGTATTTTAATGACATGCCCATCTTATAGGAAATGTATTTCAAATTTTATGTTAGCTACTTATTGAATAAGAGTAAATATTTATAATAAAAATCAGCTATAACGAATCGTTTCAAAGCAGGTCAAATGCGGCCGATATATAATTACCTGCTCATTCTAATAAACTGATGCTTTTTTAATAATAACGGGAAGTGTTTGCCGCCTAACAGCATATTATTATTATTACTACTATTACTATTATTATTACTATTATTATCAATTATTATTATTACTATCATTATTATTATTACTACTATTATCAATTATTATTAATTATTAATATTACTATTATTATCACTATTATTACTATTATTATTACTATTATTATCAATTATTATTATTACTATCATTATTATTATTACTACTATTATCAATTATTATTAATTATTATTATTACTATCATTATTATTATTACTACTATTATCAATTATTATTAATTATTATTATTACTATCATTATTATTATTACTACTATTATCAATTATTATTAATTATTATTATATCATTATTATTATTACTACTATTATCAATTATTATTAATTATTAATATTACTATTATTATCACTATTATTACTATTATTATTATTACTATTATTATAATAATAGTAATAATATGGATAATAATAGTAATAATAATAATAATAATAGTGATAATAGTAATAATAACTATTAATATTATTACTATTATTATTAATATTATTATTTATTCATTTAATTTTTTTACTTGGGTGGCTATTAAGAAAATAATTAACGAAATGAAACACCAGTGATTAGTCAAGTGCTTATAGTTTGTTTGATTTTCAGAAAAAAAAAGTAGGAAAGATGACTGCAATAGTTTGCTTCAATAATGATATTTGCGATGTGCTTTTAAAATTATCATATTAAAAAAAAAAACGAACGTTCTGGTCACATCTTTTACAGATTGCTTAGAGAGCATGAACATATATTGATTCAACTCTTAATTGACCAAAGTAAGAATTTGCAACCCTAGTTAAACACTTTAGTATTCATACACAACATAATGTTATGATTTAATTAGTCTACGAGGAATTTTAGAAGAGTGTTATTCACTAGATTCCTCTAATGTACTACTACCTAAAACTAAATACTATCTATTGTTACGAATGTTATATCTACTAGCAAATATATGCACCCTCCGGGTGCAAGTATTCAAGTTTCACTGTAATGAAATATCGTATTAAATTAGAACATGTAACATAGTGGGGGTATAATAGAAAAATAGAAATGAAACTTACTCTTCCATCACTCCCGTCTTTCATTGCTGAATTTTACTTATTTAACTATTTAGTTAAATTAGGAAATAAAGAATGAAATGACAGTTATTTTGTCTTGTTAATGGATTTCCTTTAAGATTCATTGAAGAGATTTTTGCTTATATTCATTAAAATAAAACCAAATAATTAGAAATCAATAATACTAAGCACATATTTAATAAAATCACATTTTTAATATCAATATGCAAATTAGTCTTCCCATTCACACTGTAAACCGCTATTTTTTGTATATATAAATACAATTGCATGTTATTTGTATGTAGATATGGACAACACTAATAAAAAGGTGAAGCAATTTTATTAATAATTGAGGTTTAAATATAAATAAAATCATGGATAATATGATTTAAATAACGAAAGGAATTGTGACTTGTATAGTAATATAGTTTCGGTTACAGACAGATAAACCCACAATCTCCATTATAATAAGATATTAATAGGTGAGAACACTGCATTTTATAAACGGTCAAAAGAGCCTGGTTTCTTTAATGCATGTATCCAAATCCTCTATACGAGTAGGATGCAACAAAGGACAATGTTATACGCAGAGTTTAACAGAAATCTCATTTTCCTAAACCGGTTGATATACCAAGACTAAAGAACCATATATGTCTTACTATTTAATAATTGGATTCCTACCTTTCCCGAGAGTATTAGCAGTATGTGAAATGTATACAACCATATCTAGATTTGAACTCTGGTCGCTGTGTCCATTTGCTACGACGATCAACGTTATGTAAGAGCAACCAATTGCTTTTAGATGCACAAAAATGTTCTATGGGGAAAGAAAAGTTATTATTGATTGTAAGTCTATAACAAAACATTCGGAAAAAAATCCTACTAGACGTAACAGATCCTAAAGAATATAAATGTCTCAAACTTTAAAGCAAATGAATTACTTAAAAAAAAGATTAAAATTTCATTTATAAGATATCTACTTTTACAATGACTTTTTTTTAATACTCACTAGCAAATATATGCACCCTTCGGGTACAAGTATTTAAGTTTTAATATAATAAAATATCATATTAAATTAGAAAGGCTAATGAAACTGAATAAGAATTCAGATAAAAATATTTGGAACAGAGGGGGTATGATTGAAAAATAGAACAACTTTGAAACTAACTCTTCCACCCTTTTCCATTACTCCCGTCTTTCATTTGTAAATTTTCCTAATTTAACTATTTAGTTAAAATAAGAAGTAAAGAATACTATTACAGTTATTTCTTCTTGTTAATGGATTTCTTTTAAGATTTATCCCCAAGATTTTTGCTCATATTCAATAAGATAAAACCTAACAATTAGAAATCAATAATACCTAGCATATATTTATTAAAATCAAATTTTTTATGATCAATATGCAAATTAGCCTTCCCATTCATACTGTAATCCACTATTTTGCTGTATATATAAATACAATTGCATGTTATTAGTATGTAGATATGGTCAACGGTCTTAATGATGTAAAACAATTTTATTAATAATTGAGGTTTAAATAAAATCAAATCATAGATAATGTGATGTAGGTAACTAAATGGAATTGTGACTTGTGTAGTAACATAGTTTCGGTTACAGACAGACCCACAATCTCCATTATAATAAGATATGTAGAATCATCAAACAAAATTATTACTTAGCACATTGTGTACTGGTTATCGTGGTAGTAAATGTATCCTGTTATCAGAGTTAAAATCCAGTACCAGGCTGTTTACAATTCAGTGTTAACACCCATGGGAAATGGTAGGAACCCAGTTGTCTCGCCATGTGCTATGGGGGAACCGTAGGGCAAATTTGGCTCTTTAACCTTGGTAGGAGAAGGAAAACACTTAATTCACATCTGTTAAACACTCCACTAAATTAAAGTTGACATAATGTCACATACTGCTCGTGTGAAGAGGTCGGTTAATACATATTTACAATCTACCAGTAGGCATTTACTCTACCCGTTTACCATGAGTAGTATATGACTAGGTAGCAAGTATGGGGCATCTAGTGAGTATCGATCTCGCAATTCAAAATGGATTTGAAATACTAGCTTACACCACGATGGGACACCCACTTTAGAGTAACAAGTTAGGAAAATGAATATCTAAATCTTAGGTGTCACTCACATTAAAATAATATTTCTATACAAATGTATATAAAACTACTGTATAAGTCTCGTCTTTCAACAATGTTCCCTAAAATATCTCTACACATCTTCATAAAACTTGGTACATTGTTAACATCATAATAGAGAACATATGATTATTAAGTATATTTTCGGTTATCTAGTTTTGTCTTGACTGGGAATTACCCATTGTAACTGTTCAGTGCCCATTTTAAACTGCCACACTTATACGATGACTAGATACTATTCAATTCTTGACCTTTTTATACACGATAGTCAGTTACTGAAAATTATTTTCATATAAAATATAAAGAAAACAGCGCAGATGCAAACATGTTAAGTGTCGAAATGTTACATAATTATTAGATACCTAATAGTTATGTGCAATAGTGTAGAAATAAAAATGGCTGTTATAAGTTACAGCCCACGGCCTTGAAGGATGAGTGATAGGCTTGAACTCAGTCCTAAGCTTCCGGTGGATACCGTGAGAATCGGTGGAGGAGACCCTCTTCCTGTTTAGATTAGAAATAGATTTTAGTCAGTCGGCGAGAAACCACGACGGTGGTGAGTCGTGTTATACACGCTCCGACTCACTCTGCGCAGATGTCTGGTTGGGGATTTAAAAATAAAGTAAGATCAAAGCAAATCAGAGTCTTGTGTTATTATCTCTAAAAACTAACAATGACACAGGGCCTCTGATAAAGAGAAATCCCCAATAGAAGACCAGACCCGAAGTCCCCAAGAAAGTCCAGACCTTAGAAGATTCCAGACCAAGATAAGATGTTATAAGATTCCAAAGATGTCCAGAAGAATAGAGTAAGAAATGAAGTAAAGAGGTATGCAACAGAAAGTATATGATCAGACGTACTTTCCATCTAACTTTGTTCTTATTAGAACACAATTATGAATACTGTGATAAAAATATATCAAAGTACGCTTCAAGGGATTTAATGGCTACATTTATTACATACACTGTAGGTATATATATATAGGATAAGTACATATTTAATTTTATCATGTGTGTTGTAACTCAGGTTCCAGAGTAAATAGAGAAATAGAAAGAAACAGAGTATTAAGGATAGGAGAAAAGGTTTACTAAGCAAAATATACAAGGTGAAGAGTAATTATCAATTGATGAGTTGAAATAATAAGTCCCGTGAAATTACGTTGTTTCCCCTCTTCTGTTAAGTTTCTGACCGTCATCCTTGACCAGTTGAAAAGGACTTAAAGTAAGTAAGTCCTGAGCTATAGAATCCTTTGGTAAGTGAATAAGTCCTGACTTATGGAATCCTACGTAGTGTCAAAGGTACAGTGATATAATCCTATGTTCCGTCATCCACGAAGTTTCAAAGCAATGTGCGTAGGTATGACCAGAACAGCCGGTATAAATAACAATATCAGCAGCAGAGTACTGTCAGTGATTGGCCAAGAATATGGTCACATGATTATCTCCGAGTCTATAAATAACAGTTATATACCAAAAAAATTTCAGCGTTGTTTCCTCTCTTCCGAAATTTCGTCTAATATTATAAGAAAAACAGCCGATTCCATTATTATTTAAGTAAATAGGACAAAGTAATTATTTTAATTTATATGGTTACTGAGAATTAATAACTGTACAAATTCATATTTCATAGACATGGTTATTGCGATAAACATTTTGGTAGAATTATTTAGTATTCGTTATTTAGGGAAATGTAATCGGAATGTAGGATAACATGTGCACATTTTTCTGTGGTTGTGTTCTTGAAAATTTAGCAAAACTTCATTGAAAATGCAGATACGAATATCAAGTGTCTTCGAGAACATCACTGGCTTTTGTTCTATTTTGAACAGATTACGAGCAGTTCAGGCTATGTGACTTTGATCAGAATCCAAATACTTCAAAAGATTTTTTTTACGCAGTATGAGAATTCCAGTTAACCAGGAATAGAAGCGAAAAATAGAGAAAAAAAAAGTGAAAATGAAGATAATAGGATGCAATCTGTGAGAGAGGGGGCGAGAGAGAGAGAGAGAGGGGGGGCGAGAGAGAGGGGGGAGAGAGAATCATGAAAATTTAACAAGAATATTTAAAGGAAAAATTCCACGGCTGAATATGACTAACGCGATGAAGACAAAAGATTCAAAATAAATATTGTAGACAAGAACAAAGAACGAGTTAAAAATATTACCGGACGAAAGGGGGGGGGGGTGGATATTTCTTTAAAAAACAAATAAAAAAGAAGCCAGGAAATATAATTTAAAAAAACTTCGTCATGTTCCTTGCCCACTATTAAGTGTGCCTCTCATATTCCTGTGTATGCATCTGTATGTATGTATGTATGTGAGTGAGAGAGAGAGAAAGAGAGAGAGAGTGTGTGTGTGTGTGTGAGAGAGAGAAAGAGAGCATATTAAAGGTTGAAAGGATTCATTGCTCCTAAAACCATCTTTCTCCGCAGACAGTAGCCGTGTTAATTATGATTTCGTGAGCTATCTCTGGTACCAGAAAGGCAAGTAGATGGTAATCTATTTTTACAAACACATACATACATACGTACGTACATGTGAGAAAGCTATATATAAAACATGATAGTTTCAAGTTATCTTTAGTAATTTCAAACATAGCTGCTTAGATTTATTGGAATATCTAGTCTATATCTTTCATTATATATACTAGCAAATATATGCACCCTCCGGGTGCAAGTATTTAAGTTTTAATGTAATAGAATATATTAAATTAGAAAGGCTAATGAAACTAAATAAGAATGCAGATAAAATGATTTGAAACAGAGGGGTGTATAATCGAAAAATAGAACAACTGAAACTTACACTTCTATCTCTCTCGTCTTTCATTACTAAATTTTCCTAATTTAATAACTTAGTTAAAATAGGAAGTAAAGAATAAATCAGAATTATTTCTTCTCGTTAATCGATTTCTTTTAAGATTTATTGAAGAGATTTTTGATCATATTCATTAAGATAAAACCATACGAATAAAAATCAATAATACTAAGCACATATTTATTAAAATCAAATTTTTAATTTCAATATGCAAATGAGCCTTCCTGTTCACACTGTAAACTGCTATTTTGTTGTATATATAAATACAATTGCATATTATTCATTTGTAGATATGATTAACAGTATTAATAATGTAAAACAATTTTATTAGAAATTGAGGTTTAAATAAAAATAAAATCATGGAGAATGTGACGTAAATAACAAAGGGAATTGTGACTTGAGTAGTGATATAGTTTCGGTTACAGACAGAAAAGCAAACAATCTCCATTATAATAAGATATAAAAGAGAGTTTTATAATTTGCTTGAAGCATTGTGTATATATTGGTTAGGAGGTTGATTTATAAGGCTATCACAATGCAGGTGTAAAGAAAAATAATAATACGGTAACAATGATGTGTGTTAACCTGTATTTAATTCTTGAATTTTCGAAATAATATCTCCTCACTGGAACTGAAGCAGTCTAGTGATGGCATTTCTTTTTAAATGATTTTTTAATCAATCTTTAAATTATATATATATATATATATAATATATATATATATATATATATATGATAAAGAGTGGTCAGTGTTAGTGATAAAACGTATGTAAATCTATGAATAGCATATAAATGGTCAATGGTGCTGTGCCTGTACTGTTTACATACTGATTAAAATTCATTGACTAGATATTGATTTAAAACCTCGTGTAGTGTTAGATAAAATTCATTGACTAGATATTGATATAAAACCTCGTGTAGTGTTAGATATATTTGGTAATTACATGCAATTATATAAAGATAATTGGCAATAAAAAAGTTATACTAAAATGTTAAAATTCCTTTGTAAATATTTTATTTATTGCAATATTAAATCGCTGTTATTCTCATGCATATATAGGGATAATTAATCTTGTTCTAGTAAGTGGATATGGGAAATTTGGCCATCAAGATACTACCAATTTCTCAGAATTATGACGTACAACGAAAATCATCCTCAGAACCCCCCCCCCCCATCTAAAATTTAAAAAAATAAATTTTCTTCTTTCAATTGATTATCTATTGCACACGAATCTATCATGACCATAAATTGCAAATTATATTTTTTCACTTTCCAAATAAAATTACCGTCATATATCATTATAAAATAATGTCCCAACAATAATCTAATGGGTTCATAAGCCGTATTGTGTGTCTATAGGTATTTTAGATACATTATTTTCGCTTTAATCATTTGTACTTAGATATATGACATTGACCCGGACACTGATCAGTTGGTATGATATCTGTGTTTAGTATGAAAGAAAATAACATAGGAATACACAAATATAGAATAATTAAAAAAACTAAATTACTTTATACCTTGTACTTGTCAATAGGGATGGGTTGCGAGAGCAACTCAAAATAATCTATGTTGTTGACATGGCTTTATAATCATTATGTTATTTAGAATATTGTCGTATATTATTCTATACTTTCGAAAAGGATTTAAATGTTTATAGTGTAGTTATAATCGCCATAATTAGGAGAAGAGGAAACATTCTAAAATTTGATTAAAATATAGTATATGAAGTTCATTATATCTTTTTTCTGAGAATTAAAAGGCAGCAATTGTTGACAACATGGATAATATCACCCATCGTGCAGTTATTCACTACATCACATCTTATTCTATGTATAGATATAAAAAGAACTTTCAAAAGTGTCTATTAATCTCAGAAAAAAAAAAGCAAGAAGAATAAATATATAAATAAAGTCGGGAAGAGAGAAAACACATAAAAGTAATAAAAAATACTAAAAATAAATGAATGAAAACCAAAGAAATAAAGAGACCCCGAAAATGTAATAAACTACGTAGACATGTAATGTCTTTGACTTAGAAAATTAAAAAGAAGAAAATTACCAGACGGCAAAGAATTAACGTTACTTTATTGCGATTGGTTGGACGGAAGTTATAAAACTGACGTTCACCCCCCCCCCACTCGTCATTTTTTCACGTATGCTAACTTGTCACGCCAATAAGGAATCAACAATGGCGCCAACAATGTATGCATATGTATGGCTGGCGGATTGGCCGAAATTAAGCGATAAACGGTGTTTACACTTATATTGCTGTCCCATTTATCAAACAGTTATATGAATAATTCAACCCAACATTGAAAGCTGGCTTTGTTTGCGTATGTTCGGACACTTTTTCCCCCTTTAAAATGTTCATGATTACATATAATTGGATGTACCAAACAATCCAGTGGCATTCGCAAAGATTTCCGAATTAATATCTGAGAAAAATAATTGAAAAAAGTCAAAGAAAAAGGAAGCTGCTATTGACAAACAGAAACGGTGTTATAAAAATAACCTTTTTTAAATTAGAGTCATTCGTTGCCAAATCGACAAATAAATCTATAAAAAAATTATATCTGCACTGTCTGTAGGACTTATCGTTTTGTCCTTGAAAAGTTTGATTTTATTTCAGATCTAAGTCTTATAACTCAAAATATTCCTGAAGCCCTTGTGGCGAGCCGGAAGTTCATACTTCGACAGAAAGAGATCGAATGACAAAAATGATTGTTTTGTGCATGAATACTTGTCACCTGTTTTAAGAACTTTTAATGCAGAAGGTACGAACTATCTCTCTCTCTCTCTCTTTAAATAATTATCGCTTTCAGGGACAAACTAAATACCAGTACAACTATTGCCTGACTGATGATTATTGTGACTTAAAAACTTTACATTTTCTTTCTCACTTTGTGAATTGTGAAATATCAGCTTACATTTTACATTGAACTTTAAAAAAAGAACTTTTGGCTGAACCTCGCCCAGTATTCAATGCTGCCCTTTTGTATACATTCTGTTAATACAATTTTGTTTGTTTAATCAAGAGTTTTATCTTCTATTCCATGTGCTTGATTGTTTTATGGTCTTTAAATGTTTGAACAATTTTATTAAATATTGACATCAAACAGCCCATACCTAACACCATACCCTCATTAAAAAGATATATACAGTGGCACGTTGACTTACGAGATTAATTCTTTTTACTCGTAACTCAATTTCCTCGTATATCAAATAAATTTTTCCAATTGAAATAAACTAAAATTTCATGAAACTATTAAAGCACACACGAGACTCTTAATTATTTTGTTACGTTCTTTAAAAACAAGTCTATTGTATAATAACATAAAATAGCATGAAATGAATTATGTTTTAACGTTTATATTTTACATATACTTTTGGAATAATAAACTTGGAAAATTAGACTTATTGTTAACTCATTAACATGAGCGTATATGAAGCTAGCAAAGATCTATCATGTTAGCTCACAATACATAGCAAAAAATGACCGAGTGACAGCTAGGTATTTGGAAAATTGTTGGTTGGGAAACTTGTAAGTAAATATACCAGTGTATTTTACAAAAGCCTATTTTGTTTTTTGACGTCCCACCTACAATACACACCAGTTTTATTTAATAGTTATGATTTAATCATTTAACTGATCATCCCAATTTTAATTGCCATAGTGATTTTATTCCATTGTATACAACACTACACAAGTGTTATATTAAGATGTCATATAGTACCTAATTAATGAGAATGGAATCATTTGTTTTTCCTCTAGGTCTGACGAAATTTAGAAAGATGGGAATAACTAGATCTCGCGGGTTTTGTTAATTCAACCAAGCAATTACTAATTACTATTCACCTTGTATTTTTGCTTAATAAACATTTTCCCCTATCCTTAATACTCGTTTTCTTTCCTATATTTTCCCTCTTAGCTCTGATACTCAAGTTAAAAAAGAAGGCCATGACCTGATCAGCTGCAATCTATTGCTCCAAACAAAGACTAAGGAATTATTTATTCAATTATTCAATGAGCTTTCTTTTCTCTAAATATGTTAATATGTGTCTCCTTCTGTTTGGATAGTTTATACAAAATATATTCTTCCATAAATAAAAAAAAGGAACAAAGACAATAGAAATATAAACAAATTTGCTCACCTGATAGCCATTTCAGAGATGAAAACTGCTTATTGCTGAGAAAACATTAAGTGCACTTACCTAAAAAGAAAGAAAGAAAGAGACTGACATTAAAATAATAATCTCGGATTTGAATATAATAATTACTTAGGAATAATAAATTACATCGAATTCTCAAATGCTCGCGTGAATCCATAAACATTGGAGAAATTGGCCTGAAATCAACACACAAAACCTTTTAGACAAAGCGGATTGTAAAGAAGAATTGCTTTGTTTTAACACATACAATTATCTATACATACTAATTGGATATATGTTCGAATATATGTATGTTTTGATGTATACAAGTATATTGGAATAGTTTGCGGGATAGGGGGCAAGTTGCCGTAGAGCAGCTTGTAGGGTACCGTATCCAAAATGTTCAAAGACAGCATGCAACATTTTCGTGCCAACCGCGCGTGTCTTTTTCTGTAAGCGCTTTATTAGATTCCAAGTGGTGCAGCCGTACAGTAGCACTGATACAGATACGCTATGGAAGATGTTTCGAATGAATATTACCTTCAATAACAACATCAGAATACTATTCGAATGGTTATAATCATTTACCTTAATATTTCATATTCGAATTAATTAAAAGCAAATAATTTTCTTAAACCAAATGTTTTGTTAAAATGCCTGCCTTTCAATTTATTTCTTACTCTCTCTTTTCAGTAACAAGCGGTTAACTAAAAGTTTACAAATAAATTATAAAATTTTGTGTAAAAATTATGTGAAATAATCAAAATAATTATTTGATTAATAATTAGTAGATACCCACAACATTTTCTTGGGTGGGACAGAACTAAATTTCCATTTCAAATAGATTTATATTATTTTATTTTATTTTTTTACTCCTTTAATACATTTGATAATTCTACTCCCTCTGACGTTGAATTTTTAACTCCCCTCCTCAGAAAATATCTTTCAAAAATTAATTCTTACACCGTCCGGAGGGTGTTTTTTTGTTCTGTTTTTTTTGCTAGTATATAGTTGTAGTAAATGAAATTGTAAGTATTAACCCCTCACCAATCGGATGTTACGTGTACTTGCTAAAACCATGCGTGCAAGCAGAAAACACTATATTACATCGTTTGCATGTCTGAACATCTGAAAGAACACAATGCTTCAAGTTGTGAATAAATCAATATTAGTTTCATTTCAGACAGTAACAGCAGACCTGTAGGCCATAAAGTTTTCACCAATGCATGTGAAGCGAATATATACGGAACCGGTAGACAAGAGATTGAAAGCATTGTGGCAAAATCTTGAGTTTCTTTCTATTTACTGTTCTGCATTACTGAAAAAAAAAAGCTGAGTCTCTCTGTACATCAGAAGAAGGCTATAGCATCAATCAACCGAACGATCTGCAAACAAGATAATGGAAATTAGTTTGATATGCCGAATACACCTTGAAATGAAAAGCTAAAAATGTTATTTTTAAACATTGCATGATACTAACAGTTATAATCATACGATTTTTGCCTTTATCATATTTTTGGAGATACCAAGCATAGTTTAATTGATTTGATACACACACACACACACACACACACACACATATATATAAGTTAAAAGAAAGGAAATGAAAACAACACAATAAGCTGTTATGGTGAAACCATTTTATAACATATTCATAGCGAATATTGAACAATATTTTGATTTTATAAAAAAAATCATCTTCAGAGCTTGTTTATACTCTGTACTATCAAGAGCGTATTTTTTGCAACATCAAGGTTTTTGTTTTGAATTCATATAACCTTCGTCTCCGCTCTTGATAGCACGGAGTAGAAACAAGCTCTGAAGATGATTTTTATAAAATCGAAATATTGTTCAATATTAGCTATGAATATGTTATAAAATGTTTTCACTTTAACAGCATATTGTGTTGTTTTCATATCCTTTTATCTATACTCACACACACACACACACATATATATATATATATATATATATATATATATATATATATATATATATATATATATGAATTAAAGAATTATAACTCTCTATATAATACACATTGTATAACAACACAAGATCAGTTCAATACTTAAGTGAAGATGTGAGCACAGCTTAACATGGGATAAAGAGATGACGTCTCTAGGGATGAGAACAAGTTCTCAATACAGTTTTGAGTGAAAGAAGAATGCGGTACCGTCAATATTCCCCAGCTGTAGCACCTAGCAATGTTTTTTCCTTCTTCAAAAGGAACATTCACTTAAACTGTTAGCTTTGTGGATGTGGAAACCTTTAAAAAAAATAGGACGGCATTCCGACAGCAAGCATCAAAGAAAGTGTTTCAAAAGGTTCAACGATCAATGGGGGAACTTGCTGGAGTAGGTGTGTTAAATGAATGTCAAGGGGACATTTTTAAAGAAAAAAATGTATCCCTCCTTTTTTACTATATGAGTAAACGCAACTTCAAACTCAATACATTTTAAAACACACGAACAGACTCTCTCGCTCTTATATATATATATATATATATTGAAAGATAAAATGGAAGAAAATGCATGAATAAAAATTATTTATTGAAATGCCGACACGTGTTTCGACCAGGAATGTGTCCCTGTATTTTATTTAGTATTATTTTGAAATACCAAATAAAATAATAATAATAGGGAAACATGAAATTTAAGTGTACACATGTTTCTCTATTACGGTTTTATTTTGTATTTAAAATCATACTACATAGAATACAATGTATACAAGGACATGGTCGAAAAACGTCTCGGCATTTCAATGAAATATTTCTTTTTATCCATACATTTTCTTACCATTTATCTTTCAATATAATTGTTGGATTCCATCTCTAACACCCGCACACATATATACATGTAGAATTAAACAAAAGACATCTGCTGTTTAACAATTTTTTTTTCGAGTTTTCTGGCCGACTTTTTAATTTTTGGATGGAATTTGCGTATAAGTCCAAAGTTCAGGTCCCGAGTACTTTCAGCACTTCGAAGTGCCATCATCAGGGATGAAAATACATGTTTACTCGGGACTTGAACTTTGGTGAACTTATCCACGAATTCCACCCAAATATTAAAAAGGTTGGCCAGAACACTCGAAAATATCAAAAATAAAATTGTTAAACAGGAGATGTGTCTTTTGTTTAATTCTACATGTATACATGAAAGAATACTGCCCAAATACATATATAATATATATATATATATATATATATATATATATTATATATATAATATATTATATATATAATCGTTCTGTATTATGTTAATTTTAATTGTATGATATATTTTCGCAAATTCTTCTAAAATAGATGTTTTCTGCATGACATATGACGCTAATAAGAATCTGTTGAAATAGTTGTTTCAGCAATATTGCTTTTATTTAAATCCTGCTGGGTGAACATGCTTTTCATGTCGACATTTGCACTTAGAACTTCAATAGCATACTCTCTGCTGATCAATTTATTCATGTGGTTTTGTTTTACAGAAAGTAAGAATTTAGATTTATTAACCTTCTTTTTAAGATATATACATTTTTCTTTTATATAAGTAAAGGAAAGCAACCGATAAGCTACATTTAATCGGAAGATGTAATCCATACACAATTATAATAGCCACGTAGCAAAACTTAACTCAGAAAAAAGTAACACTATAAATAATATATGATGTACCAAGAGTATGATGTACCAAGAGTATGGTACTAAACTGTATATGATGAGTTCGGAGATCTATAAACATCTCTACTATATTAATAACAGGTCCACTGACCCGGAGGGGTGTTTACTTACAAGGTACCATCTCCTAGTCAAATAGAAATTAAGATAGATAGATAGATAGATAGAAATGAACAAAGATAGATAGATAGAAATGAACAAAGATAGATAGATAGAAATGAACAAAGATAGATAGATAGAAATGAACAAAGATAGATAGAAATTAAGTATTCAAAAATAATTATTCATGGCATGTAATTAAATCATTTCTAATAATATTTACTTAAAACTTATACTAAGGATTATTTGTCACATTATTACTATACAAAAAAATATTAAAATTACTTGAAATCAAATAAATATATATATTAGTATTATATAAGAATATTGAAAACCATACAAATTACCTGTATTAGGTAGGAATACTTGATTTAACAGTGTGCTAAGAACTCTTAGACAACGGCACAAGTAAATATATATATATATATTATATATATATATATATATATATATGACCCCCCCAACCTCTTCATAAAAATAACCTAGATGGATTGCAAAACCATCTTTTTTTATATAATAATATGTAAGATAAGATACACTATACATACCATAACGATATATCACCTAGACTAAAGTAAAAACACATATCTGAATATAAAAATATACCTAAGCATATACGATCCAAAAACAAATATAGATATACGCTATCATCACCATTGTCCGCAGATTTATCAATGCCATTGTCTTTAGAGTATAGTCACTTGCATTGAAATCATTATTAATGACGTCATTGGCCATGTTGAAGTAATCTCTCGTCTGTCAACCTCGTGAAAGCCTCTTGCGTCCTCACAATTCACAATCCCATCCGTCAAACTAAACTTTCTTCTGGACGACGTCTCCATGATGCATCGGAAGATGATAATGTGTTGATTAAGCAAGATCGGCCGATACGAATGGCCGAGTGATAGGTAAATCGTTATTCACTAAGCTAAGCTTGGCTCAAGAACAGAACAACGGATACCCGGTGAGAGGCTAACTCACTTGATTAGTTTACTAATTAACACTTGTGGTGCCCTTTAAAAATTACCAGAAATTATGTTTGCTTCAGATAACTAAATTTTTTGTGCAGATACTGACGATCAAACGGCACACGAGATGAATTTATTTTAACGCCATGCTAATCCGTCGAGGGTTATTTTATGCCATGAAAGTAGGTAATCACCTTCCAAGTTTATATTTCTATTATTCTTAAGAGCATTCCGTACAGTAATATTCAGTTGATTGGTTGGGGGTTGTTTAACGGCATGGCAACCCTTGTGGGTTATGTAATGTCAAATATTGTTTATATAGGGTTTGTTTATTTTCATGTTAAATATTCTTATATATTATTGGCCTATCTAATACACGTAATTTGCTCACAATGTTTGTTTCAAGTATTCTTACCGAATACAAATTATATGTTTTCCTGTATGTTTTCTATTTAATGATTTTAAATAACTAAAGTTATTCCTTAGTAAATAATTACAGCTTCAACTATGCAGTGTTGATAAAAAAAAATACACTTTTATGTTATATGATAAGTATTCTTAACCAAAAGAAACGTTAGCTTAGAGGGGCCGGGTTAGCTCAGTCGGTAGAGTGTTCGGCTTGAAACCACAAGGTTCCTAGTTTGATGCCGGTCTTCACAAACTCAGCGTATGAGTAGCACAGGAATCTGTGCGGTAAAGTAAGGAGCTGATGGTAGGTGTGGCGCTCCACCTCAGATGCTTAAACAATCTCCTTGATCTAACGCTATTGAAAAGGGGATAGACTCCCTCGCTGATTGGCTGATACCGAATTTAGGCCGCCCCGTCGACTTTACTTATTAGACCCGTAGGTGGAACCCTAAGAGGTACTTCCAATCCAGATCAGAATGAGTAATAGCGATGAAGAGGCATTTCACATCTCTCTAGACTTGGAGCCTCAGCATCAGATAAAGTTTCGTGTATTGCCCAGGACAACCGTTAATTTTTTTTATTCTGTGGTTTTACCACTCAGTGGGGAAAATAGAGTGTTTCCTAGGCCTTGCCGACAGCGCGGCTTTCATGACCGTTCGAAAATCAATGTCTTTGGAGGGTTAACAGTAAACCATATATATATATGTAAAAGCGACTTGAGTTTTTCTACGACTCTCTGAAATAAGTTTGGGTAACAAATGCGAACATCTCCTGATGTTAAACATTATATTATGATATTTTAAGTATTTTAGTATTATTTATCTCTTGTCTACTTTTCCATATTTCCGCAAAGAAAACAACTGTGTCCTATAGTTTCTCGTTCGACAAATACATGTATACGTGTTTTTCTATTAGCATCAAAATATGCTTTGTCATTATCTACTTATATTTAATTGAGTCATTCGCACACTCCTTGCAGTGAGACGCAATGCAAATAATGGACATTTTTCATCCGTACGAAAAGCTGATTATTTGGTCGTATTTATCACACGAATACTTCCATTAAAAAAAAAGAAAATAAACAAGAGCAACATTCGATATGTGAATTTCTTTTTCTTATACTATTTTACATGTTTGTTTCTAAAGTGCACTTGCTTTCATAATGCTTTTAAACTATTTTGAAAGAATTGTCACGTTGAAACCGGAAATTTTTTTCTTTTCTTTTTGTTGTTACGTTTTTACAACTTTCAACATTTGTTCCTAGAGTTATTTTAATAGAACGTACATATAACTAGAACTATAATTTTGTACAAGCATGTATACATACATTTAAAAGTGGTTTAAACATCGTTTTTTTTTCTCTGTGTTCCAAACGTATACTTATCTATGTCTGTGTAGAACATACTTGAACGTATGTAACTATATTCGTACTGCTACAATAACCCATTGTTTCTTTCTAATGTTTTTTTCCTCAGATATTCGCTTACATAACCCTTGAACTTTAACCAGGTGTCTTTTAAAGTCAGCAAATGTCACAATTTCGAAGAGAATCTATGTAATTAAGCTATGCTTTGTTATTTTCATACATTTTGCGTAGGCTATGTAATTTTAGAACTGTTGGTGCCAGTTCACAATTATAAACTGTTTGGATTAAATTAATGTGTTGGCCAATATATACATGGTGTAATGGTTAACATTAAAGAAAATGGACTGTGCGACTGAATTTCAGTGTTAATACTCTTGGGAAAGGTATGAATCCATAATTCTTAATTGATTGTGACCATTTACAACCTTGTATTGTAGGCTGGCAAGGTAGAATACGTTGACTGCACCTCTATAGAGGGGTAACCCCCCTCTTAATAGGGTCACTGTTTGTCTAGTGTATATATATATATTGGAAGAACGCACCTGTATCCCAATAGATAATATGATGAAGATGCATATAGAAACAAGCTTCTTCGAGATGGCTTCTAACATACGGACAAGAGGAGGACCTGACTATGGGATCACCATTTTCCCCATTGTTGGCCAATATATACATGGAATACTTTGAAGAGCTGACCTTAGGATCTACACCAGTAAAGTCATCAATTTGGCTTAGATACGTAGATGACACATTCATTCTCTGGACCCATCAGTTTGTAAGTTCTTCCTCCTAAACAGCATAGATGACCTCTATATGAAATGGAGGTCAGCCATTTTCATTCTTTCGCAATCAGTGTTTCAACTTGAGTATCGGCAGTGATACTTTATTCATATATATTAATGATACAAATAAATTTTATTGAATCCATACTATACTAAGTATTACACATGGTGTAATGGTTAACATTAAAGAAAATGGACACTGCGACCAAGAATTTCACAGTGCTAATACTCTTGGGAAAGGTATGAATCCATAATTCTTAATATGCTTTGTTATTTTCATACATTTCGCGTAGGCTATGTAATTTTAGAACTGCTGGTGTCAGTACATAATTATACAAATTTGGATTAAATTAATGTATTTACCCAACTCCTTCATCACAGATGGGATGTATTACACATTCAATTTTTTAAATTGGTTCACATTCTTTGATTTTCTTCTTGACTGCTTGCCGAAAGCTAAACAACCGAGACTGTTTTAGTATTTACAACTCCCCACATCACAGCACATATATTACTCATTATCTGCTATTCATGTGCTGAATTAGCAGGAACTGATATTGAACCAGGAACCTTTCGATTCCTAGGTGGTTGCTGAACCGACTGGTTTAAAACATATATAAATCACGTAATTATACAGTAAAATGAATAATTTTAACTTCTAACGTGACCCTAACGTGAATGTATAGAACCGAAGAATTTGACACCGATTAGCCTCGGTTACTGACATCTAAAAAAAAAAAAAAAATCTTAATTAGCTGTCTAATATTAGTTCTAAGATTATTAGTGAGGATTGATATTCACTGATGTTTTCTGTTGGGATCACGTGGTCTGCGCTCAGGAAAGTGTGTGATTCGAATTGCATTGAAGTAACCAACTCAGCGTTACATTTTGTGGCTTGAGAAAGAAAACAAAAAAAAAAAAAAGAAAAGAAATAATTTGTCAGCCAATTCGTTTGCGATTCTTTTGTTGTTTTTTTTATTTTTTTTTATTAACTTGCACCGATGATCTTGTGAAGAAGTAGGAAGTTGATTACTTTTTTTTTTATTCAACCAAAAAAAGAAAAGTAAGTTTGAGTCTTATCTCGCCATGACACATTTACTGGGACTGTTGAAAAAATAATGAGGAACCCGTTGATTCACGTGAAATCCAAATAAACAGTGATATCAGGAAACTGGCAAGAATGGAAAAAATAAAAACATCACTGAAGAGATAAATGTTAATGAGCGTTATAATGATTATATCCGAAAAAAAAAAAAAAAAAGTTTGAAAAAGACAGGAATGTTTATTTTAGTTTATTTCTTGAGAAGGTGCAAGAAAGATAAGGACCGAAAAGAAAAGAATTTTGGAAAGTTTAACATTAAAAGCTATTCTCGAAAATTTTAAATGAGGTTAGGCAGAATTAGTTTTCTCAATGAGTTCAACAACCTCGGAAATGATATGGATAGTTAAACACAAACGAAAATAAAAAGGTGTGGGTTTTGAGAATGGAATACATCGGAAACAATATGAATAGTTAAACAAAAAAGGAAATAAAAAAGGCGTGGGTTTTGAGAATGGAATATCAAATTCTAAAAAGGTAAAATATATATATATATTTTAATCGATGTAGATATTACATAAAAGACAAAAATATAAGGGATTTATGTATTATAGTAGACCATCTTTGAGGAAACTTGAATATAAGAAGAAAAAACGCAAAGGAATAGAATGAAAAGAGTAAACAGAGTGAACGAAATCAAAGGAAAAATAATTAGAAAGAGAAAACGATTTATAATGTTTATCTATCGATATATAAAAAAGCATTTGGTAATTATGTATGTCTATAGGAAATTATGAAAATAAAACAATTAACCTCAAAGTAAGTATATATAAACATTCACTATCATCATATTTTTGTTTTTGAGCAAAAATAATGAAGATTTGATTTATATTCGTGAAGATAATTAAAAAATAAAATCTAAATGATAACAGCATGGAATTTATTTTGTATCTAATGTTGTAAATAGTAGATATTTTTTAGAGTGGTTGGATCAGCACAATGTCTTTTTACATAGGGATTTTAATGGGACATCTTATCGGAAACCAACTCGTGATTCAGTAATAATGGATCTATGAGACTAAATTTTAAAAAAATCAAACATCTCTATCCAGGTGATGCTGGGTAGCCACTTCTAGTCATAAATAAGGACCTGATATGTAGTAAACAAAGAATTAATTTGGGAGAGAGAAAAAATGAATACAACTAGGGCAAGCTGTTAAGTCTGAAAAAGTAGGCAGAATGCCATTATTTAATTTTGGCAGCTGGCTGTTGTTTCTTCCGTTTGTCCCGTATTAGAGAGAAACTACACCTTCGAAACAAGAATACGCAAGCAAAAATAGTTCGTTCTCCAATTCCCATTGGTGTGAAAATCTCAAAAACCGAAAAATTCTCTCCTACATCAAAAGATAATAGTTCAACTTGGCAGCAACTAAATCGTACGAAATGTTTGAAAGAGGAAAAATAGAAGCAGCAGAAAGAAAGAATTTTAATCCAAAACTTCCTGCAACGGGAAGCAGCAGTTGTGTGTTCTTGGCAACATATTAATGACAATCATGTTAGTTCATCAAGACATCTTACTGCAGTTTTCTGATAAATTTTCAGCTTAATATATATATATATATATATATATGTTAATTAGTCCAAGTAAACAGTCATCAGATTAGACGTTTCATGAAACCGTCAATAGCTGTTATAAAATCATTGAGGATTTCTGCTGGTCAGCATTTGAAAACTTAACTGTTTAAAAGAGAACGATTTGTTTTACACAGACAGACATATATATATATATATATATATATATATTATTGGTAAGCAATCCAGACTATCAATATCATGTTAGATTTATTAATAAATTTCCTTGTAATTAAGTTGATACAATTACGTCATAATACACGAGCTGTGCTTTTTTCCTAAAACAATTCCACAAAAATATTGACCTTTGTCCCAGGTAATTATTCATTCTATTGAATGGCGACCAAATTATTTCAACGAAGTCAAGTTCACGTGTTTCTAGGTGTAGATTTCGCCATGAATATGATGTTTAATGCAGAAAGGTCGAAAACATACTCTATATCCATAATTCATATTATATAAGTTTATTTTTTGTAATCCATGTCTCGACTTAATTCTGTGTGTTCTAGACATTACCAAAATGGACTAATCTATTTATGGCAATATCAGTGAATCTGGAAACCTACTTCTGACATTTACCGGCAAAAATGGATAATTGATCATGAGTGTTCGGCTAAAGGTTGCATACATTTGACCACACAGCATGATCTGTATTTTTGCTGCAGTTTAGATTTCGCTATCCAGTGGTAGAGATACACTTTAAGTTACACGCTAATATATACACATTTGTACAAGAACAAATGCATATATGCATTAATTTGAAATTATTTAGAATATAATTAAATACATGTGCATTCACAACTAAGTGTATGTAATGGACTACACATTTTATGGTGGTTTTTCTCAAATATTTAATAACACACAAAACCCCCACACATTATATGTATGTGTATATATATATATATACACATATATATACACATACATTCTCAAAACCATATATACTCATGGTTACATAAAATCTCTCAATAATACATACATACTCATACATATGACGCATACATACATACATATTATATATACATACATACACACATATATACATACACACACATACATACATACATACATATATATACATACATATACACATATACACACATACATACACATACACATACATACACATACATACATACATACACATACATATATATATACATACACATACATATATATACACACATACATACATACACATATATACACACATACATACACATATACATACATACGCGTGTGTGTGTGTGTGTGTGTCAAACATATACACCTACACACAGGCACCCAAAATTGAAATTATTTACTCACGATCACAGGCTTTCACTCGCACATATATACTCAGGAAATCGTATGAATAACATCTATAAACTCACGCTAGCGAAATCCCTCAATCGCACACATATATATACACACACAAACATTTTACTCCTGCATATGTACTCTCACACACACACAATATTATATATATATATATTATATATATATATATATATATATATATATATATATATATAACTTGAAAGATTTATGAATATCTAATGCAAATGATTTATGTATAGGCACAGTCATATTCATACACATTATACACATATTAGATGCATGTGTGCATTTATGTCTGTGCATGCATTTGAATTTAAAATGTGTGATTAATTCAAATGTGTCCATGATCAAATGTATCCCAAAACCGACTTTTGTCATTAAGATGAATGACTTCAGTTGTTTAGTTTTTGTCTATTTGTTTTTGAAGTTTTTTTTGTTTGTTGCCTTTTTTGTTGTTGTTGTTGTTCTTCGTTTCTCTAACTTCAATTCTTGTCATGCTTTCTATTACTGTTCAGAAACACAAAAATTATCATGGACGGGAAATACTGAGAGGCTGAAGATCCTCATGTCTGTCAGGTCGAATAAAATATTCATTGGCGGCTCTGAAGCGCCATTGAGAACCGTATTTGAAATTTATCATAGAAATATTTTTTTCAAATGCAGAAATGGATAGTCCCAACATATATGAAAGGGAATACGAACTAGATAAAAAATAAAGATAACTTTAACAGATGCTATATGCAATTTAGCTGCGTAATAAATAAACCAGCATTACAATGGATCCTTTTTTTCATTTGTGACAGAAACTTTAACGCTTATCTTGGTTTTGAACTTAAACAATCGTTTATAGAGATAGCCCTTGGGGTTGGTATCGCCAGACAAATATGTAAAATCTTGGGAAAAATATTACCAAGAAATATTATCGGCGGTGCCTGCAATGCTGATCTAAATTAGATTATACATAAATAATATTAATACTGATGTCCATAATGGGGAAAAAAGGGAAAAGAGTAATGGATGTGGTTATTATCTAAGGGATTTAAATGAATAAAAGTTTAAACAATATAGAGAGAAATAAGATTTTTTTTTAAAGACAGGAAGAACGAAATGGAATAAAGTGGAAGAGATAGAAACGCATGAAAATGAAAGATGACTTCGATAAAAAAAAAAAAATATATATATATGAAATTAATGCGAAGAAAAAGAATTGAAAGGAGAGAAAGAAAGAATTGGAGATAACATTGTTAGGAATTTTCAGAGCTTAAATAAAATGGATATTACACAGCAAAAAACCTTTTTGAGTCCACGCATTTGTCTCAAAGAGAAAAAAAAATAATGGAAAAAAATATATAAATGAAAAGAAAAGACCCATATCATTAATGATTAAAGGATCGATTATTTAAACACATACACACACAAGAGAACACGATGAGCAAACCTTAAAAGATATTTTAAAAAATGTGAGATACTGACGCCAGTATTTTTATTAATAATAATTCTAAAAATATCAATGAATAAGATGGCTGATTATGATATCAGGCATATATATATATATATATATATATATATATATATATATATAAGCTTTCCGGATTCTCCCCAGACCACATTATTAAATAAAACTTGATATATGAGAAACTATGATCGTGATGTCATAAAACTATGGATAACATTTTTTTTTTCATTTTCCATTGTAAATTTTGCATGTCATATTATTGATTACGCATTATTCTTTCTTCGTCCTTCTATACATTAGTTTATGATGTGATGCTTTTGTTTATCGTATTTACTAAAATCCGCGTTTTTCAATGATATTTATTGAATAACTCATTTCGAATTTTTTTTTCGACTCCAGAGAATGGATAGGAATCCATTTTGCTTGCCTGTTGAATGTATGTTAAGTTTATTTTCTTTTTAAAACTGAATTAATGCCCTCAGACTTTCGTTTTCTTTCCTTGACACACACATCTTTATATATATCTTATTATAATGGAGATTGTGTGCTTTTCTGTCTGTAACCGAAACTATATTACTACTCATATCACTATTCCCTTAGTTATTGACATCACATTTTCCATGATTGTATTATTTAAACCTCAATTATTAATAAAATTGTTTTACATTATTAATACTGTTAACCATGTCTACATACTGACAACATGCAATTATATTTATATATACCAAAAAATAGTTGTTTACAGTGTGAACGGGAAGGCTAATTTGCATATTGATATTAAAAATGTGATTTTATTAAATATGTGCTTAGTATTATTGATTTCTAACTGTTTGGTTTTATTTTAATGAATATAATCAAAAATATCTTCAATGAATCTTAAATTAACAAAAAAAAAAAAGAACTGTCATTTTATTATTTACTTCCTCTTTTAACTAAATACTTAAATTAGAAAAAAAATAACAATGAAAGACGATAGTGATGGAAAAGTAAGTTTCAGTTGTTCTATTTTTTATTATACTCCTTCTGTTTCAAAACTTTTTATCGGTATTCTTATTTAGTTTCATTAGCCTTTCTAAATTAATATAATATTTTATTACATTAAACTTAAATACTTGCACCGGAGGGTGCATATATTTACTAGTTATAATAATACTTTTTTCTAACGATGTTGTAGTGCTTAGATCGCATCGGTCATATATACATCAATATCAGATAAAAGATTATCACATGAAGTTTTCACACACACACAATATATATATATATATATATATATATATATATATATATATATATATATATAAATGTGTGTGTGTGTGTGTGTGCGTCTTCTCTGCACCCTATTTCAATAGAACAACTTAATATACAGCTAACATCTAATTTCGGACTCTTCTGAATAGTAAGAGATTCATCAGACTGACTGACTACCGTGTTCTTGCTCTATGGACATAATGATTCCCTATATATTCTTAAACTATATGCACGGAGAAAATGATATATTATTGCGTAACAAACTAATTTAAAGAATGATAGGGTTCTCATCTCAACTGCCTCCACATTGGTTTGGAATGATTGCATCTGTGCTTATGATTCTATGACCTCTTTTAGGAATAATCGGTATTCATTAACGCGCACCTTGCTATGGAGTGTAATTTGGGCGTCATCTCAAGGCGGGACAAAGGAAGAGAGCAGACATTACAGCACGCATCTTATTCCACGAATGATGTTGGTCAAAGAACTCCACAAAGATATGTGTGACCTCTGACCAAAAATTATAGGTGGCATCATGTGACGGAGCTGACATTTCTCGATGACATCACCTGGAAACACTGTTGTTTACCAATATTCTCTATCTTCTTTTTTTTCTAGTTCTGGACTGTCAAATCGCTCTCAGAGTAGCATAAGAAAAATGGTACCTGGTACGAATAGATATTTTAAATAAAATATTAAAGCTATCCACCCACCGACAGAAAGACGATTTGGGTGCTATATTTATGAATAAGTAGTACGCTATATCGTTAATAGAACATGAATATATAAGTTACGGTAGCTGTTGGTTACTGACAGTTCTCGCCTACGCAATTTTCAAACCAATTCCTGGTTTGAAAATCGTAAAGGCGAGAAACATTCAGTGACCAAGCGCCGTTGTCTTCCTGTCCACACTAACCTAATTGTGTGTGTGTATATATAATATATATATATATATATATATATATAAAGATTTGACTTCCAACCACTATTTCATTGATCTCAGTTTTGTATATCAGCAATGTTTATTCTATTTATTACAAGAACATATCTAATTGTGTAAACGAGCTTACGAATGAATGAATTCAATTACATGTTAAATATAAACGTAATTATACGCATAAAAAAAAACATCACGGACACTGATACAATTCCGTGCGCCTAGAGAATGTGAAAGCACATTCTGTGTGATTATTTGTTCAAACGGATCAACGAATTGTTCAAAGATATTTACAACAATAATGACTTGATTTCCCAACAACTGGAATCTTTTTCAGAGAACAATGCTTCACAGTACTGTTCTATCATTTTCAAAGACTATTTCCTTTTCTTGTTCTACTTGCTTTTCTTTTTGTGATATGCTTCAGCTAAAAAAAGAAAAAAGTTAGTAGGCAGACTAATTCATTAATGAAACACCACAATGGTTGGGTTAAACATTTCGATTTTGATAAAATAAATCATATTGTACAAAAGGAAATGAAAGAATCTCTACATAATTCTTTTGTTTGATTTTTCTCTATGAAATTATCAATATGTTCCATGTATACTATTATTATTATCAGCACTATCACTATTATTATGCAGAGTATTTTAACACTATGATTAGTTGGTGAAGTCTTTATTTAACTTTTTGCAATGAAAGTAAAGAATAATTAAAGTTCCAATTACCGTCGAACTGGGAAGACAAGGCAACAAACGGTTGTAACTTAAATACAAACCGAATGTCACAAAGTCTACTGCAGAATGACAGGATATATATATAAGACTCCACAATGTCATTCAAATCAAACAGCAAATCAGAACTCAAGGAATGGAATCACCCAAATCACCCAAATTCATGAATGGGTCATTCTTGATTTCTATATATACCAACTGTCTTGGACACTGCTAAAGTGGTACTTAGTTAGCTGCTGTTATTCAAACCAACAGTAGACTTACTGACTTCAATAGAAAGCGAACTGTTTTCTAAATTCTATTTCCTATTCTTAATACATTTTAGAACTGTTTACACTATCGGTTTAAAAAACGGTCCTTTTGGCAAGTGTTTTCAGAAGAGTTTCCAGTTGTTTATTGAGTATGTCTTCAATCCTCAAATCCATTATAGTCAGGGTATTTTTATTCATTATTTTGTTTGTGTATCTTACTTGAACATAGATATCTCCTGTTCGACAGAATCTCAAATTGTCGTTAGTAATTCCGTTAGTGACTGACTGTCTTGACAGAATACCAAACGTGTAGTGTGAGGCAAGTAAATAGAAGTAAGGGGTATTCCCCTTTCAGTAAATGGAACCAGTTTTCATGAATATATACGATGAACGATTACAAATCTCAAGAGCTGGTTGCATTTTACATTGCGCTAATACCCTTGAGAAAGGTATGCATCCAATTATTCTGCCTATAGATATGGATGAATAATATGGTAGAATTTTGCTTTTTAACTTTAATATGGTAACCAGTCTTGGAAAGGACAACTGAAATCAAACCTATGAAAACTTTGCTTAGAATTCTATCTCATGTCAAATCTTGCTCGTGTGGAGAGGTCTGTAAATATATACTACTATAAAGAGCCCCGATTGTACTACTATTTACCCATAGCTGAAGGAAACATCGATTCATCTTTATAGTGGTTATCTATACGTAGTGCTAACTCAATCATATTAACAGACTATAAGCCGATTTATCTTAATTTACAGATCAAAGAAATAGCTGAGGATTTATGAAAAACGCAAACTTTATACTTAATAAAAATGGTATCACATTCGGAGATTGGTGCATCCCAATCTTCACCATCTACAAATCCACCAGGACTAATCTTGGCTAAACTGATTTTCATGATTAAAATGCCGATTTACAGCAGTAGAAAACTCAAATGTAACATTGGAGTGACAGCGAAAAGTTTTTAAAAAAATAAAACACGTGGAAAATCAAGATTACTAAAACGGTTTGAGATTGGAGAGAAGCGAAAGAGGCAAGCGATGAATTAAGGTCTAAGAACGTAGAAAGAAATAAAAAAGAAAGAAAAATGCATGACTATAAACTAAGAGTGAATGGTGAAATATGAATAAAGAAAACTAAAGTAGAGAGAAAAAAAGAAAGAAAGAATGTCTTTGGTGGCTGTAACGACCTCAAGAAATAACAGAATCGAGCACGATTAGAGTAAAGAAATAATATAAAACGAAAAGAGTGGAGCGTGCGTAAGCGAACGTTTTCTTGCACGAAAGAAGGAGGGGGAGAAAGAGACTAGGTAGAGAAAGCCATTATATAGAAAGTTTGATTGGTCAAAAATTTCCAAGTACATTTAAGTAGACGCCCGAAGCCATTCTTGTGTATTGTAAGAATTCAATTAGCCTAATCTCCTGTACGAAATCAAATGGCCTATATAGAAGTTGACTCGTTCATTCTCTTATGTACTTAAAAACTGTCGGTCGATGTTCTAATATCCTCAGTTGTTTTGTTAATCCACCTTTCGAGAGTCAAAACGTCGTTTCTTTTTCTCGTCAGATGCTTTTGTTAACAGTAAAAGAACAGCAACGCTTCATTACGGATTAAGATGGATGATTTAAATGACTGTTCAAGATTAATCATATGTTATTTAGACGTTCTTCATGCTATATTACGTATACTATTCAATGAACGAGGAGGATGTAGGTAACTCACAGAATGACAATTCAAATAGTACAACCTTTATATGTTTACTTAAGAGCTATTGTAAATAATTCAATATTTAAAAAGTATAATTTTGATTTAATTCACTCTTTTTGTTATTTTCATTTTTTAATCATGTCCCATTCAAACAAATTAGCATTATCGTTTCCGCGCGCTCACCTCTCTATCCTTCAACTATCTTAACTTTTTGTTTTGTTTAATATTCCTTTATTTATAATAAAAGCGGAATGGTCCATTATCTAGCCGAGGTAACGACACTCATAAGAAATAATCCGGCTGATAAGAAATAAACGGATAATCAGGATCTACATTTTTTTGCATTTCATCTTAGACGATTAAGTTGCCCAAGACGTAGCCATGTTAAAGGATTTAAAGTACTCTGCTCAATTTGGGATTTTACTGCCCACACGCACCTGCGCGTATACACACGTGTGTGTGTGTGTGTATACAAACACGTGCGTGTGGACGGCAAAAATCAAAAAATGATACCTAGTACTTTAAACCCTTTAACATGGCTACGTCTTGGACAACTAATTTGAACACGATAGCCAAATAAAACAATCATCAGGAAAATATATTTGCAGAAAACCTGTTTGAAACAATGGCCTTGAATTATTTACCTATGTAACATTTTTTTTAGAATTCACTTTTTACACAATTAACTACAGTTTTGGTACAATACCTATATAGTAATTTGCAATTTATTTAATGCTGCTTTCCCGCTTAAAAAGTGCAGGACATAATAAATGAAGACAAAAATGCTTCTAGAGCTTCCCTACTCCTATATAAAATGCATTTAAAGAATCTTGACATTTATTTTAAGTTATTGATGTTGATTTACAAGTACTGAGGTTATATTAAGCCGAATCCACTGCATATATTGCGCTGGAAAACGGTTTAAAAATATAATTCAAAAACGTGCTAAATGCAGTAAAATAAGGTACATTTATATTTACTGCCATGCACTGTTTTTTTTAGAGCTGGTTTCTTGAACAGTGTGGATTTTCACATATGAAAAGCGTTTTTCTCTTCATATCCTGCGAAGTAAAATCGTACCATTCAGTTAAAATGTCGATGCTAATGATTAATCATTGAATTATTCGTTATTCTTCTATACATATGCGCTTCAACGCCTACCATATTGTGTATAGAATCTAAGGTTAGGAATAAATGCATGACTTAGGAAATATGATTTTTTACGTAGATTCTAATGTCACTGTGATACCAGAGACTCTTCAACTTTTTTTAATATTCTAAATGGATCTTTTCAAAACTTACGATCATGTATAAATGGGAATACGTATTTTAGGTGATTCTTCTCATTCTTACTCTCCAATGAAACACGTGAAATCCGCCGTAGCGATTGTTGACATGCAATAAGCAGAAAGCTATAATGAAGTGAAGATACTAAACCATTCATTTAAAAAAAGATGAAATGCCTTCCTGAATAAACGAGATGTAAAATTATCTATGAATACCAACCTTATATTCCCGAAAGTTTATCAACTATGGAATATCTTACATGTTCAACATATTCGGTTTATATTATATTAACTAGCAAAATAAAAAATACCCTCCGGGCTATGTAAGAATAGATTTTTGAAACATATTGCCTGAGGGGTGGGAGTTAAAAATTCAATGTCAGCTAGTTTGTACCCTAGTAAGTAAAATCATCAAATTCATTAAAGGATTAAAAAATAAAACAATTTGAAATGTAAACTTTAAATAGGTATTAAAATAAAACAAGCTATATATAGATATATAATACCAGTCATGAATTTTATTAAAACTTGTTTTAAAAAAACAATGAGGACTGTCTAATTTTGCATGTTCAAATTTTGAGTATTTATTCTGTTATGACGATCTTGGGTAATGTGTCATAAGCGGTGACGTAGTTTTCGTTACAGACAAAAACCGGAAGCGGGACAATGCATAACTAATGAAATGGTCAAAGTTATATATACTTTGAATATACAAAAACGAAGGTTGACAAAACATTTAATATATACAGCACATAGTGACGAGATACATAATACAAGGGTTGTTACATATAGAACGATAAATACACATTCATGAATGGTACAAGATAACATAAAAGTACAGGCATTAGTCCATGCTGTGAAGAACTTACTAGACTGTGACTAGACAAGGGTTTGAACCCGGCGACTATCCCAGGCAAATACGAAATAACGCTACAATAATAATGTATAATATAATAATCCTGCTATCTTGGAATATTTAAAGGCTTAAGTTAGCATTTCGCTTGAGGTAAAATTTGGGTAATTTTAGAAATGACAAATCAATATTAGGGATAAGTTGTTATTTTTAATCTAATATTTCCTTCAGGAAAGACAAATTTCGTATGTACAAAAAATTTGCGATATTTATTTTTCTATAATTTGCATTTCTAAAACAATGGACGCAGGTTTTTATCTGATAAGAGACTGTAGTTTATGAGCGGACCGTCTCACCTTCCAACGGATTTTAAGCAAACAATCTAATGACATTGATCCGTGAGACAATAATTTCGTGCAGCATTTTAACAATTTGTCAGGATTGACAAATTATTTTCGCGAGAAACGTACTGTATAGGGAGAAAAGATCAGGAAGGCGTTAATAGCAGGCCAGAGCTTCAAAACAACTCCATTCTCAATTGAGAACGAGAGCACCATGCTGGGACATCTCTCTATCAAGACAGTCTCGTGTATTGCTGCTGAATTAGTGATAATGTCCCAGTAGAATGGAGAAAGAAAATCCCCTCTACCAACAAATGTTCAAGTCTCTTTAATCCTGATAGTAATAAATGTGAACATTTCTATGATAGTTCATATTTACTCCTTATTTAATTGATAAGTATCTATTCTCCCTCCAGCTATGGGTAAATAATAGGCAGACTGGGTTCATTAATCTTGGTATGGCAACTAGTCTAGGAGAAGGAAAACTCTGAATTTAAACCAAAGAGGCTCTTTTCTTGTTAGTCAAACTATTTAGAGAGCTCCCCTTCTTTTCATATTCAGTGATGCTGATAGCTTTTTGATTTAGTGCATCCTGGGATGCACATTTTTGCTTTGAATGAGTCCCCTGGAAAATTTATGGGTCCAAACTAAAGATTCTTAATAGATTGTAGGTTTTTTTATTTATGATCTGGGGAAACAACTAAAGCCGTTAACTCCTACCTTGTAACCTATCCTGTGTAAAATCTCCACCTGTTCACCATCCCTATCAACATACTGAAATATTCCACAGGTAAAATGCGTAATATCAGTCGTCCTTTTCTAATAAGGATACTTCCATAGAAATATATACTGACCTTGTGTTCGGAAGCTTTAGCTTTTTGTGCCGATAAATGATGGTAAATTTATTATGTAGTCCAGAGTAGGTTGTCCCCACAGCAGCATCTCCCCTTCGTCTAAAAGAGACTGGACCGGGTTTATTAGCCGGTGCCCAAGATGTGTCAAAATGGGGAATGCTGACGGGATCACGCATATTTTGCACTGGTCCACACTTGAGCTTTGGTTTGTGAAAGGACTTGTGCAAATCCAAAGTTGACAGGGGAGGTGATTATGGGGAGACTGAATTTATATCGAAAGGTAATCCTCAAAGAGTGTTAGTTTTTCTGGAATCAACCTAAAAATTCAGAATAATTACTATGTACCGACCTCATATATATATATATATATATATATATATATATATATATATGTGTGTGTGTGTGTGTGTGTCTGCAATGGAAGCGAGTCCGACAATTAAATTGTAAATTAATGGAAAGAAAATGTTGTATGGATAAATATTATTTAGAGTCAGTCCTTGTATACATTGTCTACTATTGAGTATTATTTTAATGACTATATAAATAGATATAAAATACAGTATTATTTTATTCTATTTAAAATAATACTACGTAGTATACAATGTATACAAGGACAAGCTCTTAATCAAAACACATGTCGGCCTTTCAATAAATAATTTTTATCCATACAAAATTTCCTTTCCTTTTATCTTTCATATATATATATATATATATATATATATATATATATATATATAACAGACTTCAGACCCATGTATTAAAACAGTGAATTTTAAGATTTTTACAAAAATATTTGTTGCTTTCAAAGAAATGTGGAGGTTTACTGGTTCGTATGCGCGGATAAATGTACAGACATTGATATATCAAAATTCTAAATATTATTTAGAAGCAGAAACCATTATCGAACAACTGAGTGCATAATCCCACAAATCAAGCCACAGTCAAAAATTCTCTAATAGCTTCGCCGAGATAAATGGTCTTGAAAAAAATTAAATCACCTTTGCTGCCTCTTAGGATTTTAAAGAAATGTCCACAATATTTTATGTTGGTTTAGATTTCATTTCTTCAAATATCGATTCAAACTATTTTCGGATCTCATGACTAATCCATACTGCATATATGTCGCAATTTTATAGACTTTTATTCTCAGTCCATTGCACAACACGTGAGCATTTAGCACGGTGTTATAGTTAGCAAGCTGAGCTAACCGACCAAGGATAGAGTGTTCCATTATTGTGACTGGGTGCGCCCGACCACTGTCTCCCATTATATATATATATATATATATATATATATATATATATATATATATATATATATATATATAAAGTAAAGAAATAAGAAAAGACTTAGAGAATTAGCTTTATAGTCTTTTCAGAGAGCTTAGACTATAGACTATAAGCTAAATCTCTAAGTCTTTTGTTATTCTTTTACTTATATATTTGCTCTGTGACTAACATATATATATATATATATAATATATATATATATATATATATATATATATATATATATTTTTTAGTCCGCTGAATACGTTATTTACAATATGTATTGAGTAAAGAACTATAGTATCAACATATATATATATTATCTGTAGTAAAATATATATTATACAAATTGTGATTACTGTATTTTCTTTGTTTATATAAAATAATATACCTATATATATATATATAGATAGATAGAGAGAGAGGGGAGTTATGTTTCACATTAGCTAATTCCATTAAGAGTTTTTCACTGGTGTCTAAGTGAAAGCAAGTCTATTCAGTCCTCTTCATATCGTATCATTTTGTCATTTCCTCCCTCTCCTCGTTATTAGTAATGATGGTTTAATCATCTATATTACCAATTTATAGAAACATAAGTAATGGTTAGAATCATAGGAAATTGACACGTCAATCCGAATTGAAATCCTGGACGAGGCTGTTTGCATTTCACATAAGGCTAATACCCTTGGAAAAGGTATGCATCAGATTACTCTCCCTCTAGCTATGGGGAAATAGTTTGTCAGACTGAGCTCTTGAAACTTAGCTAGGTAACCAGTCAAAGACAAGGAAATCTCTGAATTCAAACTTGCTAAACTCTGATATGACACAAGGTCAATGTTAAGCATACTCTTGTGGAGAGGTTGGTGTATAATACATATATATATATATACACATACATACATACATATATATTATATCGTATATCGCCAAAAAATTGTCGATTTAATTAGAGGTCCAATATATATTTTTGTCAGTGTTAAAAATACATATGTCTGGAATGTAGCAAAATAATTGACATACGAAACATCAAACTTTTTCTTTGTGTATTTCTTTTATTTGCTAGTAGATCTCATTACACACACGCGTATTGGCCTTTATAAAAAATATAATCAATAGGGTCAATAATCAGTAACAAAGTATTGCTCCTTGCCCCCGCTCATGCATAGAATGTTTGCAGCAGAGTGGACTATTGTTGGTATCAACTAGATAGCGAGGGAGTCACTCTCCTTTTCTACCGCTAGACTAGGTTGATAGATTTTGTGTCACACCTACCATCAGCTTCCCATTTAGTTGACGAGGGCCAGTACAGAACTCAGAACATTGTGGTTTCTAGTTGAATGCTCTAAGGACTGCACGCAATTTTTCTCTCAATCAAATGTTAATGTCCTCAGTCAGTTTTACAAAGTGGGAATGTTAATCTTTATAAATAACGAATCTAAATCTCAATCCTAGCTCACTTTGTTTATTGGTTTACTTGTTAAACATTACGACACTTTTATATTTTAGAGGTATGTGGAGAAGCATACGGGTAGTCTCATAATACATTTTCATGTAGATTAATATATGATATATAATCATGGGTAAAGCCCTATTCTAGCTTTATTTATAATCGGGCTAAGCTCAGCAAACAACTACACCATTGTTGAATGTTTTCCTGTGTTCACTATGCTATGAGTATATATATATATATATATATATATATATATTATATATATATATATATATATATATATATGAATAAGATATAATGAAAAAACAAACGATGTTTACAACTGAAATAGGCTCATCAGAAGAGAAAGTGTGCAAACCGTTTCGGGGCCCAATTCTCTTGACGGTTTAAAAAGCAACACTCGGCCCATCCTCAACTAATATGAGGACCCTATTGCATTATAATGTATCAACCGCACGTGGGTCGGTCATCAACAAAAATATAAGACGGGAAAAGACCGTTAGTAAAAACAGAACGCTGCTTGTTTTTTCATTATATCTTATTCATACTGTCGGATTAATTTCCATTTTATTTTCATATATATATATATATATATATATATATATATATATATATTATATATATATATATATATATAGTGTGTGTGTGTGCGTACGTTTTATCTGAAATAATATTGTTTACCTACCTAAATCTTCGTCAGTTACAATTTCTTGAGACCAGTTTCCGTGTTCTTCCAAATTTTATTTACCAAAAAAGCGATTTATTTTGGAACGTGAGTAACTTGGAGACGAAATTCTCATAGTTCTGTGTCAGAATTAAAAACAATGTTGTTTCCTATATTTATTCGTCTGCCTCAGCTTGTCTCTGATTTTAACAAGTCTGATCAACATCCTAAGATGGGAGATGTAATTTTTTTCAATACTACTTTCCTGATAAGCAATAAGTGATTTTACTCTATGTAATTAGTCTGAAATGAAATTAGTTTGGCAGTCGAGTCTCCTCTTGTCTTATTAGGTCAAATTATAAAATTAAGTGGATGTCGGTAACATCATAAAATTTCCATTTTGATCATTTGAAATATATAATTCCAATGTTTTAGATTCTTCTAATTCTGACAGAAACATTAATGTAATCAAATTTTTAAATGTTCATCTTTTTTTAATCAAAGAACATTGAGTGTTTATATAAATTATTTCTCATGAATATAATCATCAGGAAAGCCTATATATGTAAACTTATAGATTTGTAGTCTTTTAACAGAAAGAATAATCGTTTAAAAACACAATAATAATCTATTTCTATAGAAAGGACAGTTGGTGTGTATGAATGTTTGTAATGAAGTCAGTCAGTTAGACAGTCAACAATTGGTTTGACTGGCCAAGCCTAACATGAAGTTACTAGTTCATTAATGAACCCCCTATAACAGCTTAAATAATTCCTGCCACTGCTGCCATGAAGAGTCCATTAAGCTGAGGAGGTGTTTGACTGTTCTACTGTCCAATAGTTAACAATCTGTAACAGTCATTTCCAGACTGCAGGTTTAATCCTGGCTAAGGGTGAAAGTAACACAGAATAACAATTATCAGTATTCTACAGTTTGTATGTCCAGAGGGAACTAGGTAAATAAAACAATTAACAGTAATATAATCACCAGGAAAGCCTATATATGTAAACTGATAGATTTGTAGTCTTTTAACAGAAAGAATAATCGTTTAAAAACAATCTATTTTTATAGAAAGGGCAGTTGGTGTGTATCAATGATTGTATGTCCAGAGGGAACTAGGTAAATAAACAATTAACAGTAATATATATATATATATATATAAACTAGTTTTTTCTGCAAAGGTTATGTAGATATGTATTCAAATATATTTAAAAATTAAGATACACATGCATAGCATTGTAATTCTACTTAAAATTTTCAGAATTCTCAAAAGTAAAAAAAAAAATAATAAAAAATACGCTGTGTAGATGTATGGGTAACCGTTTCTAGTACATAATAAATACAAACGTCAGTACATCACATTTTTTTAACTTCCCCCAAGAGATCGTAATCTGACATATACCATTTGGAATTAAAAGCGAATCTATGAGCAAACAAAACCATTCTAGGCTGAATTCGAACCCATGATTAAAAATAATCCTGGATTCCAAGTTTTAATTACTTTGGTATTTTTCAGCGATTTTCCGGTGATAGTTTACGATTTTTTGTACAATTCTTCTATTTATAATTCGTGTAAAAATGAATGAAGAACCACCACCAACAATAGCTAGCTTTATTGCCACACATTAGGACGTCTTTTAAGCTAGTTGAGAATATGTATTGAGGAGAGTTGATGCTAGATGATATTTAGTTGAATTTCCACTCGCAAAGTTGCTATATTAAATTATTCACTAACACTGAAAAATGAAAACAATATATATATATATATATATATATATATATATATATTATATATATATATATTTTTGAGAAAGGAATGGAAATATCAAACAGAATACCCAAAGTTATCCAAATGAATGATATAAGTAATGATAACGAGCCTATGATACATCTGCAGTTGTATAACTGAATTTATGAAAACCAACTGCAAGCAACTCCTAAAAATAAAACTATTTAGTGGTTACATTATCTGATTCAACATTTACTAGATACATCTAAATGTATATCACCTAAGTAGATGTATGTGCAGGTTCTTCACTGTAGCATAAAGGACACTCCTAAATCGTAGGATCTTGCAAATTCGTCTGTAGACGAAGGGAATGTAATTTTTCCAACCATTTGACACGCCTCTGAACGTAATAGTTTCCATCGAGTATCCATTAAAAGTTAGTAAATCTTAACTGACAACTTTCAATCATTAATATTGTATTCGACATAACTCTTGACAAGCTATAGAAATTCTGGCATCTGCTCCCTCACTATATACGCGTTTAGAATCTGTTCTGTCACTATGTATGTAAGCATCAATATGAACGAAAAGATATACATAAAACTTACCGAAGACTTATATATAAAGAACTTTTACGTATACAGGTTGTCAGCAAAAATAGTATTTAAGTTATTTTAAAATGAATATTCATACTGATTATCATAGGTTTCATTGGATAAATATCGTGACATTCTTCTTTGGACACCTACACAGGACACTACTTCTATTCTTCTGGCGTCTTGACTTCTTAAGTTCTTCTAGGTATCTTCTAATACCTGGACTTCGTCTTGGTGGTCGGTCGCACTTAACTCATTTCTTCTTCTAGATCAGTCTTGTTACCAAGACATTCACCAACCACAAAACTGTTATTTTCTTAAGCTTTTATTTACTTAACTATACATTTCATGTAATTAAATATCTGACTAACATAACGCGTGCAGTGTGAGTTCCAGTTAAGGCAGGACATCTTCTCTGCCCGACGTCCAAATGAAAACTGAGGACCCAACCAGGTCTCACGTGACTTCGCGTATTTCGCGGGCTTTCTGTACTATTCCATGGAAAGTCCCGACCGTGATATGAAAAGGGCCATCCCTTTAGAAATACAGGGGATTGACAATAATCTTATGCAATCGCATAGATTATGTAACACTGGCGAAGCAAGACCGATCTCAATAGTGATATATTCTTTTTTGGACACCTACACAAGGACACACCAGTCTAGACCAACCAGTGAAACCTATATCATTCACAATGTGGATAGAGGATGATGTGCGGAAAACTTGTAAGAAGCGATGACGAGAGAGAGAGAGAGAGAGAGAGAGAGAGAGAGAGAGAGAGAGAGAGAGAGAGAGAGAGAGAGAGAGAGAGAGGGGGGGGGCAATCCGTGCTATCAGCAAGACCTGATTATGAACGAACTCAGTAGCAGCAGTTATTTTCAATTCTCAGTAAACGAGCTAAAAACTACTTCTAATGAGATGGAGTTTTTGTTTCATGTAAAACTTCATACTTTCCCAACACTAATATTTTATTATGTATATATTCACATTCATTCCTCGTCAAAACAGGAAGCAACACGAGTTCTAGCTTACTGCAAGGACTATCGAGTATATGTTAAATTTGTGGCACTCACTTAAGGTCGTCTAAGGCATTTATCCCGCCTCTGCCTCTTTCAGTGCATTAGAGCAAGTGCTGTCGATTTTGACAGCCCTCTGAAACAAAGCCAGCTATATTCTCTCGGCCGAGAGGTCTAGTATGTACAGTACTTTACTACTTATGTCCTACAATAGTGTTTACATATGCATATAAATTCCACACATAAATGCAAGAATTCTTACAAAACAGTGGAAGATCTTGCTGGCCAAACTAAAGATTGTCAGTGAATTAATGCGAGCTCTAACTTAGAACAAATGTTAGAAATGAAGAGATCATGTATATAATGGAATACCAATATTTTTTTTTTTTTTTTTTTTTTACGTATCTGAGAAAACCATGAGAAATGAGTGTTCAAAAATATCTGATAATCGTTAATTACGATATGAAAAGAATCAGAAGAGTTCAAGATCTGAAATTAACAGAGACGTTTCACATTTCAACTTTAGATACTGGAGAGTTATTTGGGTGGATTCTGGGGATATGAATAAATATACCGTCATTAACACGCGGTCTTCTCTAGCAGATTATTCTGATAAAAAAAGTAACAAACCATTAATTACAAAAATAGTCACGTGTCTCATTTAGACTGTATCATGTTTAGAAAACAAAACAAAAAACTCTTCAATAACTTTCAGCCAACTGCGAGTCTTGAATTATCACGTATTCCCTTGTTGGCACTCATTATCATATATATGAATTTCCACCCGGTGAGACAATGATTGATTTAATTGATTTTTCACTAGGCGTTGGTCAATTACATGCGAGTAATGACATAGAAAATCTGAAGACATAAAATGTGCAATGCTTTTCAGCAGTTTTTATCACCGACAAAAATCAGATGGTTTTGTGGGTTAACAGATATACAAGAATTTCTTTAACTTTGAGAACACCGTTCGTTTTATAGTAACCAATTGGAGATACAAGAATGATCTGTTCCTAACTGCTAATACATCTAAACGTATGCCCCGAAACACAAAGATTATATATAATTGTTATTAAAGCAACGGTTCCTCCACTTGCAACTATAAATAATAATATGTCAGACTGGGTTATTTTGTCTTGATAAGAATCCAGTCTAGACGAAGTAAAACTGAATTCAAACCAAGTGTACCCCTTATTTCCTGACAGTGGTGATGGGGTTGGTTGATATATAGATTGCTATCTATGTATTAACGAATATTTCAAGTGCAGTGTTTATTGATATGCACACACACACACACATATATATATATATATATATATATATATATATATATATATATATATATATGAGGAAGAATGACTAAAGAAAGTATAGAATGGATAATAAAAGATGAATTTAATCAATATCACTTACACATGTTTTTCGGTCAGTTTATCTATGTGTACACGATTCAAACTATTATTATTATTATTATTATTAAATAAACAAATGAAATGAAATAGAAAAATATAAAAATATTCCGTACACAGAGAAAATTCGACCTACATCAGAGTCAAATTTTATTTTGAATAAAAAAAAAATGGACAAATACCTGGATCTTGCCAGAGAATTGAAAAGGCTATGAAATATGAGGGTCAAAGTGATACCAATTGTAGTTGGCGCACTTAGAACGGTCCCAAAAGGCTCGGAAAAAACACTGGATTAACTGGAAATCAGAGGAATAATTGAGACCAGCCAGACAACTGCATTGCTGCAATCGGTTAGAATACTCAGAAGTGTCCTGGAGATGTGAAGAGACTTGTTGTCTCTCAGACTCCAGTGAAAGTCGATCAGTTAACGCTGATGTGAAAAACTCGATAATAAAATATCAAATGTTTTACTTCGTTTTCAAAAGAATCTATGTTTTATCAACAGTTGCATTTTGACTAAATACATTTTTCTGTTTACACTCATGCCAGCGTAGCACGCACTAGAAAAGAAAAAAAAATGAAATAATAAAAGAATAAAACAATCTCCACAAACAGAATCCCTGTGGACACTAATTTCACAGAAACATGCCAAGTGCTTCATTAGAGAAATTAAATTCCGGATTCTGAATTCTTCTGAGAAACACTTTCTATTATCATTTCCTTTTGTTATTGACGTTCGTTTCAGAAATAATGTTTGGGGCCGTTACGTTTTACCAAACCCACTTTCCATACCCGAACAAAATTATGCCCATTATCACAAATGATAACACAGGGCTTCTTTCTAAAAGGCAATTTAAAAATTAAACCTAATGTTTATACGAAGATTTAAACAACATTCTCCGTTTCTTAAAAAGTTCATCTAGTGTAGTATTCGAAGTGGTATATATGAGAGCATTTGAATAAGCTTTTGCAAAGGAAACAAAGCGAAATAACAATATTGCTTTCTTCAAGAAACAGTTAAAGATCATGAGGTTTATGTTAACTATTCAAAATATTTACTACTTCAGGTTGGGACGAAAGAGAATAATAGATTTTGGATATTGATTAAAGCATTAATTTGAAAACATACATAATATATCAAGGGCGTGAGTAAGAAAGCGAATTACATAGAATTCAAACGTAAAAAGAATCAATACATAAGTACAAATAAGGATGTGTCAAAACAGTACGACATTTACCAAGATATTAACTCAAGAAGTCCGACACAGAACCCCTGCCGCCTTCAAGGAAAGGCTAGGGGAGTAAACCCCGAAAATAAATCAGGAGCTGAAGTCCCTAAGGTGGTGTGATGCTGAAATCCAGTGCTACCCATTAACTTCTGCGACACTACCGTTGCCAAACTGCATTGGTCCCTTAACTTTCCTTTGGCTCACAACGGCAGTGTGGAGAGGGGGGATTTGCTGCACGGGTAACAGCTCATCCTCCATACGAACCTGCCCAGGCTATGTAGTCCAAGTTAACAAAAACCACGACACTACTCCATCGTCTCTTGTAGACGGAAGGATGCCATCACAACAATGGAAAACCTTATTCGTTTTAAAAAATGCCCTTCGACTGGCATAATATACGGGTAATGCAATAAAAAAAAACTTACTAGGGTCGGTTGTTTTAAGTCAACTGTCTGTTAATATGTATTACTGAAGTCACTCTTTGTTTGTTTATATATATATATATATATATATATATATATATATATATTATATATATATGTGTGTGTGTGTGTATGTATGTACGTATATAATCAACTCTTTTTCACGGGTAGGATATGATACAAAGTCATTTTCATAAATGAGTTTAACAGGATTGAAATCAGAATTTCCTTCTCCTAGAATGGTTGCATTATCAACATTAAAGACCCCAGATAGGCCTACTATTTATCCAAAGCATGATGAAGAATAGTTGAGTGCATATATTTCCTAAGGATGAAAGAGCTGAGATTAAAATAGCCTCGTCCAGTATTTGAAGTCTGGTCGCCGAGTCCATTTCCTACGTCAGTAACCCTGACACATCACACCTTAATGAAACCAATTACAATGGTTACAAGTAACAAACGATAATCATTTGTACATAATTACATATTCAAGCAAGTATTAGAATTACTAATTTGCAGATATATTTGCAGATATTCGGATCAAATATAAAGATTTTGTTCATATTTTTAAAGTATTTCGAGCAAATGTATGGAATAATAAATTTTATTAATAATGGAGATCGTAACAAAAGCTACGTCATAGCTCTATGTCACAATATTCTTATGCTATATACACCCAAAATTTGAGAAAGGAATTTTTAAAATTGTTTTTTTTACTCTCGTCCTTTTTTTACAGTAACAAGAAGCTCACTAAAAAGTTTACAAATAAATAAATACCTACGATTTTGTGTAAAATTGATGAGGAAAATATTACAGGCACGCAACATTTTATTTCAAATTGTTTTTTTTTTTGTTTTTTTTTACTCCTTTAATAAATACGAGGATTTTGCTTATGATACAAACCCTTTGACATAGAATTTTTAACTCCCACCCTCTCAGGCAATGTCTTTCAAAAATTAATTTTTACGACGCCAGGAGCGTGTTTTCTGTTGCTAGTAATACTAATAAATACTACTACTACAACTAATAATAATCCTCTGTAAGCAATTTCAGCTCTAATAACTGCATTTGTACAAAACGGGAGATTAAAATGTATTGAAAATAGATACAAACTTGTATAGACAGTCTATATTTCTACACACCAACTTTTCTTTTTATACACGTTCCACCGTTGGGCAAATATTTTCATTTATATAACTCAATTTTAAAATGAAATTAATTAAAAATTCAATTTCGATTTGTTTACCATACTGTGTATAATAATTCAGAGAGAGAGAGAGAGAGAGAGAGACAGACAGACAGACAGAGACATAGACAGAGAGAGAGACAGACAGACAGACAGAGACATAGACAGACAGAGAGAGAGAGAGAGAGAGAGAGACAGACAGAGAGAGAGAGACAGACAGAGACAGAGAGAGAGAGGAGAGACAGACAGAGACATAGACAGACAGAGAGACATAGACAGACAGAGAGAGACAGACAGACAGACAGACAGACAGACAGACAGACAGACAGACAGAGAGAGAGAGAGAGAGAGAGAGAGAGAACCGTCTAGAACGCTATAAGGATGTATAGATTTTCATATCTACGTAATAGGGAAATATTTAGAAAAGAAGACATATCTTCAGGGTATTATAATTCAAATGCGCATATATTTTCAAGAAAGTTGCTACAATCCTATGGAACTTTGTTATTAAGCTTCTTTGTTCTTTTGTTATTTTATTAAGGTAACTGTCTACAGGTTTGTCATAAAGACTTATCTCTGTAACATTGTTTTACATTTACTATTTTTTGCTTTGATAATATATGTTGTGCAATTATTTTACTTCTAAAAAGTCTTTAGAAACTTGTATTCCAGAAATTCGGATTACATGTAATTATTTTACCTCTTAAAAATATGTAGGTGGTGATAAGACTACACGATCATCCCCTTAGTTGTACTTATTAAACATATATATATAAGTTAAAAGAAAGGAAAGGAATCCGATGGTATGAGTATATATAAAAATATATGAAAACACCACAAAATGCTGTTAAAGTGAAAACATTTTATAACATAGCTGATATTGAACAATATTTCGATTTCATGAAAATCATCATTAGAGCTTATTTATACTCAGTGTTGTTAAGAGGGTAGACAAAAGTCATATGAGTTCAAACCAAAACCTTGATCTTGCAAAAAAGAAAAAAGTTATACAATAGTTTCGAATGTGAGTACTTCCGCCGATGATGACCGAGAAAAATGCAGTATAACTATTTTATAACCTTTTTATTTTTAGCAACATCAAGGTTTTTGTTTTGAACTCATATGACTTTTGTCTCCGCTCTTAATACTGAGTATAAACAAGCTCTGATGACGATTTTCATAAAATCGAAATATTGTTCAATATCAGCTATGCTATAAAATGTTTTCACTTTAACAGCATTTTGTGGTGTTTTCATATATATATATATATATATATATATATATATATGGGCATAGTAATTATTTTATGACGTTTAGCCTAAAGAAAAACTGTTTTTGACACGCTGTTTATTCTCATGTTCCTATGTTTAAAAATATTGAATTATCTAATGCATTTTAAATATGTAATAGAATACGCATTATGTGTTAATCGGTAAGATAATTATTTTTGCGAAAATCTATGGTTATAATGCAATATATAACGTAATAATAAATTGGAGTAAATTTAATCTTGAGAAACATTTTCATTAAACTCTATAATTCTTTTGTAATTATAATGCAATTCTAAGAAAGATAACCGTGTTTATTTCATTGATATACCATTTAACTTATAATATTTACAATATTCAAAATTTAAACAAAAAACTTTCTCAATCCCACTTTTCAATTGGCCACTTAACTATAATTTAAGTGAAGATTTCCCCTATCGACGATTTATGTTGGCACTACTTAAAATGCCATAAAATCGAGGGAATTATGGGGTTACATACATATATAGGGAGATAAATACGTTAACAGTTAGAGAGCGAAAAGTAATTGATATGTCAAAATTGGAGAGAAATATGGTGAAGAAAATGAAGTAACCAGGTTTATAAAATCGGACGTCGATAAACATTGAGTAGTGTTAGCGGCATATAACACTTCTAGGGTTAATTTGTGCATAGGGTCAGGGAATTGCTTTCATGTAACGTCTATATTTTATTTATTTTTCGTCTCCTTTCTAAATATATTTTGCAGTATTTTTTTTAGTATTCCATGAATGTGTACGAATAAGATGTACAAAGTCGTATATTTTCAGGAATTCCTAATACTAAGTACTAGGTATCCGTTACAACGTGAACCTGTTAATGTGAATGAAAGTATTTAATACCTCCCAAATCAGGAGCGATCACCAATAGGGACGGTTGGGGAGAGAGAGTCATTGGAATATGTTCTGTCAGCACGACATGATCATAGATATAAGTTGGTTGGTTGGTTGGGTTTTACGGCATATCAACCTCTTGGGTTATTTTATGCCGAATACTTCTATTGGTAATTTGGTATTACAAAATGTTTAATGCCGATAAAGTTTTAAAATAATTTCATTTTTAATGGATAATACAATTTTGTTTATCAACTCATGTTTTTCTATTTAACCCATAGATGGGACCCTAACAGGTACTACCACTCTGGGTCAGAGTGGACCAGGGAGCAATGGTGATGAAGGGGTGCTCCTCATTCCCCAGACCCCCAGAACTGGAACCTCACCATCAGATAGAGTTTAACGTCATTCCCAGGAGTAATATTGACCCTCAGTCACAACCTTCTAGCACCCATATGATAAAAAGGGGTTGGGGCTTGCCATAAAATATAATTTGTGTATGGATTGAAATGCATAACACGGTAACAGGGAACAAAACAAAGCCAAAACAAGTAATTCAATGATTGGCAAGACAACAAAGAAAGAGGCAAGAAAAAACGGAAGACAAAACGTTGCATTTGGGTGCATGGTTTACATGAACATCGATCGGGAGCAGTTCCTGGATTTAGTTTGCCGAAGATCTGAAGACTTAAAGAAGCAAGAAAGTTCGAGGCCACTCAGTCCACTAAATGCTAATAGCCTGCGTTCATTGCATGCACACAAGAGGCAAGCCGGAACTGAAAAGAAAAACGCTGCATCGCGTTCTTCAATCGGAACGAAACCATATCAAGCAAAAAGAAAATAAAAAGAAATTAAATACGAAGTTATGCAAAGACGAAGATATAATAGAAGATACAGAAAAGGTTATTAGGTATATTTATTTTTTTATGAAGAGGGAAGCAATTTGAAGAGGACTGAGGAAGAATACTATTATGCAGATAAAAAGAGAACAAGAGAATTATTAGGAATTAAGGTAACAGTGTTAATCCCACAAATGCGTTCACGTTCATTCGCATAAAACGATACATATGAATTCGGTTAAGCACGTATGACTTTGCCTATATGTGTGTTGTGTGTCCCCGAGTTTGAGTATCGCTTGTATCTCCATGTTATCACGTGACATTACACCACTATACAATTACGATAGGTTGGTCTCTTTTTTTTTTACTTTTCCGTCAGATTATCGTGCACGTCTCGCGAGAGAAAGTAACGGATTTTAGATGTTCATAATTTTATATTCTCCTGTTTTATTTTTTTTTTATCTGTTCTGCTGTAATAATGTTGAACTCTACTTCCTGCAAAACTTTCATGTTTGGAGTTTATATTATATATACCTACACACATACATATATATATATACATAACGTAACCTCCTCACCATGGGCATCATGTGACACAAGGTCAATTTCTATAAGCCTGATTTCAACTAGTCTAAGCTAAATATTAAACCAAGAAGAAAATATGTAATCTGCCCTTCTATTTACCCATAGCAGACATGAGAATTGTTGGATTAATATCTTTCCCAATGGGATTGGTGTTGGGTGAAATACAAGCAGCGTGTATCAGGATTAGAAATTTGTCCACAGCGTTTATTTCCAACGAATGTTACACCAGTACCCTCTTCATGAATACTTACACGCATACATATGATAAGGAAAACACCACAAACTGCTGTTAAAGTGAAAAGATTTTATAACATATTCATAGCTGATATTGAACCATATTTCGATTTTATAAAAATCATCTTCAGAGCTTGTTTATACTCCGTGTTGTCAAGACCGGAGACAAAAGTCATGAGTTCAAAAACAAGCTTTCATACCGTCGGATTCATTTCCTTTCTTTCTCTTATATGATAATGAGTATTTCGAAACTAAATTCTATTTGGAAAAAAAAAAAAAGAATAAGAACTACTTTTGAAATTCAAAATATGATTTGTATTTTCTCGAAGTACATATTAACATGTGATTTTTCATTTGGATTAACCTGTTAAGTAATAATGATCTTTGAATATTTCGGATCATCGAAATACATTGTCCATCGTAAGTCCTCTAAACGGTATACAGTGTCAGAAGTGATTGCTGGCAATTTCTAAGGAATGTTGCTCATGAGTATTTCCTTATTTTTCCAGCCACGACGAGCATGACTGGTTCGTCTTAATTGGATGCTTTGTTAAATAGCAGGTAATAGGCGATAGAGCTGTAGTTCTCTAAGTTGAAGCTTCCAAGATTAAACAGCACTTAGGATCCTGGTGTTGTTCCAATTTAGATTTTTGAAGGGGGGTGGGTGGTAAAATGTGACTAATGTAGAGAGAGACAAAATATGCCAAGTATTCAGATTCTCTGTCGGGAAGGTACGGCGCAACCAAAAAACTATAGCATAGTCACAGCCGATGTGACCAATAACCGAATGAGGAAGGAGGAAGACAAAAGCTATTTCTCTTAAGTGTTGGGTAATCCGTTGATCCACTCTTTTCATTCGGTTTTTGATCCCGTGGAATAAAATGGAAACTGATAAAGAACACATGTTGTGGGGGCAGCGTCTTCGATCTAGCAGCAACTGATTATTACAGTAACTTAGAATTGTTTCACATTTCCAGTACATCGCAAATACTTGTCTCCTCGTACCCCAGCCAACAAAAACGGATGAATCGAGAAGACTGTCGTCTTTTATCAGGGTTTACAAGAGCACCTAGTCAAACTTCCGCCTCACCTTATATGACCGAATCGGGGGCGGGTTTTAGCCTTTTGCAGTAGATACAATCCGCGTATACCCAGTCAAGCAAAGTGGTTTATTTTGGTTAGTCTTTCTCGCTCATATATATATATATATATATATATATATATATATATATATGGAAAGAGGATTGGAATGAATCCGAGTGAATGTGGTGGAGATGTGAGGAACACAAGAACAAAACTCAGACGAAAGTGTGTAGGAAATATTTCACTGGAGCTCGGCATCATCAGTCGTTAAGGATTTTGTCTGAGTTTTGTTCTCGTGTTCCTCACATCTCCACCATATATATATATATATATATATGAGACTTAGTTTTGCATGTTCAACAGTGAATAAATGTCTACATTTTGCAAAATCCATGGATTAAAAATAGCAGTTTGTAAAATAAGTAGAAGAAATAAAACCCCTTTTCGTCAGCATTTCCTTTTCATGCTCAATATTATATAATATCATCTCAACGTTCACCGACTTCTAGTCGCCTTTCGTCCTATCGACAATAACATGTTAAAGCTTTGTTCCTCGTTCTGTTTTATCTCCTAACATATCCTTGTTTCTGTATTTTCCTCTCGCATATCCTTGCTTCGGTACCCTGCCTTCCGTACACTGAAAATAACCAGTATACCATATTCATTTTCAAATGTACCTACCATGCCTCAGTAATGGCATTCCGAACAACTTAGACATGTGCTGCCAAAACACCTTAATAGAAATGAGTCTGCCAGCTGCTAGAGATTAACGGAAGAACAACAAAAATATAATTGAAATGCATGCATATACATACATGTGTATATACACATAGATACATACAGGCATGTATGTATGTAATAAGTAAAGTCGACGGGCGGCCTAAAGTCGGTATCAGCAGGTCACGAGGGAGTCTATCCCTTTTCAATAGCGCTAGACAAGGAGATTGTATTTAGCATCTGAGGTACTTTTTATACATTTTTACAACAAACTCTTGAGTTTTCTTTGTGGATTATCATGCTTCTGATTCAAAAAAAAAAAAAAAAGGTTTATTTTATAAAACAGAATATGCATTTTCAAAATTAAAAAAAAAAAAAAATCAGGCTCCGAACACGAACGTTCGTACCACTGTAACGTCTCTCCAAACATTTCGCTCTTGATGAAAACCGCTTTAATAAAAGGTCGAAACAGATTTCTGTCAGCGAACTATAACATCATTTGTTTGTTTTTTCTAAAATATTTAATTCATATACATATATATATATATATATATATATATATATACATATATACACACACACATACACACATATATATATATATATATATATATATATATATATATATATATATATATATATATATATATATATATATATGTATATACATATATACACACACACATACACACAAACATGTATATACATATATACACACACACATACACACAAACATGTATATACATATATATACACACAAACATGACATGTATATACATATATACACACACATACACACAAACATGTATATACATATATACACACACACAATACACACAAACATGTATATACATATATACACACACACATACACACAAACATGTATATACATATATACACACACACATACACACAAACATGTATATACATATATATATATACATATATACACACACACATACACACAAACATGTATATACATATATACACACACACATACACACAAACATGTATATACATATATATATACATGTATATACATATATACACACACACATACACACAAACATGTATATATACATATGTATATACATATATATACACACAACACATACACACAAACATGTATATACATATATATATTATATATATATACACACACACATACACACAAACATGTATATATATATATATATATATATATATATATATACACACACACGATGGGGAGAGAGAGATGGGGAGAGGAATGAAGAGATGTAGAGAGGGAAAGAGAGTTGAGGTGAGCAAAAAAAAAACTCGATTTTTGTGCTGCAATTGAGTTTTTTTTTTCCTGTTTGAACCGAGTGAAGGCACGTCACATCTCCTCCCGATAATCGCCGTCTTTTTTCGGCAAAGTACCCATTATTCACAGAAAATAAAGGAAAAATGGCCAACATGGCTGCCATAAAAGATTTGATTGTTTTCAAGCCTTATTTGGTGCAATTTTGCTCTTCCATTTACTTTCTTTTCTTCTTCCTCCTGTCATTTGCACTCAAGGATAACCATTGAGATCATTGGGTGCTCTTTTCATTTCTCATGTTTTGTTTTTTCTCATGTTTGCTTTTAATACTGCCACTGGCTATCCTCTATATTTTTATTTATCGCTTCCAGTCCTACTCCAAATAGATACAGTAATTTTTCTTCTGAAGCAAAAATCCTACTTGATTATTTGCCAGATGGATATTACAGGAATAGAAGTATCCAAGTCATTTAATTCAGGTGACTAATTTTATGTTCCAAAGCTTTTATAAGCATTTGTTGGAAACACACCGCTGCAAAGTAGCGGCCTTAAACTTTAGCCAAATTATATGCTTATACAGAGTGCATCAAAGTACCTCCTACGTTTGAAAGTATCACCTGTGTGGCGCAAGAGTGTCGGTCAGTGACACTTGCTAGATCCATCAAGCTAACATTATCAACAATTTTCCTTTCAGATACAATCAGTGCCTTCTATCTTCGTGTAATTGTTACCAATGAAGTTCCGGATATCTATTACAACTGAATAGCGACTTCGATTTTCGCTCTATGTTTCATGCTTGCGATCTTGTGTCACATCCTATCTGTGTCTAATGTGTTGTGTAAATATCTACCATCAATTACGGTCATAGATGAGACCATTTCCTAAAGTTTTATCAAATAGAACAAGTTAACCGATATGCAAAATGATATATTTCATTTGTTTAAATAAAAGCCTACCATTTGCTAAAATAGGTGGTTTCTTTTTAATTGACGAACGTGTAGTTCTGAAATTTTCAACCCTATAAATGAAAGCGCGTGGTGTAATGGTAAAGTCATGGGAAATGGACTCGTCGCCCCGAGTTCAAATCCTGGACGTGGTAATTGCATTTCACTTAGCGCTAATACCCTTGGGAAAGGTATGAATCCTACTCTCCCTCCACTAATGGTAAATAGCAGGGCAGACTGGGTTCTTTAACCATGGCTAGGTAACCAGTATAGGAGTAGGAAAACTGAATTCAAACTGTTGAACTCCGCTTAAGAAATTGACCTTGTGTCACATCCTGCTCATGCGGAGGGTTGGTAATTATATATATATATATATATATATATATATAAACTTTCCTCATATTTACATGTTAAGAATATACAGTGATTTTCAGTGCAAAATACACCTACATTTAAAGAAATTGCGAAATCAACTAGTCAAATGTAATAAAACAGTGTTTTCGTCGATTCTTTTATTGAGAAAATTATATTGAAATTGATGAAACGTTCTTTGTTCAATGAATTTGTATTTTTCAGAGTATATCAATGTTTCTACAATTACGTTGCCGTTGATAACATTAGGTACTATGAATATGCAGGCATTTAATATTGTGCGTCGTTTGCACTCGTGTACTGCAGAAATCAATTTTTAAGATACAAGTTTCAAAATGCTGGTTTTACGGGAAAGGAATTAAGTTTTTGACTGAAAGAAAATTAATCATAGGTTTATGTCAAAATTAATTTGTCTTTTTTAGTATCATTAAATTTCTCTTGTATTCGCAATTTCAGTTCATTTGTTTTAATGAACTCTGGCAGAGAGAGTTTTTTCTTAATCTTAAGCAGTTAGTAACATTTTTCTATCTCGTACAGCTTTATTTAAACGTAATATTAAATGTGCACGAAAAGACCCCTGCATAGCAATAGAATCACCATGTTAGAGAAAAAAATCCACAAGCAAAGAAAAAAGTAATTCGCTAGATGGAGATATTACCATGATATCCCAAATATGAGAGCTTTAAATATGGGAGGGATTTCTGCTACATCTTGAGTAATAATGTTTAAAGAAAATTCAGAAGTTGCTATCCTGGTTTGTCGGTGTGTTCTCCTAAATGATAACTTCTAATAGAACCCCGAAATAATTACCAGTTATTTATACATTGTTTTGTTTTTTATTTTTTAAAAGTGTTACCATTTTTATAGGTGTTCTGTCATGATATCATCTCTTCCAAAACATTATTGTAATATTTTCCACGTGGTGATTGTAATAGCAATTCTGATTTTCTAATAAAGATGCTATCCGAGAAATTTTAATCCCTTGTGGGAGATTCCAAGAATGTGTTGGTTAGGATCGTGAAGATGAGGAGACTGTTTGAAATTATATCAAACGTATTTCTATAACACTGTTAACATTTCATTTCATCACACTGCATTATACAAGATAAAAATACAAGTGGGTGTGACAGTTATATCAACGGCGTAGGCGAACCAAGTTCGAATTCACGTCAGAACTCTGCACTTAGACATTTGAAAAGAAAAAAGAACACGATCCCACATCTTCCTGCCTGCGGGGATAGCCCCCTGGGATCGACGCTATTAATTCCGTGTACTCAATGGAAACGGGTGCAAAATAAAACCCTTTGGAAAGAATCGAATAAAAAATCTAACTAGATATTTTCCCCAAACCGGTTGCCTTGGGTACGATATGATGAGGTTACAAGAACGTCGTAACCAATGATGATTTAATACACTATTGAGTGTTAATGGATCTGCGAGACAAGCTTATCAAAGCATTACACAACAATAGGTCGTCAAGAATAAATGTAACTTTAGACGTACAATGAATTCGATTGCTTTAAGTCTTGACATAGCATAATCTACACAATTTTATATGTCGTTGAAAAGCATTTTTGTTTCGCTCCAAAATCAAAATATACCTTTAATTAACAAAAAAATAAAAAATAAAAAATTATATGATTATTATTTTGTTTTCTGAACCTATCTACTACTTTAGCAATGTTACAGAAATACTGAAACACCTCAGAGATTAGAGTTGTTTTATTTTTTTATTCTCTGCTTCTTGCTTTTCTAAAGCGTAATCCCAATTTCAATAGTCAGCTTGTTTATTTCTACTCAGTACATTTTCACTAACAACTTTTGACAGTTCCGTTAGACGAAGCAAATCAAGCAGATTTTCCTTTTTTTTCAACTTATTAGAATTAAGCTATTTAATTCTCTTTCTCTGCGTTAAAAGACACTCAGGTTTTCAAATGGGTTTGCCCGCACCGGAAATTCGTCCATCTTGAATCTAGACACCAGTAATTAGTCTACAGGTTAAAACGGGTGTTAAGACTGATTACGGTAAACGAGTTGCTAGTTTTCTCTCCGTGATATTCTAACATGATTTGTTGTGGCATCGGCTTTTATCATGATAATTTTACACATTCCTCCTGGCAACCAAATTTCCTCTGAAGGATTTTCAAAAGTGGTGTACATTTCTTAATTTCCCCCAGTTTCTATGTACGCAATAATCCCACTGACACAATATGATTTATGTTAGATATCCGTTATTACAGCACCCCGAGAGATTTATGTGCCGATATAACGAGAGCAGTTTATATTATTAATTATTTCCGGCGTATCATGGATTGATAATATCTTTGATTTGAATTTCCTTTCGGATATGCCTCCGTTTAGTAGAAATATTTTGAAGGGTTTAATTACTAAATGTTTTTGAAAATAATGTAAGGAATGATTCAAGTTATGTTGCTGCAAGCTAATCTCCAGGAACAGTATATATATATATATATATATATATATATATATATATATATATATATGTGTGTGTGTGTGTGTGTGTGTGTGTGTAAGAAATAAGACAAGTAGTAATATTATTTCTCTGAATGTTTAAGATGTGGCTGGAAGATTAGTATTATCTGCGTTATTCGAACGATTGTCCCATCTTCATTGTTATTTGTATAACGTTTCGGTCGATATGCCCACCGGACTTCCCGAGTCCGAAAAGAAGGTTCCCGAGTCCGAGAAGGTTCGAGTCCGCCAAGAAATGCCTGAAGAAGACCGGAGGGCATATCGGCTGAAACGTTGTACAAATAACAATGAAGATGGGGACAATAGTCCGAATAACGCAGATAATACTAAGTAGTAATATTGTTTTATTATTAATTGTTATTTTATTGGTCTTAACCAGTTTCCACCTTGGGTCATCGTCAGAACAAAAAGGCCTTAGTCAAAATAATGTTTTCAGAAAATGTTTAAAGTAGTTGATATGCCCCAATAAAAGAAATGGCAAATGCAAGTGGAGAGACGACGTATTCCTCTGTTTAACTCAACAAATGGATATGTAACGTCACTAGTAAAGATAAAACTTGCGTGAAATTAAAAGAATAACATTTCTGTAACAAGATTTAATGAAAATACATTAAAAAATTGTATTGCATCAAATGTTTAATTACAACGATACCTTCTTTGAAAGCCAGGAATCAGAATCCTAAATTTTTCCTACACTAGAAACTGAAATAAATGTTACATATATTGTTAATTAAAGCATATCTAGCGTGAGCAGATACACGTACTACACACACACACATATATACAAGGTGTGTCAAAGAAGTATCGAGATTTTTTAGTACTGTACTGAAAAAATAACGTTCCATTCATTTTCTTTTCAGAATACAAAAAAAAAATAATCTAATTAATTAATTAGATCTGTATTTATCAAGATAGAATTGAGAAATGAATGGAACATTGTGTTTTCAGAATACAAGGTGTGTCAAAAAGTACAAAAAATTGATACTTTTTGACACCTTGTGTGTGTGTGTGTGTGTGTGTGTGTGTGTGTGTGTGTACCATGATTAATGTGTTGCTCGGTGTTGTTTCATTGAAAGCCCCTTTTCTCTGAATAAATGAAGACTCGTATTCCTGATTTTTATTTAATATATTCTATGCTAAATTAAGTTGGACACCAAAGGAAATGAGAATACAGAAATAGTTATGATAACCTTTCCAACACAAAGGATATTCCTGTCTGGAAGTTGATCATATTAATCCTTGGCTTTCAACTGGGCACGAACAGTTGTGAAAGCGTAGACTTTCCTTCATCTAAGTTCAAAAGCTTTCATCTTTTGAGATCAATATAAATATTTCGTGGGACGTTTGCTATGCTTCCCTGAAAACTAGTTATTTTTACTTATATATATATATATATATATATATATATATATATATATATATATGATGGATGGAATCGTCTGTCGGTTTCGACGTATGAGGGCAAAACATTGGCATTTTTTATGCTTGTACTTCGTATGACATTTCAATCCAGCAACAAATGTTCATGCAGGAGATTTTCAGATGAATTAGCTTACATGATCAATCTAGATTTCGCCTTTTTCCTCAAAGATGATGTCAAAACTGTTGATGACATTGTACCCTTTTATACTTCATCCCTTAAGAATTGAAGCAACTTGCATCTATTAACATAAACACAATTCTGAAAAGATTGTTTTTGTAGTGTGTCCGAGACAATTTTCAAACATTTATGTCATGAAGGCTGTGTAATAATAATAATAAATAAATTATATATATATATATATATATATATATATATATATATATGTGTGTGTGTGTGTGTGTGTGTGAAGAGATGGAAGTGAATCCGACGGTTTGTAATATATTAAGAAAATTGAAACGTTTTCTTCCACATTGAAGTCAATGTACGCTCTCTATTCAGTGTCATATATATATATATATATATATATATATATATATATATATATATATATATATATATAATCTTATTATAATGGAGATTGTGTGTTTTTCTGTCTGTAACTGAAACTATATTCCTACTCAAGTCACAATTCTCTTAGTTATTGACATCACATTCTCCATGATTTTATTTATATCTAAACCTCAATTATTAATAAAATTGTCATACGTTATTAATACTGTTAACTATGTCTACATACTGACAACATGCAATTATATTTATATATACAACAAAATAGCGGTTTACAGTGTGAACGGGGAGGCTAATTTGCATATTAATATTAAAAAATCAAATTTAATAAATGTGTGCTTAGTATTATTGATTTCTAACTGTTTGGTTTTATTTTAATGAATATAAGCAAAAATCTCTTCAATGAATCTTAAATGAAATCCATTAACAAGATAAAATAACTGTCATTTTATTCTTTACTTCCTCTTTTAACTAAATACTTAAATTAGAAAAAATAACAATGAAAGACGAGAGTGATGGAAGAGTAAGTTTTAGTTGTTCCATTTTTTATTATACTCATTCTGTTTCAAATCTTATTATACTCCCTGTGTTTCAAATCTTTTTATGTGTATTCTTATTTAGTTTCATTAGCTTTTCTAATTTAATACAATATTTTATTACATTAAAACTTAAATACTTGCACCCGGAGGGTGCATATATTTGCTAGTATATATATATATATATATATGTGTGTGTGTGTGTGTGAAGTATGCATTTATCTATTCATTTTTTCATGTGATTTGATTTAGGACGAGGCTAATTACGGAGCACCTGCTATCGTCTAGAGAGATTTTGTTCTTTATTTTCTTCCTGTCTATCGCTATATTATGTTTATTTGTTTATTTTTTTTAATGTTTTCTTTTTCCTCTTTTTTTCATTTGCGTCATTTGTAGACTTTATGTGACTTTGGCTCCCAACAGACTCGTCGGCATGACATTAGCCGCGATTATTAGAGATTATTATTCTTCAGATCACACAAAATAATTTCCCAAGATGTCATTCAACTAAATTTATTGAAATTTAACTAGTTATGCCAGGAGGAAATCTTGCGTTGTACAGCGATATTTTACATTCAAAATATGTGTTTGTATATTATAGTTGATCATTATGATGTTAACATTCTATTCATTTGATTCCACATTTTTTCGTTTGTTTTGTTTTTATTTTGATTATTCTGAAATTTTATCTAAACGTGGCGACCGACAGACCCGCTGGATTTATTTCAAACTGCGGTTTATGATATTATCGATGCTTCAATTCTCAAGCTGAGGGTTATTCTAAGATTTCCATAGTTTTCCGTTATATCAAGATTAGAGAATATAATTCAGTCCACAAAGTGATATCATTCAGTTGAATATTAGACGGAAAAATATGACTTTTTAGAACATTGTACCCTTATTACTCGTCTCTAAAATATCAGTTATATGTATCGTTTTCACTGGTTTATATGAGTGAGTAGCATTAACATAAATTTTAATGGAACTTTATAAATGTGGGTTTCTTCCCCATACAATTTTTTTAACCCAAATGATTTAGATATCGCATAGGCGTGAAACTGTCAGCTACCAAGCGCCTATGACTTCATGCCTTCTTATATATATTATATATATATATATATATATATATATATATTATTTATATTTTTGTTGAATGCAATTACAATGCGTATATCGCATAAAATTCGATAATTATAGAAAATAATCATTACAAGCGAATATCGGCAAAAGACCGCCGTGTGTGTAGAACATCGTACAGACTTTTTCAACTTTATTAAGTCTCATCAGCGATGTATACTAACGATTTCCCTCCGACAGAAATATATATATACACACACACATTCTATTAAAGATGATAACCATTACGCGACGAGCGCTTCCAAAATATTGATTTACGTACGATGTGTGATACATACATACGAATTAATAAAACAATACATTTAGTGGCGAATTACTTTTTGTCGTTATCGTTATCTTAGTTTTATACATTACAGTATGAGAATGAGAGATAGCATAATGAATACACGCCAAGTTCTTCTATTCGTTTATTGCTCTTGAGAGTATTTTAGTTGTTCTTTGACAATTCTACTTCCGTTTTATTTCGACTTGTCATGGAAAAGCAACTTTGGCTTTTTGCTTTAATGTGGATGAAGTACCAAACTCTATGGCCCTTTCGACGCTCGAGTCACGCCATGCCGGATGCAAAAGACAGATTTTTGGCGAACCTTTCTTTTTTTTCTGAACTATTTCCAATAGCAAGCACGGTCGTTACGCCATTGGTGCTATATTTCTGAACAAAAAAGCTGATGTTGGAATATATTTAATGCATTGGACCCAACATCATCATTATAGCACCTTGAAAAAAAAAAAAAAAAAAAAAAAAGATATAGAAATTAAATCAGTTACCAAAAAAAGGGGAGAGCATATCAAAGATTGATTTTAAGGCCATGTTAATCTATCCAAAGTTTTTTATGTCTTGAGTAAATCATGCTCTTTCATATTTATATTTTAGTGCAACTGTTTAGAGTTTTTTTTTTTTTTTTTACACAGTTTTGTCGATTACGAATGGTATTTTAAACACATCTCTTTAGATGGACTATAATAAGTACAACTATTCCGGACATAGGTATCTGGGCGTATTGACAATGAAGATGTATTGTACACTTCCCAGATATCCAGAACTGGTGCCTCAACATTATATGCAGTTTAGTGTAATACCTCAGACATTCCTTTATTATAGTTTTTTTTTTTTTTACCCCAACCCATGCAGGAAACAACAGCATAAACTAAGTCCCGCCAACAGAGCTTAAAATAATATTACGTTAAGTGTAAGGATTTGTTTCCATGATTATATAATTAAAAAGTACGAGATGTCAACAGCAATTCTTGAAGAATATACTGCAGCTTCGAAGAATTCTACTTCTTTTCAAGAATACAGCGGAAGCATTTTCTGTGGAAACTGCTCATAAAAATTATTCAATGAGACATTTTTTTTTTAAGAGTTGGGTGATCTGAAAATGTTTGTTGCTGTGTTCAATGTATTTAGACGTGATTTATTGCTGCACATTTTATATATTAGGGATATTTGTTCTCATATAATTTTTATAATGTTTTTCATAAGGCTGTCTAAACACGTTTGAATTTCAGAACGGGATATATTAACGTTGATTTCTATTAACTCAACAAATGAAATTAAAGCATTCTGTACTTTTTTCCAGATATATATAACATTGTGAAAAGAGACCATATTTTATCTTTGAATCTAGTAGTTCCAAATATTAAAAAAATATATTTTTAAACAGAATTAAGTACCTCTTGATTTTGCTTCTAACTTATTGCATCTGAGTGTCATACAATTACTCATAATTGCATCGCTTATGGTATCCTAGATTACGTTTAGGTGCTCATTCTCAAGAATTTGCACTGGTTATATGCAACAGCCCTTGATCCCTGACTTTAAACAACCCAATATAATTTGCTTTCATAAGAATCTTATTCAATAGCAAGAAGATGAAGTGCACAGAATTAGTTTTAAATATCATTACTGAAAATTAACCCAAATGATCCAAGCCAAATTTGAACTGGTTTCCACGTCCAGTTTCACATTAAATTAAGAGTTATTCTCTTGTAACAGTTACCGTCATAGGTAATTTTAAAATTGACCAGAATTAAAACCTAGTGGGTGACTATTTGCGTTTCCCGTTGAGCTAATACGCTTGAAAAGGAAATGAGTACATCTGTCCTCTGCTCCATATATGATTAAATAGTATGCATACAGGCCTTTTAGCCCCGGTAAAGCATAAGCCTTGAAGATAGAAGGCTCTGAATTCGAAAGAGCTTAAGTCTGCTATGAACCGACCTTGTGCCACATCCTACTCATTGGGGATGCATTGGTCAAAAGAATACATCTGAGTCTACATACAACTTCTTGAGGTCATGATATTGATGCCGTGATAAATCTTGACATTATTTTAAAAATATATATCTGTATGTACCTGTATACAAATTGATCGTTTATATAGTTCAACATATGAATCTTCGTAATGTCATGATTAATTCATAATGTGAAACCAGCTCTGCTCGACTATAGTTTGCCATACTAATTCAACTATAAATTAGGTTAATAAATCTCCATAAATTAATCTATATTGCCATTACCCTCATCAGACAGTATTCCAGTACTAACATCTCCAACGATCTACCATGTAATATTGGTAACATATCACTGAGGAAAAGCAGCATAACATTAAATTAGAAAACATCAAAAGAATTTTAATTATTGTCTATCGATCTCCGGTTACTATGATGCGATGTATGATCCAGTGCACAGTATTTTATTACTGATTGGCACATGCTTTATCTATTCATGTGTAAAACCATGATTTACATGCAAGCATCCGTATCTGACACATTAGCAACAGAAAAGAAACGTTTATTTGTTTAATTCAGCACTTAATTTGCCTTGAATATGAGCTTCAAAAAGGCAAGGAGACATCTCCACACTTGATGGCAAGCCTCTTAAGTCAGTAGAAAAAATCACATACTTAGGTAGTAGTGTCTTATCCACAGAAAGCGATCTTAACAGTCGAATAGGAAAGGCATGGTTGGCCACCAACAAATTATCAGTCATATGGAAATCCGATCTCCCGACAGGCTAAAGAGACGATTCTTCCAGGCTGTGGTTGTGTCGGTACTGCTATATGGCTGTACCACCTGGACCCTAACAAAGCGCCTTGAGAATAAGCTAGATGGGAGCTGCACGAGAATGCTGCGAGCGGTCCTGAATAAGTCGTGGAAGCAGCACCCCACAAAAAAGCAACTGTACGGTTACATGCCCCCCATCTCACAAACCATACGAGTAAGACGGGCTAGACATGCAGGACACTGCTGGAGAAACAAGGACGAGCTCGTAAGCGACGGACTACTGTGGAAGCCAGCACATGGGCACGCTAATGTGGGCCGCCAAGCCAGGACCTACATTGACCAACTATGTAGGAATGCTGACTGCTACGAGGAGAAGCTCCCAGAATCGATGAATGATAGGGAAGGTTGGCGAGAGATCGTCATGGATATCCGTGCAAATTGGGCGACATGATGAATTCAAATAACTTTGCTTATACATATATATGTAATGCTTCAGCAACAAAATAAATAAGTATATAATTAAAACAAATAATGAACCAGTAAATTTAAACGCATACAAGGGAACAATAAACAGAAGTGTAAAGAATGTCTACAAACTCCTCTACGTCAGTGAAGTGTGTACTAAATATTCAAACCTCAAGATGAAACTTGACAGTTTCCACCTCAGGTGCCTACACCAAATTCTACACATCCGCTGGGAGGATAAAGTGTCCAGTGCAGATGTGCTGAACAGAGCCAAAATGAACAGCATGTTCGCCATTCTCTGCGCTTTCCGGGCCATGCAAGGAGGATGGGCAAAGGCAGTTTCCCCAAAGACCTATTGTATGGTGAATTATTAGAATGATCTGGAGCAGTAGGAAGACCACGCCTACGCTTCAAAAAACGTCTGCAAGAAGGGCACGAAGAAATGGCACATTAGCCCTAACACATGGCAGGCTGGGGCAGAAAACCGAGCAGCTTAGCGCCCCACTCCATGTTAAAGATGTCACGTAAAGTTTGAAACAGAAAGGAATGTAGCCTCCACAACAAAATGAATGAAAGAGCCAGAAGGAAAGGGAGACAACAGCAGCTCGAGGAAACAGCTTTTTGTGTGCAGTCAATTCCCAGAGGCTGCCATTCAAAAATCGGCATGCTCGGCCACAGCGCCGATTCAATTATAAGCGATGGGACACTTCACCATTTCTTTAGCAGACGAAAAGATGCCAACAATACGATAATGTCGGAGCGATAGATAATCAAACGACTAATATATATTTCAATTCCGGCTGTAGGTAGCTTACAAAATGTCTAGCCACACTGAACTTGATAAGTCGGATGCTAGGGTTGAGCACTCTACTCAAGCGTTAAGGAATGGAGCACTTTGTGATACACGCAAAGCGATGTGTGTATTAAAACTTCTGTAAGTGAAGACAGCCTAATCGGGTAGACTGAGGAGACTTGATAAGTACGTGTCTGTGGATATATATATATATATATATATATATATATATATATATATATATATATATATATATTTATCTTTCATGGAGTATTTTCGTTATCGGTATTTAAGCTTGAGATGGAGCGTCACTTCTACCAGCAGCTTTCTATTTTACCGCACATTTGAAGATTATACACACACACACACACATACGCATATATATGTATGTGTGTACATACATACATATATACATAGAGTAATATCAGCGAAAACTTTTCACAACTTCCCATATTTTTAGTGATGTTAGCAAACGCCTACGTATTGGACTTCTAAAGAAAGTGTAAAACACCATGAACCACAGGGCATCATGTCTGTGTAGTGTCTTCGATGCTGGATCTCAAAGAACGGATACAGCTGGTGAAAGCAGATGTCTTTATGAGACAATATGACGCAGATGCCAGCTTTGGTTTCTCTCAGAAGAAATACACATGCTTCATGTGAAAGCATAGAAATGTATATAGCATAAGAGAATAAGTATCTTTCAGCTTATCAAATAAAACTCTATAAAATATAATTTTATATGTACAGACAATATAACCCTCCTAATAAATTTAATTATATATATTCATTATTATACTATTACTATTATTATTACTATTATTATACTATACTATTATTATTACTATTATTATACTACTATTATTATTATACTATTACTATTATTATTATCACTATTACTATTATACTATTACTATTACTATTATTATACTATACTATTACTATTATTATTACTACTATTACTATTATACTATTACTATTATTATACTATTACTATTACTATTATTATTATTACTATTACTATTATTATTACTATTACTACTATTACTATTATATTACTATTACTATTATTATATTACTATTACTATTATTATATTACTATTACTATTATTATTACTATTACTACTATTACTATTATTATATTATTACTATTATTACTATTACTATTATTACTATTACTACTATTATTATTACTACTATTACTATTATTATTACTATACTATTATTACTATTACTATTACTATTATTACTACTATTATTATTACTATTATTATTATTACTATTATTATTATTATTATTATTATTATTACACGCAGCTAATATAAAATTGAGATTATTTTTTAATTAAATATAAAGCGTTTAAGTTGTATCATGATTCTAATGGTAGGGAAACCCATCATTCATGAAAGTATTATTCATTTTTTTAAATTTATTTTTATAAAATCCATTTCATCGTCTTCAGCCCATAATAGATGTATGTTCAAATAAGGTTTATAGTTCGAACGATACAACCATTATTGAAGTTAACTTTAACATTAATTATTTTTGATAAAATAAATTCAGAGGAAAATAAAGCGTGCTTATACTTCTAAATTCTGTCCTGGGGAAATTCAGTATCTATATGCACTTGCCAATTGATCTGTAAATAATTACTGTGTGAAAAGTGTGATTAATTGTATTATGTTTTTCATGAGATCCTAGTAGAATTATGAAATACATAATCGCCTGATTTTTTGTCAATTTAGTAGATAACATCTGCACAAAAACAGATCAAACAAGCAGAACTAATCAAGGAACGTAGTAAAGGTTTCGATAACCAAACATTTTTAGCTAAATTATTTTGGTGCCTCTTGTAGCGGAATTTTACAAACAGGATGTATATCAAGATCTCGGTTTGGAGTAGGATGAACACTATTATTCTAGTCTAGTACTTAAAAGGAGCAGAAGGAATCTATTTCAGGAATGCTATTACGACTCGCCCACAGATGTGTAAGATAATATCCTAGGGAACTTTCGACACAGTTGATTCATTCCCCCCTACCACATTCAGACACCCTGGAGCTAGAACTATCCTGAATGTTTAAGTTTTTGAATATATATATATATATATATATATGAAAAAAGGGTGAAGCAATTTTTTTTTTTTTTGGGGGGGGGTCATTATACAGGTCAATTGGAAAAGAATGGAGATATATAGTTTTTTTCTCTTTTAAACTACTATAGCCACACCTCTTGGTATTTACAAAAGAGAGCGTTCTTTAAAACGGGAGTGAATTAAAGACTGGATAGAAGATTGTAATGTGCCAAGCCTTAAAAGTAGGGAAGGGATTCCAGGGTTAAAAATCAGGTTTAAGCATCTCAGCTTTTACCTAATCTGCCTAACAATTGGGTGATAAAGAATAAGTAGAAGGAAGTGTATATTATGAGTAATCTGGCTTTTTTTTTATCAAATGTATACTTTTTAAAGATTATAAACTCCATAGGGTACCTTTTCAAGATTCTTGACACTATCAACCGTTCCCTTTCACCTAATGTTGAATTGTATAGCACAATGAAATGCAATACATTCTTTTCTGCTTTTGGTTGTGTTGATTTTTAAAGCATTTTCTCCTTTTATGGTTATGTAATAGTTTTGATTAGTTTTTATCCCAGTAACAAAAATGTAATCAAAGCCTTCAATAAGGATTTATAATAGAATTCACTTATATAGAATAAAGTATTATCATCTAGTAGTGATAGTTTTTTCAAGTTCTGATATACTTATAGATCGTACCCTAACATATAATACAAATCAGAATAAGAATAATGGTGATGAAAGGATGACTTCACGCTACCTAGAAAATACAATATTGTACATACGATATATATGGTATTAATCTACTAATTCATTTATATATGAATCTACTCATAATTTCAGAGAAAATAAATCAATGATTTAAATTACTTTTCACACATCCCTCGGAATAGGCTCGGTTTTATGCATTTACTAACCCTCTATTACAAGAAGGATGAGACGCAAGGTAATTTCTAAGCAGAGTACGGCTGGTTTGAATTCAGAGTTTTCCTTCACCTTGACACACTGTCCTACTATTAACCCATATCTGTGTGTGGGTGGTATGACTTCATGCCTTTCTCAAGGGCATGAGTGAAAAGTTAAAAGCAAATGGTTTTGTTCAGGATTTCAATTCTCGATTCGATTTCCAACGAGAATCACAATTATGCTAAGCGTGCTTCGTTTTACTTTTGTAGATATTTTTTTTATTTCTAAAGTATGTTTAGAAATAAGGAACTGGCCCCAGGTGTTTGTAGGCTCTTCACTTACTGAAATCATCAGTATAGTTGAGATTCTGTACACACACAGTGTGTGTGTATATATATATATATATATATATATATATATATATATATATATATATATATATATATATATTTAATAATGTGCATTTCTGTATTGCTTTTAAGCCAACAGAATATACAGTAGCATCAATAAGTAAAGTCGACGTGGCGGCCTAAAGTCGGTATCAGCCAGACAGTGAGGGAGTCTATCCCCTTTTCAATAGCGCTAGACCAAGGAGATTGTTTTAGCATCTGAGGTGGAGCGCCACACCTACCACCAGCTCCTTACTTTACCACACAGATACCTGTGCTACTCATACGCTGAGTTGGCGGGGACCGGTATCGAACTAGGAACCTTGTGGTTTCTATCCGAACGCTCTACCGTCTGAGCTAACCCGGCCCCTTCTACGTTTAAGTGCCTCATCTGTTACGGTATTATTTGTGGTAACTAGATAATTGCAGTAACAATGGAAGGACACAATAGGGTTTGGATTATGGGGGTCAGTCAATGTAAGTCAGTTTTGAATAAAGTTTCAGTATGCAAAAGGCTAACTTGAATCAAATATCAATGGTAGATGCAGAGAGAGACACAATCCAATTCATTAATTGTATAAACATCTAAGGTGAAACGGCTCGTTCTAAAGCCCAAAATAGCTTTACTTAATATTCATCGAAATCCCTACAGGGGATTTAATATGCAATTTCATCTTGTACACAAAGAACAATATGAATAGATTAACGGTGGTGTCAAGGGAATGGAATAGACAAAGATTTAAAATAAAACCGACGTGAATTGCCTCATAAATCACCGACACATCCATCATTAATTCAATTAAATTCCACATTTAGTAGCGGAGAATGTTCTCTTTTCATGAGAACAATCAGGGGCGATAACCCACTGTAGATCCAAAGGAAAGAAAACATTTTGTTTTTAAAATAAAGCGAAATATTACCGATACGTATAGATTTTCTTTTCAGTACACAAATTGTCAAATTTATGTGGATCCTTTTCTGCAGCCTATTGTTTTCTTTCTTTGTTTTAGCCAAATTGATCTATCTAAATATATTTGAAAGTGCTGGGGTACTCAAAAACGTTCATGTACGAATGACCTTTTTTCAAAGCTGTGATAAAACACGTAACCATAAATATCTGATTTCACAGGTCATATTCTCGTTCATTTTCAAGATTTAGGTAAACACAGATCAATTATTACTGCATAAATCGAATTTGAACCTCGCTCCCATAAAAATCCACCTTTTTACGTTAAAAGTTATTAACTTTTCTGTACATAGTGTATTTAATTTTTTTGTTATTGATTTCTAAGAAGAAACCGTTATAAGCCTTAAAATCCTAAATAATGGGGTTTTCTTAGTCCGTAAATTCATCACAAAAAACGTAAATTTTAGCTATTTAGAAGGAAAATTTGTTAAAATTGTATTAAAATGAATTACAAATGTAATATTATTATTATTATTATTTTTTTTACTTATACACATTATATTACTTCTCTTCGACTTAGACAAACATTTGACCATAAATAATCGATTTAATTAATTTCGTTTCAAAAATGAAAATTAGCGAACAAATTGGCAGTGCCATACATATAAACACCTTTTCTTTTTTTTTTTTTTTTGGCGGGGGGGATATCGTAGTGATTAAATAGTTTACATTGTGGGCTGTAACATGGTAGTGAGTGAGTTCGAACTCAATTCACATTATATGTTCACTTACGGACTAATGGGCCCCAACTCAAACTCCTGCAATAGATTAAATAGTAACACTTCTCATCTTTTCCAATTTGGCATTAAATACTAAAAAGAAAAGAAACAATCTGCAATTATTATTTCTATAAAAGTTTACAGAAAGAAAGGTGGATGTGATGTACTAATATTTTGTAAAGCATTACCTCATACGAGGCACAAATATTACTAAGGTTTACTAGATCAACCTCACAACTCGTTTACAGTAGTTGTTACTCCTTTCAGATCTCCCGCCTAGCTACTGCTTAACCTTGGGAAGCTCGATCGGATAACGATTGTAGCCATATTAAATGGGATTAATGATCGCAGTTGAAATCTGAATTAGGCCGTTTCTATTTGAATTCATGCTAATATCCCAAATCCATCTACTGGAATATTTGTAAAGTGTTGGGAGGATCAGTCTAAAAAGAAACAGATGCAAGTTGTAGATTTTCAGAGAGTGAAAGAAAGATGTTGATGATAGGGGGTAGGGTGAGGAAAACAGAAAGAGGGGTGTGTGTGAGAGAGAGAGAGAGAGAGAGAGAGAGAGAGATGATATTGATATTAGGGAGAGGGGAAGGAAAACAGAAGAAGGGGGGAGAGAGAGAGTGAAGGAGATTCTAAAAAGAGAGTAAATAAGTTAAGAGCAAAAGGATTTAAGGAGAATGAAAAGGAGGAATTTAAGAAGAAAGAGAAAAAAGAGTGATGATATAAAGGAAAAGATAGAGGAGGAGCAGAAGAGGGAGAGAAGAGAGAGAGTAAATGAGTTAAGAGAAAAAGGAATTAAGGAGAATGAGTGAGAAATTTAGAAACAAAAAAGAAAGAGAAATAGAAGAAAAAAGAGCAAGAAGGAAAATGAGTGAGAAAGATTTTGAAAGAAAAAAGAAAAAGAAATAGAAGAAAAAAGTGTTCGTTTTATAATTCAATGCAAATTCTAACCTTGTAGAAGAGGAGTAGTGGTATCATTTATTCCATCTACTGTTCTCCTACCAATGGATAAATTATAAGACAAACTGGGTACTTTAGTTCGTTTAGGCAACGAGTCGATATAGACAACCCAATGCAAACCAGCTTGACCCTGCTTAGACATTAACCTTGACACACCCTGAACGTGGCTGAAGTGTTTGGTAAATATATATATTGCTTAATTTTGGAGATATGGAAGAAACCAATCATTTAAATCAGATTTGACCATAATCGATATTAACATGCTTATTTCTACCAGATTTCTTAGCAAAAGTTGACCATGGACGACATGACCCCATTGGGTGACATGATGAACACACTGTATACTTCACTGTTAACAGGAATAAGTAGGCATATGTCGTCAATCACGTTCTAAAAGTAATACATTTTGTGGCGTTACTTTGACCGGAAAGGCCATATATAAAAACGAGTTGGAAGAGTTCACTCAAAAAGCAAGAGATTAGATTCCTGCTCCGGGAGCATTCGAAGAACATTCGTTTATTTCGGTCTTTCATGCACCCTTCGCATTAGAGCCAAGGGGTGAACACTTCAATCCTATTGGAAGTTGTCAGACGATTTGTGATAAAGAAAGCTTTTTCTTTCTTTCGCATATTTTCACCTGCTCCAATAAACATGTCGAATAAAGCGAGGGGTTCCCAAGTGCAAAAATACGAATTATATTTTAATGTTTAGCATGTAAACAAAATAGATAACCGGTCTTTGTACTCTACATGTGTATATCAAGGTGCGGTGTGTAATGGTTATCGTCAACGGAAATGGACACGGTGACACAAGCTCAAATCCCGAATGAAGCGGATGATATTTCATGTAGATACTTATATGTTCGGAAGCGCGTGGTGTAATGGTTAAAGTCATGGGAAATGGACTCGTCGCCCCGAGTTCAAATCCTGGACGTGTTAATTGCATTTCACATAGCGTTAATACCCTTGGGAAAGTTATGAATCCTACTCTCCCCCTACAGCTATGGGTAAATAGCAGGGCAGACTGGGTTCTTTAACCATGGCTAGGTAACCTGTCTAGGAGAAGGAAAACTGAATTCAAACTGGTTGAACTCCGCTTAAGAAATTGACCTTGTGACGTATCCTGCTCGTGCGGAGGGGTTGGTAAATATATATATACTCGGAAGTGTTTTCTCAAGTCATGGATAAATAGTCGGAGTACTGAGATCTTTAACATTTGTTAGGGGGAAAAAGTGTAAGCGAGGGAAAACTGAATTCACACCTGATGAACTTGACCGTTTATCGTATCCTTCTCGTGCTTAGGTAAATAAATACATATGTATATTTAACATCAAAGAGGATAAACGAATACATATATACATAAATTGAATAAAAATAACGTATTAGCTTTGATCTTGAGAGTGACCAGTAATGATAACAATCAGACAGAAAGAAAAGGTTGGGCTTCATCTTTTTTTCTATTATCAAGGCAGGACTGTTAAAAAGTTCCGGGAAAACATTCCACCACACTGTCTATCCTTCAAAGAAACGTGTCTAAAGAAAGAAATGGCTGTAGCATGAACAATTGTATATATATATATATATATATATATGTGTGTGTGTGTGTGTATGTGTATGTATGTGACGATGTAATTCATTCCTTATGAATTTCAAATTGACCGCAACTACAGTTTAAATCCAACCAACGGAGAATCGCGACTCTCATAATAAAAACCTTGAATAGATTATATCTGTTTCAAGTTGGCATAAGTTTCCATTAACTACAAGTTATATATCTGTGGTTTCGGAAGAGTTCCGCCGCTCTTTACAAGCTCTGATGATACAAGAAAAAATACACATGTACAAAAAAAACATACGAATAACTGCACTTATAACCTTCACTTTTTCTCTTTTTATCTTGCATCTGTGTATTTATGAGCTCATATTTTTGTGTAAATCGTTTAGAACATCATAAAATTGAGGCGGGTGCAATATAGCAGGTTATCGTCTGTCAGACTAGTCTAGAAACGTCTGAGGATACATATGCACGCGAGTGCCAACGTAGTAATGAAGTGTGGTTTAAGCAAGGGGACGACGGCGACAAAGGAAATGATGAAGGAAAGGATGAGAGTCGTTTTCGAGAGATGAATAACTTTGTTAATCAACTAATAATAGACCTTGACTTAATAAGTTTGGAAACCCTACAGGAAACGTATATGTTCTGTACATAGAAGTTTTTTTTTCTTTTTAAGAATGCGGCAAACATCCGAGTTGAGAGAGGTAAGTCTTGGCGTATACTACACACAATTGATAATTACAAAGCCGAACGCAACATGTGAAATTCAAACAATGCTTTGTCATAATCTTCCTTCTGCGCAGACTTATTTGCATTGAAACAAAAAATAATTATCAATAGAATGTATACATACACACACGTGTGTGTGTGTGTGTGTGTACATCATGAGATCTTTTGTACTGGAATGTGTTCAAATGAAGGTAAAGGTAGGTTGAAACAGTGTATAACTTGTCTTAATTGAAAAAATCAGAATCTTAACTAGAAAATGTGTCACTTGTAGCACAACCATCTTAGGCATGCTGGGAGAATATCAGGGTTTCATGGTTTACCAAGTAACCAATCAGACACCAGCTCGTGAGTTTGGTTCTCACTGATTGTCATGAGTATCTGTAATATGGCTGAATTAAGCTTAAATGACGAAATAGCACACACAGTTTAGACAGAAGCTATATCTTTATATGAACAGTGTTTCATTTTCTTTGGTCTGAGAAGTACTATTCCGTTGTCATTACTTCCAGGTCACGTAAGATTGAGATGTAATACCCCTTAGAAGTCAAATAAACATGCTTAAAATTATTAGTTCATATGTTTAGTTACTTCAAATCATTTAAATGTTCACGAAAAAAATGATTATGAAACTTTAAAGTTTCTACAAAATAGATATTTAAAAGATTCAATCGAACATTAATCGAACATTTAGAAATGAATCTCATAGCAGCTTAAATAACGGTACACAATAAACAAACGGAATACTATCTAATTTATGCTAGAATAAAAGTGTAGTGTCTATGCGTCTGTTATAAAGATGAAAATGTTACTCTTCAGATTTTGTGACAATAGTCAGAGAGCAACTTCTGAACTGGGTCACGTGGAAGCATATGCACTTTCTGCTTACTAGTGTTCTATCATAAGTAAATAGCGATCGGCAGGAGTGTGCAGGTGCACAGCAACTGATTTTTAAGCAATTATGAATACCCATTTTTTCGTCTGCTTTTCATTTTAAAAACAAATTAAAATTAATTAAATCGATTATTTAAGAATTTTTTTGTCTAAGTCGAAAAGTAGTAACATAATGAGCATCAGTAAAAAAAGCAAAATAATATTACACATGTAATTTATTCTTAATACATTTAAAACAATTTTTTCGGTCAATTTTGATCAAATATATCTTAAGATGGTCTCCGTGAGTTGCTGTAAAATCCGTGTTTACAAAATAAATCTAACACTCAACTGAAAAAAAAAAATACAAAAAATCAGGGAACTATCCGATTTTATGAAATTTTCAGTATTGATTTATCAATGAATGGATTTTATAATGTATCAGTTATTTTATTTCAAAACTTTCTGATTTAATTAGGTTTTCTGCTATGATAAATTAATATATAAAATTCATTTTTTTTACCTATAGCCATATGTACATTCATCTATCACCTCACGAAAATGATAAAATCTCACATTCAAAACATATGGTGCTTGATAAGTATAGGATAGTTTACATTGCAAATGGGTTATAATTTTTTTTTAAGTATGCTTTCCTCTTTGTAAAGATTTTTCATAACCTAGATATATTATAAAGACAAGTATCGCATAATGCTACTTGGCAAAATAGAATGTGTATTCGATTCATACGTTTTATGATCTTGTCAGAGCTGTACCGACTTATTTACTTTCTTTTCGATAATTAAATGCAAATGTTTCAATTCCCCAGGATGTTTCCTTTGTGATAGATTGACTTATTTCCTTAATTAAAAATCCTGAGTATACAAGCTTTCACGCGTTCTTAATTCCGCAATTTATTCCGGACTGACTCACTCTGAAAATCCTCACCAACCTGAAAATATTGTGATACGATTTCGCTCGGGTATCACGGTTTTTCAGCTATTTTCTCACCTTATTGAGAGCTACGCGTTTTATAAACAATCGTACAAGATTCTATATAGAAATGTTTGAAGGCATTTTGTGAAGAAAATAGGCCAGAGTTATGGATTTAATTAATACCAATTTTATTCCTTATTTTCAACAATTTTTCTAATATTCTATACTGGGTACAGGCTTTTAATTTAGTAAGTATATCAAGCCGTCTAGGTTATCACATTAATTGTACGTTTATATTTATATTTTGTTCAGATAGCTGGTAAGAGTTTCATAGAATATTGCTATATAATAATTTAGATTAATGTGCACACATTTGTATGGTTCCAGGTATCCCTACCTAATAGTTATAATTGAATGGCTTCGATTAATTTTCTCTATTTACTAATAGTCTCTTTGAACACTGTATATAGTTGCAGGTATATAAATAATTACACAACTATAATTTCAAGTAACTATTCTTAATACAAACAATTTACAATTGTATATAAAGTGTTTTGACTAATAATGTATACATAATTATTTTAAGCATTTGTTTGCACACAGTTCATCATAATTTCAAGTAACAAATTATAATTCCAAGTAAACAAGTATAACCTCAAGTAACTATATTTAATCGACCCATGCATGGTATCCTAAAAGGTACTATTACTACACAGAGTAGAGCTAGGGGTAATACACTTCTGAAAATGATCATCAGCATCAGAGGCATTTTAGTGACATAAACTGAACACTCTTTACGTGGGGTTGTTACCACTGTGGGGATTATATTTCCTTTGCCAGGAAGAGTTATCTTCCCGCGGTGTTGCCGTTTGTTCCTACTATGAGACCTCTGGTATTTAAGCGCCTTATTTGAACTTCTCTTCCTCTTTTAGCTAAATCTCCGGTACGAGCACATGGGTTAGACTACTGTCTACCCATTTCTCGGTGGGCTTAGCCCCCTGATAGTAAGTGATATATGTACGGACGCTCCAGTCCTTTTATGTGTGTATGTTTATGTACACTATCCTACACTTCTATTGTTTATGTATCTTGTTTATTCATGTGCTGTATTATATAAAATATTTTGTCTCAGAAATGAGTCGGAGTTGTATGTTCAATTATACCACAAACGATCAAGAGCATAGACTTCAGTTGAGACATTGTGACTATGCATTTTGTAGTGCTGTAATGGTAGACAACTTTGCAGATTCATTTCTACTGGACAGTGAATTCGGAACTCACTGCATACTTCTACTTGTGACCTCGTGTCAAATGCTAACCTTGGTAAACGGGTGTAGTAAATATTTTTACACAGTGGTGCATTCAGTACTTTTATATTTTGTCTTTCTTTTAATTTTCTGGTGTTTTTCATTTTATTTCTTACTTATATATAATATAAATCTAAATATTTAAGAATCACATTAATTGTACGTTTATTTTTATATTTTGTTCAAATAGGTCGTAAGAGTATTCATAGAATATTGCTATATAAGAATTTAGAATAATCTATGTATTAAATTAGAAAGACTAACGAAATTAAATAAGAATGCATATAAAAAGATTACTTGTTTTAATAATCTTTTAATTGCTTTCAATATATAATCAATCGTAGCATTGATTTTAATACGTTAGGGAATAAAACAATAATATTTGAGATTAATGACACAAATTAATTATTTATTAAACCCGGCTTTGTTAAAACCAGTAGGCACATCAACCAAAGCATATGTTATATAAACCATTATTTCTAAGTAACATAGGATACACATTCCAGGATTTAAACGCACGTAATAACATGGGCCTTTCTGAGGCAAACTTTCATTCAGACACCGTTTATAGATAAGAATTATTCTATGTAGTAATGATTTACTATAAATTAAATACGCATTAATAAAACTACGCAATTATTGAGGGCATGGTGGCGTAAGCAGTGACGTAGTTCCGGTTGCAGTCACCGAATCTCCATTATAAGATATTAAAAAGTTTTTTTCATTATTCGTAACTAGCTTTATTTTTGGTCTCTTTCTCTGGATACACTCATTGTTACACCTCTCCACATTTTCTTTTCTCTTCCTCCCAACTGACTCATCAGCGTACTTTTATTTTCTTGCCAAACTATCACATTTCTATTTTTCACTCACTCACATCCGCTCGACACTTTCTTCTTCTTCCATTCGTTTTCTACTGTAAACAACTCCACTTACCTTTATTCTACTGGTTGCGTAAAGTCGACAAGACATTCTCATGAGATACACAAAATAGGTGAATAAAAACGGAATTATTATGAATATTTTTAAAACACAAACCTGGAAATGATCAAATGCTAAAACTATAAAAAATCCAAGAAAAAATAATTTGCTAGCAGTAATATCATCAAATTATTCTCCTGTTTTCCAAACATTTTACTATATATATATATATATATATATATATATATATATATGGGAGTAAATATGGAAATAAATCCGACAATCTTAAGAATTTGAAAAAAAAAAATACAGTGTTCCAAAGATAAGATTAATTTATTTATCGACGCTTAAACGTTTTGGTTTCTTTAAACCTTCATCAGGATGTATTATGGGTAAAGAAATTGATTGAGGTTTTATAGATGACAGTAGATAAAAATCTTTATAAACTTTTTGTTGTTTAACTATTTAACTATTTAAGTATTTAAAAATACAGTTACACAACAAAAAAATACAGATTTTTATCTCCTTTCATCTATAAAACATCTATCAATTTCTTCGCCCCATAATACATCATGATGAAGGTTTAAAGAAACCGAAACGTTTAAGCGTCGATCAATAAATTCATCTTATTTTTGGAACACATGATTTTTCAAATTTCTTAATATTGTCGGATTTACTCCATTATATATAACCGGGAATTTACGATATAAAAAAAAAAAAAAAAAAAAAAAAAAAAAAAAAAAAAAAATGACCCGGATATGTATTCCCTGTCTCCGATATCATTTCTGTCTCTGATATCATTGTGTTTTTGGGTGTGTGCGAGAGAGAAAGGGGACGAGAAAGACTACTGGTAGTATTAACAGAGGAGTCCACCAATACCTGAGGCCAATTGTTTATTCTTAAACATTTACTTGAAATAAATGTTCACGGGTAAAAAAAAAAAGGACCTGTGTCACGTTTATCGTCGTGAGAAGTGGAATGATCATTCGTTTCCAAATACTGGACAAATCTGGTTGCATTTCACTTTGCCCCAATGCCATTACGAAAGGCATGCATACTTTTGTTTCCTCCAAGTATGGGTAAATAGTAGGGCAGACATAATTCTTGAGCATCGTTAAGACATCCAGTCAATAAGAACACTGAATTCAAACCAATTTTACGCTGCCTAAAAATCCCTTTGTATCATATCCTGCTCGTGAAAGAGCATCTGAGTATATTAATGCATTCCCCAAAGCAGTTGCAACTATAATTGTCTATATGAAAAATAAGTTCACACAAAACAAAATTCATTAATTATATTTTTAATTACTTTGTGGAGTTGATGCATTTCTGAGAAAATTTTCACACGATTTTAAAATAATACTTTGATGTAAATGCACGATGAATATGAATTGTAGATTTAAGCACTTAGTTCTGTCTGGATTGTTAGTCCTAACCAATCGAGAATCGTGTGAAATCATCGCCAGTTTCAAGTAGTACTCATTAACATAGATTCTAATTAAATTTGTAAAACTATACTTGTAAGTCAATTAGCTATTGTCTCCTTTTGAAGTCTGGAAATATTAATTATGTATAATCATTAACACCTTGCAGTAACATGGTTTCCGGGTAATTATTGTTCAAGTATAGCAACACCAATCTGCTGAGAACACTTTTCTTCGACAGGAGGACTTTATCGTACTATATGACCTTTATTGGTATAAAGTAGATGTGCATTTTTTCTGAATGTTTAGATGGATCTAGCTATTTGGATTATTTTCATCTACCTCAATGGATGAAATAAATGGTTCGGTTCAAAGGGCCATGAGTTCGACAAGAAACACATTGAAAGCCGGAGGGTACATCGGCCGAAACTGTATATAATAAAGATGAAAAGGGTCCGAAAAATCTAAATAGTTTTTCTAACTTTCGACTGTATATGAATAACCGAGACAATGGCAAATGTCTCACACACACACGTGTGTGTGTGTGTGTGTGTGTGCGTGCGTGCGCGCGCGAATGTATGCGTTTGTCTGAGGGTAGGCAAAACCTGAGAATATTTACATTTTTTCTCAAGTGCCAATTGACTGTTGCCGCCTCCTCCGTAAGAGTAGAGATAAACCTCTCACAGTTGGTGCTTACAAAAATATTCGAGACGATCATATTTAGCTTCCGGATACAGCTATTAAAAAGTAAGCGACATGAAATATGATAGACTTAATATATTAGCTTTGTAATTATCTTAACTTTTGGATATTTGGTTCATTTAGACCAAACATAACCCTAACAGACTTTACTACAGGATGTTATAACACCTTTTTACCTATACAAGTATTTTTTTTTGCCAACCGAACAACTGATCCCAGGTGTCTGTGGATTCCACTATTATATACATACATATTAAAGGGGGCTGTCCCCCAGGCAATACCTGCCCCTTGATTTAAAGGGCAGGACTGGGTTTATTGCCCAGCGCCTGAGGCGCCCCCTTGAGGGGTCGAAGGGGTCGACGCAATTTTTGTTCTTTCCACCCATGAGCTTCGGCTTGTGAGTGGGCCCACGTTAAAACGAGGCCTTGTGCCCAGCTCATACAAGTGGTGTATGAGGCAAATATATATATATATATATATATATTTTATATATAATATTATATATTAAATATTCGATAATACTTAGCAGCTCAGTGGCCAGGATAGAAATAAATTTCAGGTTTCTTCCACTGGGTATATATTATATATATATATATATATATTAGTAAATACGTATCACGCCTTTTTACTTAGCAGGCTCCCAGTATAGAAACCGTAAATTGCATCATCATCTATATATATATATATATATATATAATATATATATATATATATATATATATATATATTAGTGGAATCCACAGCCACCGTCTTTCGACGTATCACGCCTCCTGGTGTGGCTTTACTTAGCAGGCTACCCAGTGGCCAGGATAGAAACCCGTCCGAAATTGCATCAGTCAGGTTTCTTCACCACTGGGTGTATATATATATATATATATATATATATATATATATAGTGAACTTCGAGAAACAGTCAGCGGCGCATAGTGACTGTAGAATTCTCATCTTGGAGATTATCAGTCACACACATTATACATAATTTAAAGTGACGAAAATATGAAGTTACTGGCAATTTTTAACCGATAGTTTCTCGCCTATGCGATTTTCAAACCAAATATAAATTCTCTATCAATTATAATCAGCACTCTTTACATATAATTTAAGCAAATAGTATTATCAATATTGCACGCGCAATCGTTGTTTATGCAAATCTATGTTTAGATAAAAAATTTCGTCAATTCTCTTTAACAGCCACGAATATATTTGAATGTCGACGCTTTCTTAGACATTTAACCATTAACCCAGGTCAATCTTATCTCTACATATAAATGAATTCAATATAGTTACCAGTGAAGATAGGAAGCACATCTGCATCATATTTGCTGGAGAGAATTAAAACTGTTTTATTTTTTTTTGTAAATCGAGCAAATAAAATAATACATACAAGCAAGCAAAAAAAAAAAAAAAATTTTCCAGTAAGCAATTCAAGTAAGACAAATAAAGAATTTATATAAAAAAATTGAGGCCAGCACAGAAAGCAAATAGATGATTTAGTAGCAGCTAAAAAACCTCAAAGCCCGTGTTTCGTGTAAGTTGATACCTGGTGATGGTTTTATGTGATGTTTTGGCCCAAACATCTCAGCGCACCGGCATAGATAGGCAATGACTAACAGTTCCGTGACGCAGCGTAGATATCTTTCAGCTGTGGGGTTTGGGCGTACTTCCGACCATTACAGGCAAGGATTTTATTAGGTTCAAAACTATTGCACCTACTTAAGTAAGTACGCCTCTATTCGACTCGAACTGCTACTGTGAACCGATGCCAATAATTGGATCGGTGTCATCAAAGATAAAACTTGATAAGTGTGCGTGTCTGGTGAGGAGGGGGCGATTGAAATATGTATCTGCTATCTTTGTGTGGGATTGACAAATGTATAAATAAGCATTTGCTAAAAAAGTGGTTCTATGAATGTGGAGAATTATATAATTTTAAAAAAAACTGTTTTAAGAAGATGTCTAAGGACATAACGTGCCGACGGTGTTCACTATAATTAGAAAAATATCAGCTGTAATTCTCAGTATAATATAAACCTCCTGAATTGTAGAATTAAAAAAGCTAGAATTCAGTTAATTTCAAAGCGTTTCGCACAATCTTAAACCTATTCAGTTCTGATTATTTTAAAGTAGAATATGAATATACCAGTTTACTAAACCAAGATACAATTTTTGTATACATATTTTGTACTTGTTGAGTTTTCAAATATCAAATATATTCTGTATTTTATCAATAAACGTTTTAAATGATTTTATGAATATATGAATCACATGAAACCTAAGACAGGGAATTATAGTTCATATATAAAACATAATTAAAAAAATGATTTCAACGTTGAAATCAGTACAATTACAACACTGTCAATTATACGATTTTTCATACAAATAAACAGTATTCTTTGCTTTTCGTTAGGGTAATATGTTGGAACTCTATAAATCAGAGAATAAGGTAATTTCCACGATTTCCAACCTATCCTTGACTGTCCAATTTCTTCGAGACTGATTGGTTATAATTGCTGTCCGCATGACTATTATACGACATCCAAATTAAAAAGAATAGAAAAAATAAATATCCGTCTCAAATAGTTTAACATAATAGAAATAATGTCGGGAGGGATTAAATGCCCATGTGTAGAAATAGTATATTAAATACAAAACATTAACACCGATTTATGATGTGTATTGTGGATTTTGATTTTATATAGGCATGATGAAAAAAAAGAACATATCACAGCAATACACAATAATAACTGGAATTTATTGGATCCTGGATAATGAACATTTTTGGAGATGTGCTGCCATTGTTAACGAGCACAAAGAAAGGTGTGAAGATTGAATTTTGTGTAAGGTGATCGAAAGAACATCCAAGAAAAAAAAATTGAAATCATACAATATATTGCGTCACTGAAATCATTTAGAAGGGAGATTGCTAGAATTCAGAACAGATTTGATAAGGAAAAAACTCAACAAGTACAGAAATGTAATGATATGAAGAGTATGGGTATAAGCGTTTCGTAATAAGGAACATTGAACAAGACTCGGGTATACTTACATGCCATTTTAAAATTCAGATATACATGCGTACGAATACAAAATAATTATTACAAACAAAGCTTTGCTTTCTCATTGATGTTTGGATAAATTACTAAGTGCAATCCTATTTCTCTTGCCTAAAGTGCAGAACATGCAAACCAAGTACGAGTGCATAAAACTAATATCGTTCAGAGAACACTTTCACGGGATTTTAAATTGTTTTATTATTTTAGTTATAACATTTAACAACATTGCACTTGGTGATCTCTCCGATATGCCAGGTTTGCTTTGTGACGGTAATAGGCAAAAATCGTGTAAGTATAATTGAATTAATATTCTTTCCATTTCTGATGTGACCTTAAAGGGGAATGTTCTCTTTCCCTCAAATACATTTCTCTTGATAATTGAAGTAAGTTTTCTATTAGTATTACTGAACTCGCTGGCACAGTATCCGATAACGAATTACTAAATCCAGTATTTAATCAATGCTCAGCGTAATGAATGTTCACAGAAATTGTAATTATGACTTAGGCTTCTCCTGATCAAACTATATATATATATATATTGTTCTGGTTCCAACGGGAGAAAATTTATTTTGTAAAAGAAGGAGGTGCGCAAAATGTATTATGTTCTCAATTTTTTAAAAATTATTTTTATCTTACATATGCGACACGTGTTTCTGATCTGTTGACTTCTTCAGGCATTGAGTTATTATTTTGGCAGAATATGTCCGATATTTGATAGGTTGTGTGTGTTTCTGCAACTTTTCTATATTATAATAGAAAAGTTGTAGAAACACACAACCTCCCAACACGTGTCGTATATATATATATATATATATATATATATATACACACACACACACACATACGCAACCTTGTGTTGAGTAAATAATTAATATCATCCTATTGTACCAAACATACTTAATATAATTGTTTTGTATGATCGACATTTATATTAAAATTAATGAAACCTAACATTGTAAAATCTAAAATATCAGTTTATTTTGTTCAATTTCTAATAGAAAATTCAATATATATATATAACAAAAAAAGTGTTTTCTCTATAATGAATCTAAGTAGTATCTGCTGGACAGGATCATATACCTCCAATGGAATATTTAGGCAACGCAATCAACTTAAGTTGTATAATGTATTTTTGCAGATATTTCTTATTCAACCCATACAAAACATCCATAATATTCTATTCTCATAAATCATTGTTTTCTTCACATTTTCACAGTCCTGATGAAGGTTTCCACTATAAACAGAAATGCTCGAGTATCGACTATAAGTTTCCACCCATCATAACATCTATGTATATATCAAATGAAAAGTTTTTCCTATATAATGAATGTAAGTAGTATCTGCTGGACAGGATCATATCCCTTCAATGGGATATTTGGGCAACGCAATCAACTTAAGTTGTATTATGAATTTTTTTCCCTTAATTAAGCTAATAGAAATAGAAGTTAAAACAAGACGGAAATGTAAATTACGAAACGTTTTTCTTCGAGGGGGAAACGATACTTGGGACATGACTTGTTGAAACTCAGGTAGGTAAGCTGGAAACGAATTGAATGAAAAGGTTGATTCTACATCGTTAGACGCCGGTTGGGCGATCGATAGATGCGAGTTGAATTAGGAAATTGGAGGATTCAATAGAGGACACTAGTTTGACTGATTACCTCCAGTCATCATTTTCGTTACAACGAACGAAGTACCACTGGGGCCGGCAAAGTCAATAGAACATGAACGCTGAGAGCCCCGGGGATTTCAGTAGAAATTTAACTATTCCAAAGTCAACCAATTTTCTTAATTACAATATACGTTATATTCTTATTTACTGAATTACAATAATAATAATGTTGGCGAAATATATAAGTTAATTTATTATTTCTGAGGATTTCGCCAAAACTGAAATGAAAACAAAGTCAATTGAAAGACATTTTGTTATAATCCCTTTCTTGATTAAAAAAAAATTTAAGCTGTTGATTAAATGGTCATCCTTCTAAGTTTGAGTTTAAATTTTGTTTAACGGCATATAAACATTTGTGGGTCATTTAATACCAGAAATGGTTATGAAGAATGTTTTTTAATGTGGGTTTCAGTCTTTAGAGTAACAGTTTCGTGGTGGCATTCATTTATTTTTGGTTAAATCTTGTTGAAACGGTTGATTTTTTTTTTTAATTAAAATGACTTATGGTTTGATATTTTTGAAGAAGGTTTATATTGTTTGGTAATATTTGCTGTGGGTTTGTCTAATAGAGAGCTGGAACCATATGACCTTTAGGCACCCCTTTTGCGATCTTGATTCATAAGGACCTGTTTTTGATTTACACCGTTAAAATCCGGTTTTTCGTAAGGGGTTCGGAGTTTTAAAAAAATGTGGGAATGGGGGTCAATCTTCTATGTATTGAAAGCGATCATTGCTGTTTAACTTCGTTAATCTAGCGGTAGTCGGTGCTTTCAACGCGATTTAAGCGTAAGCCTCTCCTAGATTAGTTGCTTAACCAAGACTAAAGCATTCAGTATGTTTACTATTTAGACACAGTTGGCGGAGGAGACATATTCATGCATTTATCAAGAGCATAAGTATTAAATAGAATGCATACAGCCACGTCCAGCATTTGAACCCGGTTCCCTCCTTCCATTTCCTACAACTGAAACCTTTACGCTAAGATTTAACTTCTTTGTTTAATGACAACATTCGTGGTTAATCTAATTTTAAAGTCATTCTTGTAGTAGTGTAGTATTAACTTATTGTTTGGCCCTTACGATAAGCGCGCCACTTATATACAAAGTTATGACGTGTTTTCCACCACATTGGGATAGTGCTTGTAGTGTCTTCATTCATCCAATCCGTCTAATGGCGTATGGGTGTTTGTTAACTGATTTATTTGGTAAAAACAAAGAAAATCTAATATTCTTTGATTTATTACGTACATTTCCCTTCATTCATAAATATTTATTGTATGTCTTTTTCGTTAAATCTCTGGATTTAAATTTACACTAACTGGAAAGACAAATTTGAAAGGAGGATGGTTAAGGAAAACAAGAGCCTGTGTACAATAATTTTAATTTAATTTTTTTTCACTATAATAATATTTTATCTAATTGTTTGTGCACAAATCAGACAGAAAGGATTAAATAAACATTAATGTCAAATTGTGTGCTCTGATATAATTTACAACATTTCAGTTAATTTCAGTTGACTTAATGGTGATTTCGTTTATTGTTTTGTTTTGCCATTAATAAAATCAATTCACTTTAATTATCAGTATCAAGTGAAATCAGACTTAATGTCAAGTCACGCTGAAAGCCTTGAAGTTAAGCCGCAATCAAGTTGTTCAGTTTGAGATGGGTGACAATTAGAAAAAAGTATTCTCAGAGTTAAGTAAAATGGTCCTTTGGTTGTCTTAATAGTTAGCTAACTAGTCCACTAAAAAAGTTTAGTGAGTTCGATTATCACGAGTGTCCTGATGCATTTGAGCTAGGACTAAAACCACATTTTACGGCATATCAACTGTTTCCAGGTCATTCACAACCGAATCAATTTACTTTGATAAACAAAGTATTCAGGTTGCTTACAATACATGTGGTTTATTAAATTTGTCACGCTATTAAGTACTGATGTAGTTCATCGCTGCTTAACTTCAGTGATCTCGCGGGGCGGCTTGGCACGTTCGCGCAAATTAGTAATTTATAAAGTTTTAGTTATGTAATCGTGTAACAATGGGATTATCATAACCTATTTAAAGACTCAATTTAGCATCAACTGTAAGTAAGTAAAGTCGTCGGGGCGGCCTAAAGTCGGTATCAGCCATCAGCGAGGGAGTCTATCCCTTTTCAATAGCGCTAGACCAGGAGATTATTTTAGCGTCTGAGGTGGAGCGCCATACCTACAATCAGCTCCTTACTTTGCCGCAAAGATCCCTGTGCTACTCATACGCTGAGTCGGCGAGGACCGGTATCGAACTAGGAACCTTGTGGTTTCTAGCCGAACGCTCTACATAATTATTAACTTTGTAAACATTAAATAAGATTAGGTCTACACACAATACTTTGCTTCAAATATTCCATAAACTATTTCTCTTACCCATAAACCAAGTCTGGACTAGTTCACGGGTGTATGCTAAATATATTTCCGTCAATATTTCGCTAACAAATTACGATTTCCAAAATTAGTAAATACTTTACAACCATCCTGTCTTCAACATCTGTTAATTTTATCTTAGATTTTCTTTATTTTAGATGTGCAAAAAAGTGTGTATACATTTTCTTTTGGCTTTTCTTTGTACTATCACTAGATTCTATTCACGCTAGACTTCTTAATAAGAATACTTAACCTTCAAACCAAAAGCAACTCATGTGACGTGAATACACAAGACATGACCCGCCCTGTCGACTGGGGCGTTAGAATACACCGACTCCCCCAATTGGGCCACCTGTGAGTGGCGACCCGTGATGCTTAAGGATAGAGCCCAGGTGAATGAGCAGTTCATGACATGCAATACTCCACTTTGGCCCTATCTTGGGCTAAACGGGCTAATCGGCTGGTCACGTCAAGCCCTAGCACCTATATGATTTTCCCAACCCTATTGCCCTTATGGCAAGCTCCAACCCCTTTTTATCATATGGGTGCTAGAAAGCGGTGGCTGCAGGTCTACATGTCCTGGGAATGACACTAAACTCTATCTGATGGTGAGGTTCCAGTTTTGGAGGTTTGGGGAATGTAGAGCACCCCTTCATCACCATTGCTCCTGGTCCACTCTGACCCGGAGTGGTAGTACCTGTTAGGGTCCCATCTATGGGTTAAATAGAAAAATGTATTTATAAAAAGATTGTATTATCCATTAAGAATTGATTTATTTCAAAACTTTATCGGCATTAAATGACCCACTGAGGTTGATATGCCGTAAAACAAAACAAACAAACAAGACATTACTATCACAAAGCTAAGAAGCAACTATTCACCATATTCTCTTATACACTTAATTTCAACAGAATTGGCCAATTAGCAATTGATTAATGCCGTCTATATCAAATTAAGATGCGCCGTATTTATTTGAATTTCATTCTAAAATTTTCCTCTAAGCTTTTGTTTTAGGCGGTTTCGAGTATTTTGTATAATTTCATTGGAATAGAGAGAGAATACTTTAAAATTACTAAAATCAACTTCATGTTTATTTGCTATTTCTGTTTTTTTCTTTCTTCAGTAATTAAGTTCTAAATACAAAAAAGAAACAGACTCAAATGATTGGCTCTAATTTACCAATCTCCGGTGTTTCTTTTTTCGGCCTGAGACAAACGACTAAAAGGATCCTCAATTTATTTCACAGCACCGCAACAGCAACTATAATCAAACCTGCCGACCCGCAACCTTCATCCAAATAATTTTACTTTTTTTTTTTTTTTTTCTTTAATTCTCTCAACCTGGAAGATCTTTTTTCTGGAATCTAATTTTTTTTTCCTGGAAGATAAACGCACATTTATTTCCATTCTTTATAGTTTCTTTATCATTATCTGTTTTTTTTTTAGATTGCCGCCAAGAAGGTGCTTTAGACCCGTTCTAATTTATATGATGAAAAAAAAAGAACCTTTATTTTTATTTCTTAGAGGATAGGTGATTAATTTTCTTCGTGTTCTACTTGGTGAGCTAAAGTTAATTCTCGGTCCATTTATTTCCTTATTGCCAGAACTGGCAGAGAATAGTTAATTTTCTATTTGCATATATCGCAATCAACTTTCATTGGTAATCAATCTTCTTTTTGTCCTTGTTTCTCTTTCCTGTATAAGCATGCAAATCGTTTTGTCTTTTTTTCTAAGTTTTTATCAATCGTCTTATTCCTCATAGACGTAGTAGTATTTGTGTTTCACTTATAGCCATGAGTTTCAGCTTTAATACAGTTGAATTGAAAGTTATCTCTTGATCAAGTACATTTAACAATTTAGCGTTCCATGTTAAATTTGAAGTAGGTGTCGAGGATAAACTGACTTCTATTGAAAAAGAAACGATCTGCGAAAGTGAGAACGTTTAAGTAATGTCCAGTAAAAAAGATAAAACAAACAGTTAAGTCTCGAATTAGATTAGTCAAATACATCTGCAAGATCTTTTAAATTGTGCAGAGATACATCACTATTGACCAAAATCAACCTATGTATCATCCTCATCAAGAATAATGAGAAGCTATTAAGTGTCAGATAATCCAAGTTTATCAATTTGCCGTATATTTTACTGTAACTCTTTGCCTACCAATTTTCCCCTGCGGCTGTCCCCATTTTATTGGTATTTTCTACCTGTATGATGGGATATTTCAAAGTTTATATCTATTTACTCCACATCTTATTCTATTATATAAAGTCATATTATTATCATTGCTCAATCATAATGAACTATCAGTTTATTTGTATTCTAATTGCAGTGGTGAGAGAGTAGCTGTGAGCGGTTAAACGTAGGTAAAAAGTTAAATAACGGTTGCAACTAGATTTTTTTCCACATGGATTAGGTGTTTTTAATTCATCGGATTAACGGATCAAGGAGATTTACAAATTGCTATGATATCGTTTATAAGCAGTAATGTACAAAATATTGTTATGTAACTAATAAGAACATTTTCATCAAATGTTATGTCAGTAGTTTCTTTAAAAATATCGACTGTATTATGTACTGAGCGGTAAGAACCCCCCCCCCATAGATAGGGTACCCTGAATTTGATACTCGAGTACATGTGGTGTTCAGTCCCCAGTTCAGGAGCTTGGGGATTGAGGTGTCCATCCATTCATGCAATTATTTACCGTTTCACCGACACTAAACGGTAGTACCTGTAAGGATCCAGTCTATAGATCAAATATATTTTTAAATTGTAAGCATTAGACAGGAATGTGTGTGAAGGATGGTTGCTGCAAGATACAAATATTTGCTAATATCATTATTTTTAGTTACTTAAAAATCATAATTTTGAGTAGTATTGCTGTTGAGTTGAAATACCTGACCTGATATGTGTGTTAACATTATCATTATTAAATATAAGCTGCCCTTAAAGTTATAACAGCAAAAAAATGATTATTAACTTAGTCAATTGATAATATACAAATGATTGCAAATTTCACTATTTCTTATCTTATATTGCCTCTGACAACATATCAATCAATGCCTATTTTGAAATATCTACATTATTTATATAAAAATGATAGTATTTAAAATGTTAACATCCCGATATTTAGAAACAGAATTATCAAAATATTAAATTTCAGGGATTAAAATAGGTCGCAATATTTTTTTTCTAATCAGCGACACCAAATTACCCAACATTACAAACTTAACTTACGTACAAAAAGTTCATTTTTTTATCTGTCTTTTTTGGATTCATAAACCAAGTTATTTTAAATAATTCAATGAATTAATTTCCCATAATGACGTCATTAGATTATGAATTAAAATATTTTGGGTTATGAAGACTATAAAACTTATGCAGCAAATAATATGAAAACCTGATTACTGTGGAAATGATTCCCAATAGAAAAAGAGAGACTTTACGCGCTATTATTACTGTTTGACTCGAACTTGTCAAATTGTATTGGACATATGAATTTAGTTTTAGCTTTTTAACTAAATAATGATCTATGCATTGGTGAAATGAAATATCACAATCTTGAATGATTGAGTATCTGTACGAATTATGGAGATTAATTCCAACAGAAGTTAGAACAGAATAAAAGGCTATACGACTAGGTCTTTCGTAGGAGGTTTAACCATCAAATAGATACTCGGAAACCTGAAGTGTTGGGTGTATGTTTTCAACTCCCCCATCACGTGCAGGATACGAGGCAGGGTAATGTTTTTCTACGAAGTTTAATAGGCTTGAATTCAGAGTTTTCCTACTCATATAACGGTTGCCATGCCAAGGTTTAGGAGCCCAGTCTGCCCTATTATTTATGCATAGCTGGAGGAAATATTAGATCCTCGCTTCTCCCAAGTTCACATGGTATAGGTGAAATAAAACAGCCTCGTCCAGGATATTCGCTTGGATTACCGTGTCCATTTCCTACAGCGATAACTATTAGACAACAACCATCTGTATTTATGTGTGTCTGCTATTTTCAAATAATATTTATTTGTTAGTCTTTTAACTCTTAACTGCGACTTAGACTGTTACTCGAATTCATTCACGGTCGGCTGTAACCAATCAGAATTGCTTAATTTCCTAAGCAGAAAAACGCCACGTGACAAGAATATAGAAAACCAAAATTCAAGAATGTTCTATCGAGGAAGGAGCTTTTCCCCTCCATATTGTCTTCTAATTCGTTCTTAGTGTGCATTACTTTTATTTTCTAGTTTCTCTTCTCTATTGTGTTTTTACGTTACTCTTGATTCTCATGTTTTTCTTATTCACATTCCCTTTCATGTTTTCCACTCTTTCCAATTCTTCCACCATTTTCGCTTATTTCTCTGCTGGAGCGACGTTTCTTCATCGTTCATTTACTGGCGCAATTTTTTTCTCTATTGTCTTTCCACTTTATTTGCTATACACTTTTCTATGAATTACTATTATTATTACTACTACTACTACTATTATTATCATCACTACTACTTCTATTATTATTATCATCATCAGTCCTTTTATCTTTTGGACTTTTTGTCCTTTGCCGAACACAGTGCATTTTTTATCGTTTTTCATTCTTCTTCATATTCTGATGGTTTTATAGCCTTGCCTTATTTGTTCTTTTACTTGGCTATTTCTTTCCTATTCGCTTCCGTTTCCGGTCTCCATTTTTCTTTTCAGTTATTCCCTCTTCTGCATTTACTTTCCTTCTCTTCCTTCTATTCTTAATTCCACTCCTTTACTTGTCCTCTTTTATTTTTTCGTGTTGTGCATTTTCAATCACATTTTACTGCCCTCTTCCTGTCATTTATGCCGCTGATATGCATCGACCACTCCCATTGCAGCAACGGCACGCGGTAAAAAAATATGAATTTATTTGCCAGATAATGTCGACCAATATATATGAGCGGGACGCGTCTTAATATGTTCAGTTTTTTTTTTTTTTTTAATTCTTATTTTCTTTTTTTAGTTATTTGTTCGAACAGTTTTTTTCTTTTACTTTTCGTTCTCTTATAATGAAAAACTTTTTCGATATAAAGCACATATTTGAATTATTAAAAAACATACAAACCATAAAATACGTACACTGACACTGTAAATATCAGTATATGATATGCACACAGTCGAACATAGAATACACAGATATCTGTGTGGTCTTTCTCTTGGGATAGAATAATAATGTACGTGAAGAAACTTTACAGATATACACTGGGCATTCGGAAATTGTTTCATTCGCAAATAAAATGCTTGTAAAATCTTATGCATTAAATCTGTCCTTAAATACAAGGATAGATCAAACTTCTTATTTGAATTGAGCACACTCGTGCACCCATTCTATTTTTATTTATTTATTTCGAAATGAGTTACATCAAGTGTGCACATGACTTTGCACGTAGCCGGAGGTTTGATAAAACTGGTCCTAACACTACACAGATCTATCTAGCTAGGTTCACTCGCCGACCGATTCATTCAAAAATAAAATAAAAATCTTGCATTCTCTCCTTGCGCAGCACCCTTCCACCAAAATACCTCATTCGCTCTATGCATCTATCCTACTTAAAAATTTCCCAATACTCGTTTGATGATTGGATATGGAAGGGGTGGGAAAATTGAAAACAAAAAGCCCCAATTAACTGAAAATATGTAAACAAAACAAAATTGTGGATCCATATATATATATATAAGGATATATCAAACTTAAAAAGGTATTGAAGTCAGTGAGTCAGTATACTGTTGGTTTGGACAACAGCAACTGGCAAAGCACAACTGAACTAGGCCCAAGGCAGTTGGTACTTATGGAACTCAAGAATAGTTGATTCATGTATTTGGGTAATTCATTCCTTGAGTCCTGATTGGCTGCTTGGTTTCTATGATGTTATGAGGCTTCATAAATACCCTGACATTCTGCAGTAGGATTGCAACAAGATTAGATCCGTATTCAGTTACGGCTATTTTTGCCTTTTTATTTTATTATTCTACAAAATGTTGAATTACTTGCATATATCTCAACGACTTGTTATGATGTAATGATTACCACATAGAATACGACGACCAGTATTCAAATCAAGGACAAAGCCTTTTGCATTTCACAGTGCTAATACTTGCTGGAAATATGTTCATCCACTATTCTTCCTGAAGCTACGCGTAAGTTATAGGTCAAACTGGGACATTTAATCTTGGTATGGCAACCAGTCTAGGAGCAAGAATACTGGAATCAAACTCGTAAAACTACACTTTAATATTTGGCTTTGTATCAAATACTGCAGGCGGAGAGGGTTTGCGTGAATGCAAACCTTTATTCTATCTCCGGATAATTTGTGACAAGTAAATAGTTATTAACAGGATTGAGCAAGTATTTTTTTATCTGATGGTAATTTGTACATATCTACAACTTCAATAAACAAACAATGTCACATTCTATAAACTTACGAATCTAGCCACGGATAGCATAAACGTGCACGTGGTAAATTTATAATTATGAAATTAAGACACTTATTTCTTCTTATTTGTAAAGAGATTTTCAAGAACCTAGATATATTATAAGTATAAGCTTCAAGTAATGCTACTTGGCTAAGATAGAATATGCATTAGATCTATACCTTTTATGATTGAGGAAACATCCACATTGACTAAGCTATAACGACTTATTTGCCTTCTTTTCGTTAATTAAATACAAGTGTTTCAATTCCCCGGGATGTTTCCTTTGTGTTATACTTATTTTATCTCCTTAATTAAAAATCCTGAGTATACTAGCTTTCAGGCACTCTTCAGTCGCATCCAATTCCACATTGAGTCACATGCAGGTCATGAGGAGAATTCGGTAAATACATTAATTTCACCGACTCTACCGTTACAGCCTAGATAAAAAAATAAGATAATTAATTATTCTAATCTAGATTTTAAACAGATTGGTTGGTTAGATTTTACGGCATGTCAACCCGTGTAGGGTTATTTTATTGAGAATATTTTATTCATTCTTGATAGGTATTCATTTTTTTATTAATTGATTGATCGCAGGGGGCTTTCCGACCGCCCCGCAAGAGTAAGTAAAGGCTAAAGTGGAGTGTTGCATGTCATGGACTACTCATGAACCAGTATTATGAGTTTAAGCATTACAGGTCGCCAGCCACCAATAATAGGTGGCATCATTGTGCCGATTTTACCCCTCTGCAGAGATGTGTTCATCTACCAGCCGACAGGGCGATATTTTTAATAGAGATAGACCATTTTATGTTTTGTGATAAGCATTAGACTAACCTATTATTAAATATATTTTAATTTATTCTTCGCACTCACTAATCGTTTGATCGCGGTGGCACTACTAATCTACACTTTTTTTCACTAGTCATCTCACGAGCTTCGGTTTGTGCGCGTGTGCTCGTATCCTGACCGGGTGGAAGGTTAAGGTAGATACCAATCCTAACCTTAACCCTAGCCCTATAATTTACAGCTTATTATCTGATAGATTTTTCGGACCATGTGTCCTATAGGCACCCCTTTTGCGATTCGCTTCATAAGGACATTTTTTTTCATTTACACTGTCAAAATCCGGTTGTTTGTTAACAGACGATTTTTTAGAATTTAATTTTTTTTTATAAAACTAACCCCTAACCCTAACAAACAACTGGCAAACGAAATACAGTTTTGCAACTAATTTGATTGCGATTGTTCTTTCTTGACCGGTTGCCATACCAACAACAAAGAGCTAAGTATACCTTGTATTTATACATAGCCATTACTCATTTACATAGGATAGAATTGCACACAGGCTGACGGGCCATAATAGAGAGAGAGAGAAAGAGAGAACAATAACCACTCAAATCAGTTGAGCGTTCTACTAATTTATAATGCCCCCCCCCATCAAACATTGAATGCTTAGATAAATAATTGTTGACGATGAAAAAACATCAGCATAAAAAAATCCAAAGTTTATTGTCTGAACTTTTCGAATTGGAGATGTCGTTTTCACTGAAAAGTTTAGTGTAGCAATTTTTACAATTTCAATTTACTCACATTTGGCATGTGTACATCCCGCGTGTAGATAATTGTCAGGCTGAACTACAGTTTGTAATTTTTATTTTACAGAGCTTTTTGCGTTCTGTATTGAAAAGAGGAGAAGCACGATTACATTAGATAGATTGGACAAGATTACAATCAGAAATTATTTCGATTCAGTGTATCGTTTTTCATGTTTTTATTTGGTTTTGTTACATTAATTTACATTGATCAATGATAGAGTAGAAAAGAAATATAATGTTGATAGTATCTTTAAAATGAGGTAGATTACATAAGTTACGCAACACAATCCAAATATTCTCTACCATATTTTAAAAAAAAATTAGCATTTGACAGTATAGTTCTGCATGAGATTAGGTTGCATGGGAATCGTCGATATAAATAATATATCTATGTGTGAACTGGTATGTTTTTATGAAATGTACAATATCTGATTGTATACACATATATATATATATATATATATATATATATATATATATATATGCTGCTAACATAATTGATAGAGCTTGCATATCTAAGTGTAGTGAGGATTATTGACTCGTCGATTCAATGATGCATGCATATATATATATAACATGCTATATGTAAAAGTAGATATAACTATCATTGATATAGCCTCAGAATTGTATAACTATGTAGAACAAAAAAAAAAAACAATGAATATGAATATAATATCTGACAATACATAGAATTTAAATAAAAAATTTAAAAAATTGCAGCTAATAAAATAACGTCGAATTTCATATCGTGAAATATACTGATCAGAAGCATCCACCACAATCCCACAGAAAGAATATACCCAGCATTCAACTCAAACCAAATCATAAAACTAAGCACCACTACCGACAATGCACCACCCAACAGTGTATCAGGGAAAAACAGAACCAGCAGTTTGGTTTGAAAATCGCATTGGCGAGAAACTATCAATTACCAAACGCCGATGATTTTACGTTTACGGAAGTAAAACCATTTGTCAAGGTTCGAGTTTGTCAAATACATCTATGATGCCCAGGATATTTTTGAATTACACTATTTCCAATGAACCATTATTCGACTTTGCTTAAGTATTTTGAGACAAGTAAAATCGAGTTAAGTTTAGAGTTTGTATTTAAAAAATATTTTCAAATATAAAAACGGTAATAATACGATGAAAAACAAAATGAAAGCTACATATAACAATTGAAAATGCTTTGAAAATAGAGTAAGATTTTCTCAATAGAATTCTTGGGGAAAACAGTCTATACAGACATTTTGAAAAGAAAATATTGAAGCGATATATTTAAATCCTTTCAAAAATATCTCCCAATCTGTTTTGAACGATTTTATTTTTTTTTTTATTTTTTTTCATTTCTTAATTTGTAAATGTTTTCTTGTTGAAGTGAACTAAGAATCATTTTATTTTGCAAATCCGTTTTTAACAAATACAGAGGAAACGCGAGTATCGCTTTGACGCATAAACGGATTTGTCAATAATCAAATATTCAAGACGAAAGACGGTTGAATAGAAAATTGGGTACAAAAAAATTACAAAATCTGTCTTGTTCTCTGATGTTATTGTATTCATTTGGTAGACAAAGTTTAGAATCATTTAAATCGGTATGAAATTACTTAAGAAAAAAATCTTATTGTAATTTTTTAAATTGAAAGAAAATGTCTCGATATTTATAAGGTATAGTTTCTAGACAGATTCCCAATTTCAACTGAAAATCGTAGATAACATCTGTTATTTCAAACTATTTCCAACTATTTACTAACACATTCAATTTTCATATTGTTCATCAGCGTGTATCAAGTGTTTTTTTTTTATTTATTTCAAAATTTTTAGAAATAATCAAAACAATAAAAAATCATTTTTTATAGTTAATTGTTTTATTTATTGATAAATTTAATTTAATTTTATAATTAAATATTATTTCAGGAAAAAATTTGCTGTAGAAAAGTTAACTTTCCTAATTTCTATTTTCAAATTGTTTGTTATTTTTGTTAAATTTGATGATTTTAATTACTAAAATCATTAAATGTTGAATACCCTTTTAAGTTTTTGGCATATTTTGGCCTTGTTGTTCTTTATTACTTTAATTGATTTATTAATTTTACTTGGATACTACCCCTCTGACATTGAATTTTAAATCCCTCTCAGCTCAGGCTATATTTTTCAAAAGTTGTTATGCTAGTCCTTAAAATAACTTGAGAAAAACAAGCATTTCACACATCAACAAATTAAATATATGTAGCATCGGATAAGATATAAGTTGATGTATGCTGATCAGACTTAAAGCATTATGACAACAATGATTTGCTTTTCTTCCTTTCTCACAAGGAAAAATGCATTTTCTTTTCAAACTTTCGCCTTTGTTGCGCTCAGACTAATGGATTACACACGTTTTTAGAGAGATGCTCTGATTTTCATGCACATGTTATAATGACAATATCAGCTACATGCACGTTTGTCATAAAAAAATATATTTTAAAAATCTCGTTTTATGCTGCGCTACAGGGAGATGTCATGTGCTCTAATTTTATCACAGCTCTCACCTTAATTAAATCAGGCAAATACATCGAAGCACAATGCTTTTTTTATATCCATCAACTGACGAAATATTTACTATATATATATATATATATATATATATAACATGCTAACACTCAAGGAGAACTTAAAATGACAACCTCTGAAACTTTCAAATTATACATTGTGATAAATAAGCAATTCTTAGTAATTTGAGCAAAGTAAACACCTTAAGGGTCGATTTGTGTTCATGAAAGAGAGCATGTGCTCGAAAGTCGACACAGTCTGTACTAGAGTAATCCCAAAGAAAGACATGCTGAATATAGCATGATAATTGTTTGATTGGTCTTAACCGAACGTCAACCCGTCTGGGGTTATTTTATGCTTATTGTAGAGGGATTGCGTTCATTGTACGTTTATATGTATAATTCGGTTTAGTTCAGACAGTCGAGCATCTGCCTAGGAATCGCAAGATTCCGGGTTCCATACCGGTCCCCGCCAACTCAGTGCATAAAGAGCATAGCTTTGGTAATATGACCAGCGCGTTAAAGCATTTGCGAGCTAACGGTAGGTATGGCGCTCCAACTCAACCACTAAATCATTCCCCTTGTCTATCGCAAGCACAAAAAGGATTGACTCCTTTATTCAGATATATTTTAAACAGATCTGGTTACTCCTATTAATGAGACGAGCAAATAAAAAACACCCTCCGGGTGATGTAAAAATAATTTTTAGAAATATATAGCCTGAGGGGATGGGAGATAAAAATTCAATGTCAGAGTTTGTACCCTAAGTAAGTAAAATCAAATTTATTAAAAGAGTAAAAAAATAAAACAATTTGAAATGTAAACTTTAAATATGTATCAAAATAAAAAAAACTATATATAGATATATAATACCAGACATGTATATATTAAAACTTGTTTTAAAAAACAATTAGGACTGTCTAATGTTGCATGTTATGGCGTTTTGGGTAATGTGACGTAAGCAGTGACGTAATTTTTGTTACTGACAAAAACCGGAAGCGAATCTCCATTATTAATAGATGGTTACAGCTTCTACCACTCTAAGTAAACCTGAGTTCAATAGCGATTAATGGGTACTCCACTCTCTCCTGAGGTATACAACTGATGCTCTATCATCAGATGCAGTTTTGTGTCATACCCAGGTGACAGTTTTTTTGGTCATCTTGAGGGTATATAATCAGAGTACCGAGAGGATGTTGCTGTGTGTATAGGTAATATATTGAAAAAAACCCCGTTTAAGTAAACGAATACTTATAAATCAGACATTCACATTGATATAATTAAAACAAAAACGCAAACTTTAACGTCATCCTAAGAAAGAGAAGGAAAAAAAAGTAAAACACAGGCCCTTAAACAACAGAGGAAAGGAACGTAAACAAAGTGCTCTGCGACAAAAATTGATGCATGGCCTGGAGCCGTCATAAAAATTACATTATCTCACATAAAGAAAAATAAATATGGATAAAGGATATTTCTTGTGCAAAACGCTTCATGGTTGAATAAGAGAAAGAAAAAACAGTTTTGAAAAAATAAAAATAAAAGAAACAAGAAGCCGATCCGTAGGAAAAGATGTACGAGTAGAAAAAAATAAAAATAAAGCTTTATCTAAAGAAACCGGGGTTCTTGTCATATTTGGATGTTTCTTGGGTTTTTTTTTTTACATGGTGTATCGTATATATTGTTCAAATATCATGTTTTCTTTAATTGTATACGATTCACTATCGGGAGTAAATTCTTGAATGCGGGTTGCTCGATGTCAGTAATTTGATTTACATTTCGTAAAAGATTATGCTTTCTCAAAGTATTACCTTTTTTGGTCATGTAAATCAAGCATCTGCATATTTAAAACATCCGGAGATATATTACAGAATAGAAATAGGAAAATGGCCGCGAATTCATTTTTTAAAAAGACATCACTAACAGAAGACAAATTTGAAAGACTTTAATTCACTGAAACATCTTATAAAGACTCGAAAAAAATGAATCTAATGTTTGAAGCTGGTGGGTCCTCTTGGTTTGACTAAAAGTCACCAACCATATTCTTGCTTCATGTGATTGTTTTATAATTATATACCAGCTGTATTTCACTAACTTTAGTATATATTAAGATAATGACGGTGTTTGAAAAGATTTTTACAGAGATCCTTTCGTACATAAGCATTTCTTGTCACATATTAATAAGAATATAGTTTTCGAGTATTCAACCTGTTTCCTAACAGTTCAAACGGTCGATGTCCAAACTCAAGAGAAGAAGAAAACAGAAAATTAGAAAAAAAAAAAAAAAAGGAGTAAACAGAAAAAATGAAAAATAAAGAATAAAACCGAATAAGGAAAAAGAAAGAAACAAGTGTGTGCTCGAGATTTAACGCTAAAATGTTTTTTTTTTAATCAGAAAAATCTTAAATGCTCTACGCAGAGCAATATTTCAATTGTAAAATGGGATGATAATAAAAAGAGGATAAAATCTCACGGCTCTAAGTTGAAGGTTGTTATTCCTCTGGGGGAGTCAATATTCAACTCCTCATGATTTTTTTCATCCTCGTTTTATTATTATCCTATTTTAGCAGTAAAATAAAATTGTCGGTATATATATATATATATATATATATATATATATATATATATATATATATAAAGGTTAAATACGACAACAGGCAAGTTGTGTGATGGTTACTGCCGTAGGAATCTGACTCAGTGACAAGAGTTCAAATCAGAGATCTGAATTTTTAGTTTCACATAGCACTAATGCATTTGGGAAAGGAATGAATCTAATTATTCTTTCATAATCAGGGCAATCATATTATATATATATGTGTGTGTGTGTGTTTTCAGAGTTGCATATACGAGAAACTGTTAGTAACCAAGTGCCATTGACTCCATGCCCACGCTACCCTAACTGACCACAACTTACATATAAATATCACACACAGATATATATATATATATATGGTATGGAACTACACTGATTTTAGTATTCATGGCAAGCCCATGAATCAATTCCACGAATACCGAGGGACAACCACACTATTTTCAGTAAGATCAGAAACGAGTTTAGTATATAAAAAAAATAAGAACATTGTTTTCCTGAAATAAACAGTATATATATATATATATATATATATATATATATATATATATATCGAAAAAGAGAACAATAGTACTATAAAACAAAATGACTAAAAGATACAAAAATGCTTGCAGATGTTACATATGTCATAAGTTTGTTTCAACTCTTTATATCTTATGTACAAATTAAATGCTTTCTGAACTTCCTCGCTCCTGCCACAATTAACTTAAGTAGGTCCTTTAAGCTATTACGACAGCCAATCTTCCTCGCTCTCTCTTTCCACCCTCTCTCTCTCCTAATTTACTCGCTTTATTTTCTCTACACCTTTCTCTCGAATTTGTGTCGTTACTCTAAAACTTCGACAGTTCACTATTCTAAATTAGATTTCATGATGCTTCCAACTCTCAACTTTGCCTTTTCTGCTCATACTCTTTCTTTCCCTCTTTGTCACCTTTTTCTTCTCTATCTCTTTCACTCAATAACCCCAGACATTCGTGTGCATCCAACTAGTTTATGTAACAACCAATTTATATTAATGTTTATCGGCAACCTTAAAGACGACCGACGTCAATGGCGCCGTTTTGCGCATGAGTAGTATGTGAATATGACTGCGCATGTCTGTTTATGTTTCTGAATATAAAATTGATTCTCAATACGTCTGTTTTCTATGCAAACTTCTATGCGTAAACAAGAATAAATACTTGAAGATATTTGTATATAAGCGTGTTGTGCATTTATATATAATCAGGAGGTACTTTCCGCTTGCCTGCTCATCATCTGACCAGCAGAACTGGCAGGTTATCTTCTTTCTTTATTCAGTAACGTCTATGAGTGTAGGGAGGTAGATTTTTATTGTTTTATTCGGAGAATAAAAATGGGGTTGGATAGAGGAATTTTATGAGTTTACGAGAGAGAGAAAGTGAAAGAACGAACATGCATAAATGCAATATACAGCTGCTTTCTTGTTGGCATGGTGATGTGTATTAGAGAATGTTTCGATAAGGAATTGACTTCTAAAATCGACTGGAACAGCATATTCTCAACAGCTTTCATACAGATAAAGATGACCAGTGACGGGACTCTTTCTTAAAGTCATTTTGTTTCGGGCTATTTCTGGTAACTGGTGCAAAGATAATAGCCTCCAGGATGAGGATTCATTATATATATATATATATATATATATATATATATATATATATATATATATATATTATCGGTCATATGGAAATCCAATCTCACAGACAAGTTAAAGAGACAGTTCTTCCAGGCCGTTGAATCAGTGCTGATGTATGGCTGCACCACCTGGACCCTAACTAAGCGACTAGAGAATAAACTAGATAGGAGCTGCACAAGAATGCTGCGGGTGGTCCTGAACAAGACGTGGAAACAACACCCCACGAGAAAACAGCTGTACGGTCACCTGCCACATATCACCCAAACCATCCGAGTAAGACGGACAAGACACGCGGGACACTGCTGGAGAAGCAAGGACGAACTCATAAGCGACGTCTTCCTGTGGAAGCCAGCACATGGACACGCCATGATGACGAGGATATATATATATATATATATATATATATATATATATATGCAACGCAACTGCAATGGAAAGGTTAAAGCCACAAGTGATGGGAGGCACCACATGTAATGGTTATCGTCCAAGGAAATGGACTCGACGTCAGTAGTCCAAATCGTGTACGAAGTTGTTTGCATTCTAGATAAAGCTAATACCCTTGGGAAAAGTATGCATCCAACCAGTCTCCCCACAGCTATGGGTAAATAAGAGACTGGACTTTCCAAACTTGGTTGCCCATCGGTTTAAGAGAAGGAAAATTTAATTTCCAGCTGTTCAACTCCGCTTAAAAAAAATATTTTGTGTGACATCTTACTCGTGTAGATGTTTTATACATAATTTACCAACCCATCAACACGAATGGGATGTGACACATATTCAATTTCCTAAACGGAGATTAACGACTTCAATTCCGTTTATACATTTCCTATTGATATTCACGGCATGTCAATCATTCTTAGGTTATTCCATACCTAAGATGTTTAATTTTATTAATTCTTAATAGGTATTACCATTTTGTAAAGTATTTTTCTATCTAGCAGATAAATGAGAGCCTAAAACTTAATATCACTCGGGATCAGAATGAACCTAGAAGTAATTGCGATGAAGGGGTACTCCACATTTCCAAGATCTCCACAATTAGAACTTCATTAGATGCAGTTTAACGTCATAGCAATGACCAAGACCCTCAGTCACAGCCCAAGAAATGTTATGTCCAGAATAGTATAATTCTGATGTAACATGCAATGAGCACGAAAAGCTCCATCTAGCAATTTTAGAGTCATCAGTTGTTAACACAACCCCCCTCCAAAAAAAACCGCTTCATCAGCAAACGGATGTTGTGCAGTGTTCCAAGCCATGATCTTATCAGAAAAGAAATTGTAAGACATAAGCTGGATGAACCTAATGCCATTGTCTTGTGCTGCAATTATATAAGAGATCTATTATTATCATCATTTTCTCCTTTTGAGTTTTCACATTAGCATTAGCTGATGGTCTTTCACTGGAGTCTGAGTGACAGCAAGTCTCCTCGGGTCTCCAGGACTGAGTATTCTGGCAGATTGCAGCAGTGTAGTGTTCTGAATGGTTTCAACCCTTCCTCTGATTTCCAAACATTCCAGACCATTTTCCAATCCTTTTGGGACCGTTCCAAGTGCACCAACTACAATTGGTATCACTTTCACATTCCATATTTTTTCAGTTCTCTTGCAAGGTCCAGATATTTGTCCATATTTTCATTTAGCTTCACCTTGTGATCTGCTGGCACTGCAAAATCCACCAGTTGACAACGATTCTGTTTTAACACATTGGTAACGGTTTAATATGTAGAACCTATTTCTCTCACACCAGATTCTATAGTTATAGATGGCTTTACTACAAAAATATATGTATAAACGATAAAGCTGAAACAATTTTTAACATTGTACTACTCTAGAAAAGAAACGTACACAACTAAACATATTTGGAATGTATCCTTATTAGGTCTAACAATTTGCTAAAAACCGATAACTCAATGGTTCATGAAATTATCAAGTACACGCACTTAATAAATTGCATACAAAACGTTGCTTTATTGTATTTCTGGGAATGGTGATTTTTGCCACTTATATTTGCAAAACATTAATATTTATACAAATATAGATATACAATCTTAAATAAGCCAACTATACTCTTTTATCTGATTGCAATGAAGATACAGTTTTGTATATATTAGCTTACCAAAATAGATATAAAAAAAACTCATTTAAACAAACGTGCCAATCAAAAAAATGTATGTTTGTAGATGCTTGGTACAATCATATACAAATGGAACAATTTACAAAGAAAATAAAAATAAAAATATGTGCCTTCTGCTTTTACTGCGTGACATATACTGTACAGAATTGTCATGTCATATAATTAAATGGACAGAAAGTATTTGAACGAGAAGATTGGAAATGAGGAAAGAGATAAAGAAAAAGGCGGAATTTCAAAAGCGATGAATCGGAAAAGACATGAATATTAAAGGAAACAGGCTCTAAGGTTATAGAGTACCAAAATGGAAATCATTTATTTTCCTAAGCCTATATCATTTTACATATATCTACGCTATCATAATTGAGTAGTCAAAAATAATATAATGGTTATATATTATATATATATATATATATATATATATATATATATATATATATATATAGCACGTACAGATATGCACAGGAGAGACCTATGTGTTGAATGATATGAGAATAATATCCATATTCTACATAGCCACTGTTATTTTATACGAAGTATAAGCTTTAAATATATTTAAGATATCGCTTACTTATTAAATGTGTCTAGATAAAATGTAAGTCTCTACACCATAGTTTAAGTTCGCGTCAAAATGAACTAAGGTTAAGTCAATGGACTACAGAACATGATTAAATGATTAGAGCAAGTATTCGATATCAGTATTCAAGTAACTTAGTATTTCCAGTTTCGTAGCATAATATATTAATATTTTAACGGATTATTATATTCAAGACAACATGTTAGTACATAATATATGCATATTATAGAAAGTGAAACTATCGAAATCATCTAATATTAAGATACTTATTTAGTCAGGGACGTTTTAAACAATGTACCATTGTACTTATCATTGACCTGGGCTCCCGTTATATTGTTTTTTATTTGTATTTATTATGTTTTTATTATTAGTATTTATTATTATTAGTATATATTATTATTATTATTAGTATTTATTATTAGTAGTATTTATTATTAGTAGTATTTATTATTATCTTATGTTTTTATTATTAGTATATATTATTATTAGTAGTATATATTGCTTGAGTGTGTGGCTATAAAAACCGATAGAAATTAAGATGACTGAATTAATATTATCGACAATTAAAAACTTTATCTATTTACTTTTTTCCCCAAAGTCAACAAGTAAGTGTTTGTTTTTTTTTTGTTTGCTTTGTTTTTTTTTTTTTTGTTTTTTTTTTTTTGGGGGGGGTTGTCTTTTTTTATGCAATAAGAAAAAGGTGTATATTTTCAGTATTTGCCTGGACTACCAGTCTGCCCTAATTTACATTCAAGAAAAACTATCTATGAACTCACAAAATTATTTTTAATTTGAGATAATTTTTTCTAATCAAAATACATAGCAGGTATAATACAACTTCTAATTGATTAACTATAAACTTACATAAAATAATCCACTGGAAATGAAATAGAAAATTAGATCATCATTATCATTATTATGTATTATCATATTTGGGTTTTAACTGATGCCTTTTTTTTTACTTCAGATGTCCCGGAGTGGTTTTTAAAGTTGGGACGAGTTTAAACCGATAATAGTTGGAGAGAGATGAGTACAAAAAAATGCATCATATCATCCTGTACCTCGTTGGCAGATTTATATTAACTATCTATTTATATTAACTAACTATTTATATTAACTATTTTTTTTTATATTAACTATTTTTTTATATTTTAACTATTTTTTTTATATTAACTATTTTTTTTATATTAACTATTTCTATTAAATTGGTATTGTTTTCAGCTGAGACCAAATTAATATGCTCATGATTATAATCTTAACCGCTAAATCCTGCGGGTTCCATTTTCTTAAGAAGGATGGTACACAAGGTTATTAATCAATTTAACTGGGTTGAATCCAGAGTTTTCTTTCTTATTGACTGTTTTACCATAGCAAGTTTAAATAATAGTCTGACCTACTATTTACCAATAGCTTCGACAATAGAGGAGAAATGTGGGATTCAAAATTTTCCCAAAGGTATTAGCACTAAATGGAATGAAAGCAGCCTCTTCCAGGATTTGAACTAGGGTCACAGTGTCCATTTTCTACGGTGATAACTAATAAGCCACGATTGTAATGTACAATGGGTATAATTCTGACTTACAAGCAAAATTCTGAGGTCAGATAGTGAATCAGTGCATAGTGTAAAAATCCCACATTTAGTCGAGTAGAAGATTTTTTTTTTGCAATCCTCTGTTATCTTTGCATATAGATATGATGGCTTTGACAGAGTGATGAGAATAATTGACTGAACGAAGAGTGAACAGAGAAGTACTTGAAAACCAAGAAAAGAAAAAATGTGATGAGTGACATTGTTATAGCAGGCGAAAGGGTGAAATCTACATACAGTTATGAATAAATATGGATTCCATTGAAGGTCAATATATATTTATAAATTGATGAGAGGAAACAGAAAATTGATAGAAAAAAAAAAAAAAAAAAAAAAGTTGGTTGATGAAATGGAAAAAATATTGAGAAGCTTTTGAAGCATTATTTTTTAATAAAAGGCCCAAAAGATGGAGTCAAAATGTCAAGGGATTATGTTAATGAGTGGTAAGTGGCAAGGGAACTGTCCCCCGTGGAACTATCCCCGGTGGAAATATCTTGGAAGCAATAGACAGCATTGATTTTTGAAAAATCAATACTGACAATTGCACACAGAAACACGAGAAAATATAAAAAGCATTCAAATATAAAAGAAAGTGAAGTAATTAGAGCAAGTCTCCACAAATCTCAGTAAGTCCCTTAATATATATATATACACATATACATATATATCTAACCACTAGCCCACGCGCCTCCATAGTGGTTAGAGTCGTGGAAAATGGACTCGTCAATTCGAGTTCAATTCCTCGACGAAGCTTTTGGCATTTCACATAGCGCTAATACCCTTGGGACAGGTATGAGTCCATATACTCTCCCTCCAGCTATTGGTTAAATACTGGGCCCTTCAGCATTGGGTAGGTAACCAGTCTTGGAGAGGGATAACTCTGAATTCAAAATTCATGAGGTCGGTCGTTGATTGGGGTTTTGCAACCCTTTATGCACTAATTCTTTCCTATCGACTGGGCCCAAAAGTGTGGATGGTCCAACATAAGTCTTCACCACTATAAACAAATCACTGTGTGGGTGTTCATTGTTTGTGAACCCTCATGCGTCGAAAATCGACGAGAGAGTCCATATATATATATATAAATATATATATATATATAATATATTGGTTATTGATTTTTTAATAAATTGGACCGGCCATCTCAGTAGGTTTCCTAACAGTCTTTCAAAGAGGAGAACACTCCTTCAATCATCTGAATTTTATATCGAATACCCTGAATGGGCTCTTCTATACGGTTAAAAAAAACAAGTATATTCTGTGGTACGGTGGTTGCAGTCCTCGACAAGTAGGGAATAACGTGCTCGATTGCAACATTTTACTAATTAAGTGCGAATCCAAGTCAAGCTCTTACGTTCATTTCGGACTAATATCATTGGGAAAGGTTATGTACCACTTGGTCCCCCAATCTATAGGTTAAACAGTACCCCAAAGATATTCTACAAGGATGGCTTTGGCATTAATTAGCCCAAAAAGTTTGATATACCATTAAATAAGGAATCAAAACTGTACCATGGGACTGAACCTAGTATATGTTAACAGATCAGATTTAACCTGTACATCAACGCCTCCACACTTTAGAACTGTATGTCCCTATAAAAACTGAAAGTGAATTTAATGAACCACAGTGTCGCACGTATAAGCTTGAAATCCTTGCTACAAACTAAACGGACGATCTGACCGCCATCCAATAAATGTGATCAAACATTTATAAATTACAGATTTACTTTCAGGAATTATTTCATGTTATAAATAAAAAGAAAACAATTCTGTTCTACTATAAAGCTGTGACTGCAAAATACTGCTGTTAAGCATGCACGCGCAATAAAACTGACATGAGCATTAAAATTAATGGAACACTCAGTGTGGAACGAAGTTTGTAACACTCAGTAAGCAAAGAGACATTGAACAGATGCTAAAGTAAAAGCATTTAAACTGTGTCAACTGGAAAATGTGGTTCGTTTGCATGTCAAAAAAAAAGTGCTACATTTACAACATTTCTAGCTTATTTTACATTTCAAAAGATTTTTTTTTTTTTAAAAACGCAATATACAACCTCACTTCCTATGAAAGTTATATTGACATTGAAATTGACAAGTGGTTATCAAATTTAATTAATTTAACTAATTTTGTTTTTGTTTTTATAGCGTGTTTGAAGCATTAATTATAAAATGCAATAAGATATTTTTTTGAAGGCAAAATAATGCAAATTTATGTTGAAAAACATTTATTTAAATTTTTTTTTTTCTCTAAGAGAAAAAAAAAGGAAAAAAAGAAAATGTAAATAAATGTTTTTCAACATAAATTTGCATTATTTTGCCTTCAAAAAATATCTTGTTTTAATTTAACTAAATTCATTGGATTAGGTTTATTTTACTTTCTTTGTTTAATGAGATATCAACCTTCGTGGCATATATCTCGATTACCTAGATAAAACATAACGTGGATATATATTTAAATATCAGCCAAATATATAATGTTCAATAAAGCAATGCAGGATACACATGTAAGCTAGTATAGGAAATAAATATTATTACCTGATGATGAATTTCTGGATGTCGCTGGTATGTGTGAAACAAGACAATTCAGAAGGGAATTTGTGACTTACCTAAAATAAAATAAAAAAATGAAACATTTTAAATTAATTCGTAAAATATGAGAAAATTTATGCAAATATATAAAGCAAACAATAGAATACGTTTCGATCAAAAAACACTAAACAATAACCAAGATAACACATATTTCGAGCATATTAATATATGACACTCTTGTTTATTATATAATTAATTCTGTTGGATATTGTACAAACGGAAATAGGAATTTCCGGTTGAATTAAACAGAAGGGGGACGACAAAGATAAAGGACGTTTTCCTGGTGGTAGCGAACAAAGGCGTTTGAGAGATACAAAAGACAGTCAACGGTCAGTAGGACAGTCAATAGGAGACGGCGAAAAGGGCACAAGGAGTCTGACCGTCGACACGGTCGAGCGCTGCTAGCAGGCAGTGGGGTTCAACACCCCATTACCTCATCATCCCAGCAGCAGTAGGAGTAGTCATTGTCAACCCTTGGGCAGTTCCCATTGTCAACGCTCGCCACCCACTAACGTACAGCCGAGAAGAAGAAATAAAGTCAAAACTTCTACTAATGCCATGTGTTGTGATTTCATTAAGCAGTATACCAGCAACGTATACGATTCAGCGTGAGTTTGAAGATGCCAGTATATAACATGTAAGATTTAGTGCCAGCGAAGAAGGGCTATGCAACAATTCTTCATGACAATATTTTGAAACTACCGTAATGGAAAACATTTAATACTCGTTTTAGAAACATTTTGCGGGAATCGGATTTAAAACCTGATTTAGCAATGATACAGTTCTGCAAAAAAACAAAAATGATATTATCCTTAGTCTGAGGAATCACCTTTTAACGATATCAGCCAAACAAAGAATCTACACCATTTTCTTGATGGTTCTTGCCGAGTCCCACATCTACCAGATTCTTTACGGTACCAACCAGATTACTCAATCCGTGATAATTATATGGTGAGTTAGCGGGGATCGGTATTGAACATGGAACCTTGTTATTCTGAGGCGGATGCTCTACCATTTGAGCTAAACCAACCCTTTTGAATCATTTTCATATATTTCATGGATTTTCATCTACCATTAAATATGTGAGTTTACAACCAATTTTTATTTGAATTTTTGTTGACACATGGCGTAGTTAATACAATTTTGGATGTTCTAGGTTCAATCCTTACTCCAACTGAAAAAAAAAAAAATACTTAAAATAGCTTAACATTGTCCCGGTCAGATTTAACGAAATGAGTACAATCTACCACGAGAGATTAAATAAAGTATTCGATTGGAATTTCTGTAAAGGCTCCAGATTCCAACATGAAGCCCCCGAGTTCGACAGAATAGACCTGAACAAGGCCGAAGACACATAGGTTGAAATATTCTGTATATAACAATAAAGATTATGAAAACATTACTAAAAATGTAAACATATGTAAAGTATATTGACTATACGCGCACAGATTCCAGCAAAGATTCTCACTAAATAAATACAAGCTCATAGTAAACGTTCTATGATAGAAAACTCCTAAAGGACAGCAAAAAAAAGAAGAAAACCCATAAAAAAGACGAATGTTAAATGAACTGTCGTCGTTTCGCAAATCAGAGTATGAATGAGAAAAAGCAAATCATCCCTCTTGGAATAGCTGTCCGTTTGCCGGCATAAGTTGCGACAACATGTGCCTTCGCTTTTCGTCCACTTAAAATGAGCTGTATTCACATGGGCGCATTGCCAGCACACGTCCTAGATCGCACAGGCCAACAGAAGAAGGAACATCGTTTATTCGGTTTACATCTAACACCTGCGTTAAGAGATTAGTTAATGTCAGCACACTCGGGCTTAGGGCTGCAAACCAGTTATGGTAATTGGAAGTAAAGAACTATGAATATTTCAACAGAGGGTTCCCTTGGTGCACCCTTCTCTTAGAGCTAGTTGTTTTTCTCTCTCCTCCCTCTCAGCCGATTGTGTTTACGAAACGCGCGGACGTGATCAGGCATCAACTAGACTGGCACAAATAATGAGGACACAGAGGTCAATAATAGCAAAACAATTGATAAAAAATAAAGACATTTGTAAAGGATGTTTACTTTTGTTTATTAGATTTTTTTAGTGAATGGTATTGCATACAAATTGACAGTTTGATTCATGAGCACAAGACGATTCCTCGTCGTACATCTAAATGATCAAGTAATACCTAAGTTAAGACGTATCAATAAATAGCTCTTGTGGCATTTACCACCAAACAAGTTCCATATTGCATTTTCCTTTATTTTGTCTGCCTTAAATTATTTTTCATATATCACCTGTACTAACGTACTATCCCCTTGACTAAATAATATATATATATATATATATATATATATATATATATATACATCCACTGTTGACTAGCTCCCTGTCTCTTATTTGTGTATACCAAATGAAACTTCAAGTAACGGATTTCTAGCGTTCATAAGTATTTATTTAGGTTCTAATAACCAATATGTCACAATAACATCGAGCATGTTTTATCCAGTGTTTCTATTTGCATATATTTCCATTATTCTTTTCATTTATGGGTATATACGAAGTTGTACTAGTTTCGATCCATAACAACAGCCTTAAAAAATATGATCAATTTATACATCGATGATAACGGTACAAAAGCACGCCTTAGGTGGGTTTATGTCCAGAGGTTAGATGATCGCGTTTTTTTTTTTACATTCAAATTAGTGTAGTTTTTTGCTTCAGAATATTTAGTACATATGGAATTAAATATTCCTGTCTAATAGTTAAGGTCTTCTAGTACTTTTCTCTAAGTCAATTTGCTTGAACCGTTATTAACTAATAACCATCACCAGCTATTTTAACTAATAAAAATCTACTAGTAACTATTTTTAATAATAATTTACGCTTATACACAATCAAGTATTTATATCCAGTAAGAGTTACCGATACTCCCACTTAGAGTAGACATAGGAGTTATGAGAGTGTATTATTAGTCCATTATCTCCAGAATTGGAACTTCAGCATAAGATGCAGTTTAATGTCATAATCAGGAGACCCATTTGATGGGGTTCCTAACTTTGCTCAGGATACAATCAGCTTATTCTAATAGAGTAGAAGTCCACATTCTTTAGAGCAACATATATAAAACCTCAGCATAATTTGCAGTTTTATATCTCATTCTTAACGTCTCATTTTCGGTGGGTTTGGTTTGTGGCATATCAACCTCAGTGGGTCATTTAATGCCAATAAAGTTTTGAAATAAATCAATTCTCAATGGATAATACAATTTTTTTTATAGATACATTTTTCTATTTAACCCATAGTGGGACCCTAACAGGTACTACCACTCCGGTCAGAGTGGACCAGGCAGCAATGGTGATGGAGGGGTGCTCCACATTCCCCAAACCTCCAAAACTGGAACCTCACCATCAGATAGAGTTTAACGTCATTCCCAGGACATGTAGACCCGCAGCCACCGCCTTCTAGCACCCATATAATAAAAAGGGGTTAGGGCTTGCCATAAGGGCAATAGGGTTGGGAAAATCATATAGGTGCTAGGGCTTGACGTGACCAGCCGATTGATCGGAGGGGGCCTCTCCGGCCGCCCGTCTAGTCCAAGATAGGGCCAAAGTGGAGTATTACATGTCATGAACTGCTCATCCAACTGGGCTCTATCCTTAAGCATCACGGGTCGCCACCCACGGCCAACAGGTGGCCCTATTGGGGGAGTCTTACCCCTCTGCAGAGGTGCATTCTAACGCCCCAGCCGACAGGGCGGATCTGTTTTTTGGTTAACATCGAAAATGTACAATATTTTTAAATAAATCTCTTTACAAAGCCTTCCAATCAGTAATGAATATTAATCGCATGGTATTTGATAAAGTGAATATTTCAGATAACATACTTCATTAGTTGGTTGATTAAGTCTTCACCCACGTATATGAAAATAGACAAATACTTGAAAACTGGGCACAGTAAAAGCAAAAGGAGAATTAGACATCGTATAATATTTAGAAAACGATGGCAAGAAAAAATCTTACGGATGAAAATAGAAAAAAAAGAAAACCTGAGAACAGGAAATACAGTTGAATTACGCAAAGCGATTCGGTAAAGAAAAAAAAATATGAGCAGAGAAGAAAGATGAAATAAATTAAATAATTACCAAGTAAATTACATGAAACAAAAACTTGCAAGTAAAAAGGTAGATTAAAAGTGGAGGATGTAAAAAAATATGAGTTATAAGAGAGAGAAAAAAAAAGGAGAGTTTGGAATACAAACGGGGGTGGGGGGACAGGATGAGAGGAAGTAAACAAAATGTGTGAGGAGAGATCTTAAAATGAACAAAATGAGGTGATTTAAAAAACAAAACATGAAAGTAAATTAGAAATATGCTCACAAAAAAACCCAAGTTTAATAAAAAGGCGTCTTCCTTTGATGTTTGTTCATTCAGTTTTGTAGGCGATTAATTAGATTAGACGCCGAATCCCGTTTGTAAAACAAGAAATACATAAAATGAAATAGAAACTTCATTAAAAATTAAAAACCCGGGAAAAAGGCGCTACAAAGAAATGTTTAAAATGCATGAAATCAAAAGCTATAGAATAAAGGCGACCCCTAATGAAAGGGTTTATATATATATATATATATATATATATATATAAGTTAAAAGAAAGGAAATGAATCCGACGGTACGAGTATAGATAAAAGGATATGAAAACACCACAAAATGCTGTTAAATTGAAAACATTTTATAACATATTCATGGCTGATATTGAACAACATTTCGATTTCATAAAAATCATCTCCAGAGCTTGTTTATACTCCATGTTGTCAACAGCGGAGACAAAAGTCATATGAGTTCAAAACAAAAGCCTTGATGTTGCAAAAAAGAAAAGTTATACTATAGTTTCTAATGTGAGCACTTCCGCCGCATTTTTCTCAGTCATCAGATTATGTAAATGCGGCGGAAGTGCTCACATTCGAAACTATTGTATAACTTTTCTTTTTTTTGCAACAAAGTTTTTTGTTTGGAACTCATGACTTTTGTCTTCGCTCTTAACAACACGGAGTATAAACAAGCTCTGAAGATGATTTTTATAAAATCGAAATATTGTTCAATATCAGCTATGAAATGTTATAAAATTTTTCAACAGCATGTTGTGGTGTTTTCATATCCTTTTATATATATATAATATATATATATATATATATATATATATATATATATATATATATTGTGTGTGTGTGTGTTAGTCAGAGAAGAAAAATGAACGAGTGACGTTTAAATGAAAAATGTTTGCATTTTTTTTATTGAGAGGCAAACGAAGTAAATAGAGACGCGAAGCAAAAAAAAAAAAAAAAAAGACCTGAACAATAAAAAGAAAAGACTGTATCACTGCCCGGTTTTCTTTTACCTAAGAAATAAAGATTGATGCTACAGAAGTATAGAGTTGAAAAGAAATGCGAGTGAGGAAAAAAAAAGTGAAAAGATAAAATAGTGACGAAAGAGTAATTAATAGTAGTGTAGACGAAAGAGAAACAAATTATTAGGAAAATTAACGTCAGAAAAGAAAAAGGTGGAAGTACATGAAAGAAAAGTAGCTAAGAGATTTTTTTTCTAAATGAAAGACAGAGTATAAGGATTTAAATTAGAAACAATAAAGTATAACGAGGCAGGATAGAAACTAAGGAGCAATAAGGAATAACAATAAGTACAAGAATTTTGTCCGCATGTGATATTGCTTGGAGATAATTTTCGTGAGATACAGCGTATTGATTGCAATGAGGAAAGAAGTGAGTGCTTTGTTGGACGAATAGGATGCTGTAATAAGAGAAAAACTGAGCAGAACAACTCGAAAGAGCGGAGGGTAGAGGGGAAAGAAAGAGCGAACAGTTAGAGAAAGGAAGTGTGGTTGATTTTTAGAAAGTGAGACTCCAGCTAAAATGGTGATGGGGTTAAAGACAGAGACTCAAAGCTGTAATAGAGAACTAAAGAAACGCAATCTTCCAGCAGAAAGGAAATAACGGTCAGAACGTATAAAAGAAAAAGGGTTTGTGAATTATTCACCTACATATGAAAACAGGTAGTAAAACGGAAAAAGCGGAGATGCAAAAAGCTAGAAATCCGTTTTCTGCCTGGTAAAAAATATCGCTTTTTTTCCTCTGTGTGTTTTAGAAGCAGTTAATTAGAATTGATTGTTGCCAGTTTTTCCCCCCAAGAGGTTTGCTTTTTTTTCTTTTAAATTAACGAATAAAGAGTAAAAAGAAAAATTATCACAAGACAACGGATGTGTTTTTCACTAGAAAAAAGATTGTAATTAAATCTAGAGATTTGAAAATATACAAAAAATAAATCACTTTAAAAAATTAATGCAAAAGAAGTAAAACAGTGAATGATAAGTTCCTACTCAATAAGTCAAAGGTCGAGGTAGTTTTGCGAGCACTGCCCAGAGGTGTATGTCGAAACTAGGTAAAGATGATATTAACACTTAGTAAGTTTGTTCGCGGATTATTTTGTGAGAGAAACTATGTATATTTTGCAAGAAAAGCGATGGGTATCTTAATCTACGAGAAAAACAATACGTATATTTTTAATTTTTTGTTTGTTTTTGTTGTGTTTTACGGCATATCAACCTCAGTGGGTCATTTAATGCCGATACAGTTTTGAAATAAATCAATTCTTAATGGATAATGATCTTTTTATAAATACATTTTTCTATTTAACCCATAGATGGGACTCTAACAGGTACTACCACTCCGGTTCAGAGTGGACCAGGGAGCAATGGTGATGAAGGGGTGCTCCACATTCCCCAAACCTCCAAAACTGGAACCTCACCATCAGATAGAGTTTAACGTCATTCCCAGGACATGTAGACCCGCAGCCACTGCCTTCTAGCAACCATATGATAAAAAGGGGTTAGGGCTTGCCATAAGGGCAATAGGGTTGGGAAAATCATATAGGTGCTAGGGCTTGGCGTGACCAGCCGATTGATCGGAGGGGGCCTCTCCGACCGCCCGTCTAGCCCAAGATAGGGCCAAAGTGGTGACGATTGGTTTTCTACGCCAAAGTTGTTTTTTTTGTTATTTACCGAAGTATGGTTTAAAGTAATAGTTTTTTTTTTGCTATTTGTTTCCTTTTCGGTCATTGATTTGGTTCCCTTCGGAAAGTCGAGACACAGGATTTGAATAGAACATTTTTAAATAAGAAAAATTAAAATGCCTTTTGGATAGGGGCAATTTTCATCTATTTTACGATTTGTTCATGCAAACATTCCGATAAGATCTTTCACTATTAGTTCACTGAGATACTTCTTGAATTCTCAACTGATTCATTCTTATACAATTCCGTTTCTGTAGTTGGAATAAAAACTAACTGTACTACCTTCACATGGCTAGATATAACCATATCTTAAGCTAGTTTCCATAACCGTGATACAACTTTTGTTCGATATGAATGTAAACTAATAACCGGACACTGAACACTATTTGACGTCTATTCTCTAGGACAACTGATTATATGCACTCACACGTATGCATGAGGTAAGGTAAAAGGAAAAGTGGACAAAAAATAATGACTCAAACAAGTGGAAATAGGAGAGAAATATTTTGTTCTTTACGCGAAGAACATCATCAGTCTAACTTTATTCAAAACAAAGTACGTACATTTGTATTTATAGAAAAAGTGAGTTTGTGGTGAAATTCTCTTCTATAAATACAAATGTACGTATTTTGTTTTGAATAAAATCAGACTGATGAAGTTCTTCGCGTAAAGAAGAACGAAATCTTTCTCTCCTATTTCTACTTGTTTGAGTCATTATTTTTTTGTCCACTTTTCCATTTACCTAACACTGTCGGATTTTACTCCAACCCTCCTAGCTATAATATATATATATATATATATATATTATATATATATATATATATATATATATATATATGTGTGTGTGTGTGTGTGTGTATGTATGTATGTCAAAAGTCAATTTATAAACAGTTTCTGAATAAAAAGGTAAAAAGCGTATATTTTAATACATATTTTGACTCTGGGATATAGCTTGGAATTAATTGTGAAACGTTATTTTAGATGGTCACATTGCTTTAATATCTAAAATGTTATGCTTCACAATACTTTAATATCTAAAACGGTTAGTGAATTTCACTGCACTATAATGATCCTAAATCATTTAGAATAGTATTATAATGGCGGTGTTTATCAAGATAGGAAAGTTTCGTATTGTTCTCAGCATGGAATTCAAGCCAATTTTGTTTCCGATTCTATTCTAAATATATTTCCAAATGAAGTATTAAAATAGTCTGTTTATAATAAGAATTGGATTTTCACAGTATTCTTTGTTCAATGCTATATGTCTCAGCTTTTTCGATTTTTTTGCTGAAATTTACCTTCAAAGTAGACGAATGTATTTTTGTAATGACCTTCAAAATAAGATTAAATGATTTAAAACAAATTTAAGTTGTGTTTAAGTAAATAATATGGTATTTTCTAAAAAAACAAAAACTCAACAATGACAATCTAACATGACTTTGAGATTTTTTTTTATATATATATATATATATATATATATTATATATATATATATATATAATATGTGTGTGTGTGTGTGTGTGTGTGTGTGTGTGTGCGCATTTTTTTTCTTTTCGTAAACATTATTGTAAGAACACGTAGACTCAAACAATTTTTGGTAAAAAACGCTACACATTGATAAAACATCTAAGGTAACCTCTAAACCTACACATTATATACAAAGATGGTATTTTCTTATAAGATAAAAACATTTTTTTTTTAAATTATGAATATCGACTTCAACGCACGCATAAAACGTATATAAATAAAATAGGAAAATAATTTTTAAACCGATTAGTTTCTCCTTTCCATTAAGAAAACTAGTAAAAATAAAGGGGAAATAAAACAGATTTAAAAAATCCATATCACTGAGTATTTATCGATTTGTTTTTATAGATTTCTTCTTTATAACTGAATGAAAACAAGGTGCGTTATTTACTTCCAATTTAGGTCCAATGTCCGAATGTTACCTAGCGGGATATATGTAAGCACCGTGAAAATATGATAAACGCATAAACCGTTTGTTGCTATAACAAAGATTCACTTCATATTGATTAATTGCATGTCAACTCGTTTTGGATTACTTTATGCCGAAAGAACAGAGAATCGCATTCATATTTAAATTTTGAGTAGTTGGTTCTTTTTGCACACGATATTAACAAATAGTAATATTTTATCAAACTTACAACTAATTAGTAATTAATTTAGAAGCTGATTAACCTCTCCACCATGATGAGACACCACGGCATTCGCTAAGTTGTTACGGTTATATGAAATGTACCCATTTGAACCAGTGTCATCATGTCCATTTCCTCGATGTTAAGAGATACTCCACAATATTACCCATGTTGTCTAACGAATTATTATTGTTGAAGAGCAAAACAGCCGAGAAATGGTGAAAATTCTGCAGTGTAACGACTAGGCTAAGGGAAAACTTAGAAGGCGTGATATAATGCAATAATATTTACGATGCATTCCTTTTAAGACATTAGTTATATGTCGGCATAAAATTATTTCAATGGAGTCATGTTAATTATTTTTTTCAATTAAATTCCTCGTCATAAATTTCAATGTGTAAAAAAAAAATGTTTTAATATTTAAAACAATTCAGGCTGTTTTATTATTTTGTGTTTTTTTCCGTAAATTTTAAGCATGTTTTCTCCTTTTCAAATTAATTGCTCTTTGAATCGAATGAATTATGAAAAAAATTGTAAAAAATATTACACATTGAAAATTTAGGGATAGAACAGTTGTCATAAGTTCACCGAATAAATTTTAAATCATTCAATCTACTAGCAAATATATGCACCCTCCGGGTGCAAGTATCTAAGTTTTAATGTAATAAAATATTGTATTAAATTATAAAGGCTAATGAAACTAAATAAGAATGCAGATAAAAAGATTTGAAACAGAGTATAAAAGATTTGAAACAGGGAGTATAATAAAAAATGGAACAACTGAAACTTACTCTTCCATCACTCTCGTCTTTCATTGTTATTTTTTTTAATTTAAGTATTTAGTTATAAGAGGAAGTAAAGAATAAAATGACAGTTATTTTTGCTTGTTAATGGATTTCATTTAAGATTTATTGAATAGACTTTTGCTTATATTCATTAAAATAAAACCAAACAGTTAGAAATCAATGATACTAAGCACATATTTATTAAATTCGATTTTTTAGTATTACTATGCAAATTAGCCTTCCCGTTCACACTGTAAACCGCTATTTTGTTGTATATATAAATATAATTGCATGTTGTCAGTATGTAGACATAGTTAACAGTATTAATAATGTAAGACAATTTTATTAATAATTGAGGTTTAGACAAAAAATAAAATCATGGAGAATGTGATGTCAATAACTAAGGGAATTGTGACTTGAGTAGGAATATAGTTTCGGTTACAGACAGAAAAACACACAATCTCCATTATAATAAGATATAAAATAAAATTTTAAAAATCTTCTGTGAATAGAAAAATAAATTAACTATATAACAGAGACCCGAATACAATAATCAGTTCTGACGGTTAGTAAACAATCTTTGCAAACGTACATACGAGTGTATATTCGTGCCAATTCAAAAAAATAATATTCCGCATATATTATTCAAATGAATGAATGAAATACGGTTAGAGCGAAACGTTTGTTATCAACATCAACAGTACACATATTGTACGAGTTGATAAACATAAACTTGCAAAAGTTTTGTCGGAGATGAATGTCCTAAATTGATATCACTAGAAAAGACAACAAACAAAAGTTGTTCAATGTATCTAATTGAATGACTACATCGGGTCGAGATATTTCTCATTGTATTTAGCTTACAGTAAAACACCTGCAGTAGAGTGACTCAAATTTAGTTGTTTTCAAACAGTGTGTTAACAATTGGAGATTAAATTCTAAACTAGTCTATTAGGTTATTATCTAATGTGCATAAGTACCTTTCGTTTTATATATATTTCATCTGTTCCAAAAAGAGGAGGATAAGGATTTATTTGTAAATTTTCAGTAAAATCAAGATATTATTAAAGTCATGTTAACGGTAACGAGAAGTTACTTTATTAAGAAAAAAATAATTCAGTGAATATCCATAAAATTATATTTCCGTTCGCTTTTAATGCATATATATATTACTAAAATAGGTATTTGACGTGTAATGTTCAAATCCTGGATGAGACTGGTTGCATTTCTCATAGCGCTAGAACACTTGAGAAAGTATGAATCCTATTTTTCCCCCACAATCTATGGGTACATAGTAGGCTATACTATTTTAACCTTGTTATGACAATTAGTCTAAGAAAAAA
>CM042146.1:10182204-10242204 GCA_023376005.1 Doryteuthis pealeii
TGAAGAATGAATGAAACGTTATTTTTCCAGAATACAAGGCGTGTCAAAACGTACAAAAAATCTTGATACTTTTTTGACACCTTGTATATATTCAGCAAATGAAATACGATTACAAAAAAGACAAAAATTAGTTAGATCACCGATTTCTTATCACTAAATGAAGGGATGTATATCTAAATAAAAATACATCCAGGAAATTCCATTACTTCGAAGAGATCGTATTTTCTAATGCAATCTCTCTGAACAATGGCTTAGATCGTTGGCTTTGTATTGATTAAACGAGGAAGTAAAAATAACAAGCTTTAATCTTGAATATTCATCCACCACTAACGAGACCCTTGATAAAATCTAAAGCTTTTATTTAGATTTGTTTTCACTGAATTCTCACTGGATCGAATATTCCCCCGTTGTGTGCGCTATTGTCACCATTTAATCGTTTAATTAGAGAGATAAAAATATAATAGCTTCGAAATGAATCTTCCTTTGAAATAAAAGGGAAAGAAACTCAATTAGTGTAAATATTTAGCATTTATTTATGTAAATATTTAGCTTTTATTTAAGGGTTGGTTTCAGACTTAATAGCAAAAATGATTCATATTGACTAATATATAGTTTAATATCAATTAGGTTATATGTATTTAGCCCACTTCGCTGCTAGAGCAGGATACGACACAACAGGTTTGAATTCAGAGTTTTACTTTTAAACTGGTTGCCATAACAAGTTTACAGATCTACACCTAGTGTTTAACTATATGCAGAGAAGATTCATACCATTCCCATGGTTATTAGCACTCAAAAATAAAAATTGTCTCACCCAAGATTAGAACTCAGTTCACCCAGGCCATTTTTAACGAGTATAACTATTATAAGACGAGCATCTCAATTAACACTTATGTTAAATATATTTTTTTAACAGATCTTTGTATGAAATTGTGTGGATCAGTATATAAATGTGCAATTGCAGTATTTGACACAATATCTTATTATAATGGAGATTGTGTGTTTGTCTGTCTGAAGCCGAAACTAAATCACTACTCAAGTCACAATTCCCTTAGTTATTGACGTCACATTCACCATGAATTCATTTTTTATCTAAACCTCAGTTATTGATAAAATTGTTAAACCTTATTAATACTTTTGACTTTATCTACATTCTAATAACAGGCAATTGTATTTATATATGCAACAAAATAGCGGGTTACAGTGTGAACAGGAAAGCTAATTTGCATATTGATATTAAAAGTTTAATTTTTATTAAATATGCGCTTGGTATTATTGATTTCTAATTCTTTGTTTTTTTCTTAATGAATATGAGCAAAAAACTCGGGGATAAATCTTAAAAGAAATCCTTTAATATAAAGAAATAACAGTAATTTTATTCTTTACTTCCTAATTTAACTAAATAGTTAAATTAGGAAAATTCAGCAATAAAAGGAGGAGTGATGAAAAATGATGGAAGACTTAGTTTCAAAGCTGTTCTATTCTTCGATTATACCCCCTCTGTTTCAAATCATTTTATTTTGATTTTTATTTAGTTTCAAAAGTATTTCAAATTTAACATATTTCATTACATTAAAATTCAAATACTTGCACCCGGAGGGTGCATATATTTGCTAGTATATTTAATACTGATAAATTCATACAAGAGCACAAAAAGACACACACAGAAACACAGACACACCCACCCACACATTTATTTGAGGGATATTATATTGCTCAATCAGTTCAAATTAATTTCTTTGAATGAAAATTAATATAATTTCCAAAACATTGCTCTACATTCTTTTATTAATTTGAAAAAGATAGGTGACTTTTATGTCACTGGGACACCCAGTATTACTTATAAAAATGTAAATTAATCTTTAACCTATTTTAATAAATTACAGCATTAAAAATATTACATAGCGAACTGGCAAAATTCGTATGGATTGACAATTTTAGAAACGGCTAAAATGCTTAATCAACTGGTAACTATAAAATCATTCTGATGACATAAGCAAAGCTTTCAAAAGAGACGTTTAAAATTATTTCTCCGTTGTGTACTGTTAGAGATATTTAGATCTATTCCAACATTGTTGTTTGTGTATTAAAAACATTTTCCGTTCATCAGTAAACTGTGATTATTGAAGCCGTTAATGTTTTCTGAAGCTTATAAAATCTCATTGAAGGGGGTTCACTGAAAAGTTCATAAACTGACCACTATTCTGATAGAATGTGACAAAAGTATGTTTAACTATTTTTGAACATGTCCCTCTGGCAGTCCATACACTTTTAAGAGGGTTTCAGAGGGTGGATCCAATAAAAAAGGTGTACATTCGAAATAATAATCTTGGGAAATGTATGAACCCTTTCATCCTCCAAGCTATGGGTTGATTAATAGTACTAATGATCTTCTACAAGGATGATTTTGACATCAGATAGCCCATCTGATAAATAACGAATACTTTTCCCTGAAACACCCTGATCTACACCCAATTGATATTATCATAGTCGGTAATGAGTTACAAATACAAAAATATTTTAGAAGAAACTTTATCGCTTTATTTGACAGATGTAACGAGGGAGGTTATATCGGGGTCAACGTATTGAAGAACTTGAGCGTCTAGGTAAAAAGACAAAAATACAGAGACTATTCAATAACAATCCAGATTCTAAACCCAAACATTGTACGTTAATGAAAGACATAAAATTGCACAGACGGCCAGACTGAGTGAGTAAGAAATACACATTTTCTAGGTTGAGTAGCAATAGATTTTAAACTGCAAATCTCTTTTGACAGATTTATACTTGGCCTCCGGACAGACAATCATTTCCAAGCGGCTACTTATGTGAAACGGATTTAGAGAGATTGTCACAAAGATTGGCAGACAGGTAAACAGGTAACCGCTTGAAATAACCTGATATAACAACTTGGTTGGACGCGACCCGAGTGGGCTCAGCCGAATAAAAACTAACAAATAGAGGAGCGCATATTCTTCGGTAAAATCGGCAAAATGGCCTAATGTAAGTAACAGACGGAAAGGGTGGAGGCGGCTATCCCCATTTCGCTTGCGCTAGACCAGGGATATTTTTGGCTGAGGTGAAGCGGTACACATACCGTCAGTTACCCAGATGCTTTACTGCACAAACCAGATTTCTCAAGCAGTGGTACACGGGCATTGTTTTGATGGAAACAGCTATCGAACCCCAAATCATGCACTTCTTGAGTGGATACTCTACCGACAGAGGTAAACTGGTCCCATTGTTTCTAAAACCCAGATATTCAATATATTATGCTAGTACCAATGTGTTAGAGATGCACATTAATAATAAACACTTTAATTATCTAATAAACGAGAAGGAGCTAAATGTATCTTTCAATTATTAAATTCTATCTGATGCACCATTCTACGCCGGATAAGATATGAACAGTTTTAAAATGTTTTACTGTCTTATAACCAGATGCCAGCTAAGTACTCATGGTAAACTCAAATTATGCTACGGTAAGAAAATACGATATATGTTGTGTAGAGTCGTGTGGGTACATCCAAGTGGCGTCTTTTTACAGTAATTCTGGTAATTATTGCTTAGGGACCTCCTGTCATTCACAGGATTTTGTTTACATTAAACCATCCTTTATGCCATTTAATTATGCATATGAAGTATCATGTGGCTGTCTTAGACGAATTTCTCTCCCTCCCTCCCTCATATATATATATATATATATATATATATATATATATATATATATATATATATATATATATATATATATATAAAACGTTAAAAGCATCTTAATATGTACAGTCTTTACAGTGCTCTAATCAGCAACATAACGAGATGAAAACTTACACGTTTTCACAAGGCTGATCTTCAAGATTCATTTAACTGAAAATACATAATTGTAAGGACAGAATGTGACAAAATTTTAAAGAAAATTTATATTTAAGTATATCAATCTAAGTAATTCAAGTTCTTAGGCATCTAATTATTTTACAGAGATGTTGTCCGTCTATAAACAGTTGATAACCACAGGTTAAAATCAATTTTCTTTGAAGATTATTGTCATTAAAAAAAAGATCTCCGTTATCGGCTAAGAGAATTACATTATTAAAGTTTATTTTTCACAAATCTTTTGGTCTGTTTATAATCAGTTTTGTACTCTAAAACTAATTAACCATCAGTTTTGTACTCTAAAACTAATTAACCATAACTCGACCTGGGGCCAAATGCTACAGACAGCATTGTGGAAATTATGTATGAAGATTATCCAAATCTACAGAATAACCGACCAAAACAGTATTATTAATCTTAGTATTTTATTAAAGTACAACGGTATCAAATTCCCAAGAATGAATCAAATCGTAAACAATTAGAGACATGTGCACCCAGTAGAGTAAACTTTAAATATGAAAGAGAAAAATATACAACACATAAAGGACCTCTCTAGAGAAGCAAGAAAACTAGGTCTTGAGTTCAAATATAGTGCCAATGATGATGGGAACTTTTGGAACCTTTTCAAAACCATAGAATTGGGAATGAAGAGATTAAAGATTCAGAGAGTTGAGAGGCTAAATTACAACAGTTCATTCACTTTTAAAAATAGAAAGTTGTTGTAGAAAAGTCGAGGAGATATTGACATTTAATCTCAAAGGAGAATCAATCTGATATCTATGAGAGAAAATTTGGAAGGAAAATCATAGTGAACGTCATAAATATTAGAGTACTAACATTTCTAACAGGATTACGATCGTTACGATGAATGCACCAGTAAAAGTTAGATCAGCCAATACTTAGATTGTTGACAATTAAAGCAACAACAGGTATCGTAACCGACTTTAGGCCCGTGTGCTATATCTAAGAAAAGCTTAATAAATATTTACACAAAGCGGAAAGTAGAAGAAATTAAAAGGATTGAAAGGATTTTTAAAATACATTTAAAAATTATGTTAAGATGCTGAATATTTTTTTAATGCCCTCAGTATGACACAAGGACAGCAGTTCTGAAGTAAAATCCCAAGCCAAATGGATCATTAAATCAGGGCGAAAAGACCGGATGTACTTATGGAAAAGGAACAACCTTGCCTGACCGAGAATATACGTATTTACCAACACCTCCAGTATCTGACAAAAGCCTCTTGTCTAGGCGGAATGAGACGAACAAGACATGCTGGTCAAGCAAGGAAGAAACTCATAAGCGAAGTCCTCCTGTAGATACCAGCACAGGAACATGCCAGTGCGATCCATCCAGCAAAGACCAATAGTGACCAGCTCTGCACAGCAATTGGAGGCGGCAGAGAGGACCTCGCGAGTACAATGAATTATAAGAGTGGTTAATGAGATATTGTCATGGATATCCATTCTACTACTATTCATATTAGGCTAATTGATTTACCTTCCATATATCTATCTTGCCTAAGTGACATTCAGCTCGGAGAAAGTCAAATCAAAACTGAATTTAGAAGAGAGAAAAAAAAAAGAGGTAAATAGTAGCTTATATCCCAACCAATACAGATCGTGTATATCGCTGATTCACAAACGATTGTGAATTGCAGATTGATGTTGATAGCGAGGGAAAAAAATCAAGTGTAAAACAGACTCAAAGCAGATTAAGCTGCTGATGCTTTGACTAACAGATCCACATCAACTGAGACCTAATTTAAGATGACCTATTTTAGTAAACACGTCTATAATGTTAGACAGAGAATATTAGCTTATCGAAGGATCGGCAACCTGAAACTGAGTTGTAAGGTTTTTATTAATTACCTGAATCTTTGAGATGCGGCTTGATAATGTGTATTATTTGGATTTGTTGAACTATTGTTATCTTTGTTATATACAGATCGTTTAGGGCGATGTGTCATAAGGTGTTTCTTCACAAACGAGGGAACACTCCTTTGAATTCGGGAGCCTTTATAGCTTTATCGGGTGCCTACCCGGAACTTCGAAACTAACCCTTTATTCAATTCATCGAGGCAGACTGTTCTCATTCTGTTAACAATTACAAGTATGAAGCTACGTTAAGCATTTTATATTATCACACTTGGCCAGGATTAAACCTACAGATGATTGTCACTTAGAAGTGCATTAATTCAACCCTTATTCTAATATTACTCCGGATAGATTTCTGTGAATTAAAACATCTTATTGTGTATTTATGATCGAAAAGGTATTGAAACTAGAGTGTCATTTCCCAGAAAAGATTACCTGATAATTTTCAAAGATGTGCTTGTTATTCAATGTACCTATTCCAGCGAGTTATACATTGGTCGACGCACCTCTTAATATGATAATATGTCAGGATGCACTCCAACTATTCAAATATTATATTTAGGTTAATTTCTATGTTTCAAAACATCTAAGTAATTGAAACGAGCAAGCCTGATTTTTGCTAAAATCTACAAGTACCGTTGAATTAGTTCTGTCTCATCAGGATAGTCCTCCAGACAACATGTTATATGCTGCTAAGCGGCACACACACAATATATAAATATATATATATATATATATATATATATATATATATATATATACATATATATATATATATATACATACATACACACACGTGTGTGTTTAATGGCTTATACAACATTATAGGTTATTTAATGAAAAATCCATCCTTGTAGAACAGTAGCAGTAATCTTTAACACATAGCTGGGACTAATATTTGATAATTTTGAAATATACGTGACTAAAATGAATTACACGTTTGTAGGTTGAAAACAAGGTAGATAATCACTATTCCCATACACCTAGGAGCGTAAGCGATTAATTGGATTATCTACTTATGTAAAGGTATTAAATACTGCTAATATGCGGTTAGCGTATTTTAAGGCTAATATTACCGTAAGTGAAACATTTTCAAAAAAAAGAAGCTAACATTTAGAAGAAAAATCAAAGTATCTCAAACAAGGAAAAATAGATTCTCATATTATTCATATCTATTCGGAAAACGAAAGGGTAGGTCTTTCAAATTTTGATTATATAGTCTGATGTTTTAATTAAATAGACATTTTTTCCATGATAAAAAGGCCTCGCCCTTGACGTAAGGCTTACATTAATCGTATCAGTCATGCCCTATATTTAACAAGTAGCTAAAGTAGTGTTAATATCTGATTGTAGCAATGGTTGTGAATTTTGTATCTAATGACAATTACACCTTAGGAACAATCATCAATAATAATCACCCTATGTTAAAAGTTTTAAAGTATATTTATATACAACTAAGGGCAAATGGAATAATTGACTGAATGTTTAGAAATACTATCTCATTAAAGAAAAATGTTTTAAAACTTGAAAAGACCTGGGTTCTAGTTTTTATACATGAAAATAGGCGTGTGATATTGAGACTGTGGGGCAAAAAGAGTGACAAGACGAATAAAAATATTAAAGTATTTCTGTTACAGGATCAACATAAGAATGAGAGGTTAACTGAAAGGAAACTTTCAAAATAATTCAATGGGATTTAAGATTATAGTAGTTATTTTGTAATAATTTGCCTTAAAATGATTTGACTATCAACACAGTGTCCAATTCCAAATCCTAGCAGGCTACTTCCAGCCGGGATTTAAACTCGACCGATTTTTCCTCAGTCATAGTCAGTTATCACCGAGCTATCAACACACCAACTAGTGGGAGAGGGCTTTTTTTATTACAGGTGAATACTCTCCGAAGTGCTCAAACTATCATGTGTGGGGAGCATATATATAAGATTATTTACATCAATCAATGGTAATTCCATTGCAAAAAAGATTAGTATACAGATTCAAAGCTAGAGGTAATTTTGACTAAAATGTATTATTGAAGCAACAAAAAAAACAAAACAAAAAAAAACAAAAAAAAAACAGACAAATCTTATTTTAATATTTGATTTGTGACGGGCCAATTAGAGTACAAAAGTTTGACAGATTTGATCCCAAGGTTAACACCTGCGGGGAAATAGACAGAAATTGTGAATGATGGCGAAGGGTTATAGGTCACCATTCCAGTGTCAGAATTAAAATGTTATGGAAAATTAACAGTTGAATGCTGGTTGGCTGAAATTCATAACATAAGTGAGATAGAAAGAAAATCTTTAATTTTAGTCAGTATTATATATATATATATATATATATATATATATATATATATATATATATATATATATATATATAGGAAGTAATTGGGATTCTGAAGTTTTGACACTGCCTCTCTAGAGCTTTGAGTTCTTGGAGGGTTGAAGAGTAATTATGATTATTCTAAAAATAGAAAATTCCAACGGCAGCTAAACTGACTTGAAAATGATAACGCAAAACATAGCTGGTCCCGAAAGAAAAACATTATCGGACTGTTGTCCTAATCTTTATTGTTATATACCCAGATTGTCAGCCAATGTGACTTAGGGCCTACATGTCATAATCGGGAACATCATCTAAAATGTTGTGTATATAAGAAAAATAACTAAATTCCGAAATATCTGAATATTGATTATCAATGTTTAACGCAAAGACTCAGACTAATAGTAGAGTGCGTTTGTTATCTATGTTCATATCATTGACAAAAATACTGATCTACGGATTTTGAGTCCTATTTGAAAATAATATTTGTTTATTGGCAAATCAACTCTTTAGTTGTGTAATGCTGAAAAAACATTAATCCCAAAATGTTTGATTTCTCTCATAACAATATATTTATTTTTTATTTCATTATTTTTTTCAATGATTTTTATTAGATCATAACCATGTTTGCACACCGCTAGAAAATACCAAGTATTCTTATCTAATACAAAAAACACTTATATTTGTCAAGTATGCATATTTACTATAAGTAATTAACGAAATATCATGGTTTAGGTTAACAAGTTTAGCTTAATAATTATCCTTCGTTTGCACACAGTTAATGGTTTTGAATTACTATTAGTAATAACTGTTAATCATCGTTTTAAGTGTTGGGATTATCTTCCCTTTGCCGGGAAGAGTTATCTTCCCGCTGGGGTTTCTGTGCCGACCACCAGTATTTTATATGTACATTTAGGTATCTCTTTTATACCTAAATATTGTATTTCCATTCATGAATGTGTCATTTTATTTTTATTTTATGTATTCTCTACTAAGTATCATGTATTCCTACTTTAGGTATAGTTTCCATGTGCCTGTATTAAAGTCCATTTTTTATCTGTTTAACACCCTGGTCGGAGTTTGTTTCGTTTCAACAATTTTGATATTGTTATAACCTTGAACCTTACATAAGTGACTATTCATTCTACAATTAACTGTACACAGTAATATAACAAGAATTATTCCGATAAAATACAAATAACTTTCAAGCTAATTACTGACACTCCCGATACCTCCACAGAGGTTAACATTAGCGTATTCTAAACACTACTGATATTGCTACGGAGAATAAGAAGCAGCAATATATATATATATATATATATATATATAATATATATATGGTGGCCAGGAAGTCACCAATTAGCGTTATGGGAAATGCAAAGAGCATCGTCCAAAACTTGAACACGTCTCGACGTGTCTATTTCCTATCTTGCACCCCATGGCCTTATAGCAAACTATGTATATTGTGTAATGGATCTCCTATCTTACGTAATTCTATAATCAAAAATATATGATATCTGTTACCTCAGTGACTTCTTGGCCACCCTGTATATACTTTATATATTTTAGTGTTACCGTTAAACCAATGGATATCTATTCACAACTAAACGTGTATTATCAATAACAGCACTTAGTAGAATATGCAAAGGATACCTAGATGAACAGATATAATGATACTCACGATTTCACAGAATATAATCTTCAAACAATTGCTAGTAAAACATTTTCAAAAATCGAAATATATGAAGACAAAGAGGCAAGATATTGCACCGAAAGAATACGCCTTAAAGTATACCGCAATTTTTTGGCTTCATTTTCCTTTTCTTTGGTGTCCTTGTATCAAGGTTCATGATTCATCTTTCAACAAGAACACCAGACTTTCCTGCACTACCTAAAAGGTTCTTCATGTAAAGAAAACAAAGAAAGAACGAAAAGAAAGAAAGAAATAAAGAAAAAAGAATCAGAGATAATTTTATCTTTCAGTTGTGTGCAATAAGTACACACAATACTGAGGATCGTGCCACGACCATCGAGTGTTCATGACCCGCAGCAATGTTCTATTTCTCACACATCTCGAGAATAATCTGGCTGGACTATTGATCGTTGTTGGTGCGAGATTTCCGCTATTTTCTATAAAACATATACATAACAAAAAAAAACAAGCCTTCTCACAATTATTCAGTTTTCCTGCAATGTTATTGTAATAGACTACATTTGAAATGTTAGTAAAATTATCTTCTCTGAAGGTATAAGGTGACAGGTTATATTGGGTTACATAATACCTGACAATTCCTTCTTTAAACATATACATAAAAAACAAGCCTTCTCACAATTATTCAGTTTCCTGCAATGTTATTGTAATAGACTACATTTGAAATGTTAGTAAAAATTGTCTTCTCTGCAGGTATAAGGTGACAGGTTATATTGGGTTACATGATACCTGACAATTCCTTCGTTTCCGGCTATTTACCCTTAGCTTTGGTGGCAATATTTTTTCTTCACTCGGAATATCCAGAACAAACAGAAATATAAACTAGTTACTTAAAGTGAATAGACGCTGGACACTGCTGGAGAAGCAAGGACGTAGTCATGTAACGTTCTCTTGTGGAAACCAGCACATGGGCACGGTAGTATGAACAGACCAGCAAAGACGTACATTGACCAGCTCTGTGCGGATACTGAATGTTGCACAGAGTACCTTCCGAGAACAATGATTGATAGGGACGTTTGAAGAGAGATTAACATTGATATATGTGATAATAGCGCGACATGATCATGAAACAGTGGACTATTGTCGTAATCAGTCGGATAGCGGACTAGCGCTTGAGTAAAGAAACTTATTTGCATCTTAGCTGGAATGCAATACCTACTACCAGCTCCTCACATTACTACACAGTGCCAAACAGTACTACACATGCGCTGAATAGGCGAAGGTCTCTATTGAACCTAGTCTTACGAAATAAAACTTCGAATCGAATGTATGTTCAAAACATTGGAAAAAAATTAATTACAAACCTCTCGACTCGAGCAGGATATGGCACAAGGGAATTTTAAGCGAAGTCTAACAGGTTTCAATCCAGAGTTTACAGCCCAATATTCCCTCATAGTTACCAGTAGATGGAAGAAAGATGATTGAATGTATACCTTTCCCAAAGCTATGTGAAATACAACCAGCTTCCTCAAGGATATGAACACGAATCGCCGTTTCCATTTCTTGCGGCAGTAAACATTACACAACAGACTCCATGCTAGAAATCTCATATTGGTATCTATTGGAATATGGATAAGAAAATAAGGTAAGCAATTTATTTTGGCAACCCACCCTAGAGGGTAGAAGGTCAGGTGGTGTATCCACGGATAGTGATCAATTCACATACACCTGGGGCTAAGCTATTAATCCACACATTTCTACTATTTATTCCTGCATCGTTTCGTGTTTTAAAAATAAAGTCCCTATCTTATTACAGAATAAACGATAAATGTTTTTCTACGCATCTCCTGTTTTATACGTAGTGTGGAGGTACAAAGGAAGTTACTTACACGATCTCAGGGTTATATCTTCCTTTAAATCCATTTACTTGGCTGTATCTCTCTCCCGTATCCCTTAAGTAGCAATTTGGAGACTGAACATTGTACAATAGTAACGAGAATAACAATCACAACAGCTTCGATCTGGCTAACGTAATAATTCGACATACATGGGTAATGGTTTTACTTATCTCTCTCCACTGATGTTACCATTTAGTTAAACATTTGTTTGCATCTCATATATAAGATGGATAAAAGTGGTAAGACAAGCTGGAAGATATGTATTATTTCTAATTCTCATCTAGTCTCGACTATAACTCTTTGCCAACCACATTTCCTCAAGTGTAGTACTAAATTTTCTTGTTACGATGGGATATTTCAAAGTTAAACCTTTACTCACCCCAGAACTCATTCTATTCAAATAAAGTATTATTTTGAAATCGGAGTCTTCTGCTCAATCATAAGGAACTAAACATCAGCGGTTTACGGTAGGATCGCAACCGTGGGTAAGCTACTGCGAGAGAGCGTTCAACACCGGGAGAAAAAGTGTTTCTGGGAAGATGCAGAAAGTTTTTAAAAAGTTTAAATATTTTATAAGTTACAAAAGGAACTGAAATTGGCATATTCATTTGTTAAATGAAAATGCCTATCTGGTTAAATTATTTTCGATTAATTTTTTTAATATCTATACACACATTAATGAGAGGGAGGGTGAGAGGGATACGGGATTTTTTTTTACTTATCAAAGTGTAGAGAGCTTTTTTTTTAATCTGGTGGGGCCGGGGACCTTTTAGCACCCCCCGGCATTAGGAAATAATTATGAAAAACTTAACGTAGGATTATGCGCATAAAATATGTTTAGATAAGTGTATCTAGCCTGCAGGGTTGTGCTATGAAAAGAAAAAAAAAGAAAATACTCTTAAATGGTCAAGAGAAAATGGAAGCGTTACACACGACAAATTGAATATATTTTTCTATTGTTCTTACATTTTATAACTAGCTGTTGTACCCGCGCCTCGATATGGCATTTAATTTATCCAAATTAAGCTTCAATTTGCACTCACGTAAAAAAAAAAAAAAACAAATAAAAAAAAAACATTTTTCTTTCAGATTTTTTTTTAGACAAGGCAGACCCTAAATAGAAGCTGATTGAGCCTATTTAAAAAGGTACAAATGCCAAATATATTTAGGTGTTCATCTTTTTATTAGAATCGTCATAAATGTTTTCTTAATTTCCTATTTTGTGTTTTTACTAAGTATTTACCCAACCCATTTACCATCGCTAGTATGTAATACAAAATCACAAGTATATGATCAAACTCACTGTTCAGTATAAATGAATCAAGCAAGACAACTTGGTAACCCTATGACCATGACTGGACACCCCTTTTTACCCAACCCGTTAGAATTAAACAAAATCACAAGAATATAATATCCAGCGAGGATTGACCTCGCTTTCAGTAGTTAGTATTTAGGATCTAGTGAGACTAGCCTGTTAACTATTACACCACGATGGGAAAGAGTAAAAGATGACATAGAAAATTGTACCAAGTTATTAAAAGTTAAAATGTTTTTAAAATAGTTTATTAAAAAGTTTATTTCCTTATAAACAAACTAATGTCTTTATGTACGAGAATATGAAATGCAAATGAATAACACATTACAAGGCGTTTTAAAATCATCCCTCCTATTAGATATTCATCAATTGAGATCAACTTTGGTTGGTTGGGTGGGTTTTACGGCATGTCAACCCCTTGGGTTATTTTATGCCGAATACTTCTATTGGTAAAAAAAATGTTTAATGCTGACAAAGTTTTGAAATAATTTCATTTTTAATGGATAATACAATTTTGATTATCAACTCATGTTTTCTATTTAACCCATAGATGGGACCCTAACAGATACCACTCCGGGTCAGAGTGGACCAGGGAGCAATGGTCAGATTTTTTTTGGTAGTACATAATATACAGACTGAACTTTTATTAATACATATCACCGATTTAACATGATATTAGCCGTTTTTATGTTAGCATGGATGCGAAACACGCACACATTTTTATTTGTTGAATTGGTTATTTACAATAAACATTTACAGGACTTGATATTACTCTTAATTCTCAGCAGTTTTAGAATATTACTTCCATCTCACCAGATACCAAGTCTTTGCAACAACATACCTTGATTTTTATATAGATTCTATAGAATTTAGCCAGATCCATTTTAAAGCTTATTTGCGTTTCCTTTATTTGGTCTTTCTGATTTCATCCCGAAAATAAATAAATAAATAGATAAATAAAAAATAAAAAAGATAAAAAGCAGGACTCATTTGCAACATTGCTCTTATTTCCCAGCTCAAATGTCGATTCAGGTTCGGCTGATTCTCGAAATCGACTTTATTCTATTATTGCAGATCTTTGCAACCCAGTACCCAGATATATTTTTCTTATATTTCCTTTGGATTTTTCACATCCATCTTACCCCCTTATTTCCCTTTTCTCTCTTCGATTTACTAAGATTTCTATCCCCCACAATGACTTTCTAATATATCTTTTTTCTCCTTCCTCTCAAATCTACTTCTATTTGTAGGTTCTGCCATTCTTATCATTCATAAATTCTCCTTTTTATCACTTACAGATTTTCTTTGCCATTTCTATAGGCCACAATTCCATATCAAATTGTCCGAATCTGACCTCACATCGAGGTCAACTTAACCTTGATGATATCGTCCTTTAAAAAGTGTAAATAAATAATCGTTGCAAACAGATATACTGAAATGCTATTCACAATCAAAATGCATTATGAATAGTTGTGGCATCTTTTTTTATTCTAAATACACTCTTGTACTAAAGTATTTGCTATTATGTTGATTTCATTTAACTTCATTTCAAGAACATCCGCCAATTCAGATGAGTTGATCAATTCCAGGAAAGGCAATAAAATATATATCAGATTTTTTTTTTAAATATTGAATATGTATTGTTGATTATCTATAAGCATATACGTTCAAATTTGCTGGTACAAGAAAGACGACAACGTGGATTGACCGTATACATTTATAAGCCAAGAAAATATTCCCTGGATCTTAACAAGAACTCATAAAATAATAACCATATTAATTATATATTTTAGCTCTAAACTAAACGAGCTTGGAGAAGAGAAAAAATACATGGAGCCAGGTCGGGCGAGTAGGGAGGTTGCTCTAGCACAGTCATGTACTTCTAGGACAGTAACTCTCGGATACTCAGAGCAGGTGTATTGACATGGTGAAGCACCCACGAGTGGTTCTGCCACATATCTCTCGCACTGAACAAAGAAAACGCCGCATTCTCTTTGTAGACATGATGGTTGATTGTCTGGCCCTGTGGCAAGAACTTGCAGTGGACGTTGCCCCTCACATCGGAGTTTTGTCATACTGGAACCTTTCTGACATACCTCGTATTATATTGTTATTTTGATATGACGGGTCTTATTTCTGATGTATGGACAGTTTTCAACTCGAACTCACTGAGTATTCTAAACTGGCCACACTATTCATTAATAACATTTTTACTTGGGTAAAATTTGAATTACACTATATTCTATATCAAAATTATAAGAACATAGTAGTTTCTATGAGAAAATCAGTATGGAATTTAATATAATTAGCTTGGAATAACGTTTCAACCTTACGCTAAAAATAGATAAGAAAGAGTTGAATTAGTTGGAGGCCTGGGAGTCAGTGTAATATGTCCCTTCATGAAATTATAGTATAGTAAAAGGAAAATAAAACCTTTTGCAGGACCAGGATATCACGCTCTGATATTGTGCAAATGTAGGAGCAAAAAAATATAAAGAAATACATTGGATAGGTATACGCCTTTCATTTCAAAACGGCCCTTATTTACTATATCGTAATTTCCATTTTCTGATAGTTTAGTTCGAAGGGACGCCTTTGTTATTGTTGTTATACTTCGGCCCCTGTACATTAAATTTCGTGGGTCGGGTAGGTGTCTGAATGAATTGGTTTGTTTTTTTCAACGGCATATTCTTATGGGGTATTTTATAAACTAGCCCCTTACAAAACATCAATCGTTGCACTAATTCCTGTGTACACAGATGTTTTAACCTGTGTACGTATTGATTGGTAAATTTGGTCATTTAATGTAATTCTTCTATGTTTAATATTGAGTAAGTCGAAAAACATTCTAAGAAAGATGTCGGAATTGATAAATATAAATATAAGCACGTAAAGCCACATATCTGAAAATAAATGTTATACATAAAAATCAGTTTTGTTCCAAGAAGAGGTCGGAACAATGACACACCTCATATATACCCGGCCATGTAAACTTTTACTTGTTTTTTTTTTTTTTAGACATTTATTGCGGTTATATTTAATACTTGTTTCTTTTATTTTCTAGTCACGTGAACCAATGAATCTCTCCGAAATTCCGCATCAAAATAAACCTCAACGTTTTTTTTTTTTATGGAATAAACCATGCAACAGAATCTTGCCTCGATCTGTAAATGATATCTGCTTCCTGAGCTCATCGAATGACCCACTGATCTCTGAAATTTGACTCCTCTGACAAAATATTCTGAAAGAACAAAAAAAAAGTTGTCCTTTCCCCTACAAAACCAAAACGCAATTTCCAAAAATAAAGAGTGTATATTACGCTGTTTCTCCAGCGATCAAATCGTCCAATGCTTGCGCTAAATTACCTCCTAAGTCAGAGATAAATAGATTAGGTGAACATTTTCCAAGAAACACGTTTTACAACGGAACTCGGCAAACGGAGTAGAAAGAAAATGATAAATAGACAAACGGATACATGAGCATTCAGGGTTTTTTTCCCAACAAAATGAGAAGCATTAAACCAAAGGAAAGAAAAAAATTCCAAATCGACTTAAATAAAAAGACAATACATTTGCATTAAAACTTACCAACAAATGTTAGAATTTGCTTTTAAGATTTTATACAAAAAAAATCAAATTGCGTCTCGTTTAGGGAGAAAAGGAAAAAAAAAAAGGCATTCCCATGAAATTATACAAAAATGATGCATTTGGTAATTAAATGAAAATTGAGAAAATTGATTGATGATAATGATCCTATGTATATGATATATAATTAGGATTATGTGCTTTTCATTATAGTAAATATTTTAGAAAATATTGGTTGATTTTACGCTGAGTATATGTAATAAAAAATACATATATATAACGAATAAAATCCGATTGCATGACCTTAAAAGGTTGGGTTATAAACAGGTTATTCCTTCCCAATACACAATACATTAGTAACGCCTCTACGACCAAACCAGGTTACGGCACCAGTGACATGTAAAAATGATTGCCAGTTTTTTTTAATCAACTTATTTATATGAAGTACTATGCGCATGGAAATTTGATTTCACGGGGAGAGAGAGACACAGAGACAGTGACAGAGAGAGAGAAAGAGAGAGAGAGAGACACACACAGAGACAGTGACAGAGAGAGAGAGAGAGAGAGAGACACACACAGACAGTGACAGAGACAGTGACACAGAGAGAGAGACACACAGAAGAGAGAGAGAGAGAGAGAGACAGAGAGAGAGACACAGAGAGAGAGACACAGACAGAGAAGAGAGACAGACAGAGACAGAGAGACAGACAGAGACAGAGAGAGAGAGAGACAGAGAGAGAGAGAGAGACAGAGAGACAGAGACAGAGAGAGAGAGACAGAGAGAGAGAGAGACAGAGAGAGAGAGACAGAGACAGAGACAGAGAGAGAGAGAGAGAGAGAGAGAGACACAGAGAGACATAGAGTCGGTAACTGTATGAAGATTATTTGAATATAAATGAATTTACCCAAATCCTCCAACACGATTAGAATGTAACACAAGGTCGTCTTAAGCAGAGTAGACGTGGTTTTAATTCAGAGTATTTCATTTCTCCCAAACTGGTCCCGTAATCAAGGCACCCCTCCCCCACCCAAAAAAAAGAAAAAATAAGCCTTCCCAACTATTTACCTTACCTAGGAGCAGAACAACTGTATTCATGTCTCTGCTAAAGTCATTAGCGTGAAAACAAAACACTAATTGCCCAGTCCAAGATTTGAACCCAGGTCGCAGATTCCATTTCCTGCGATGTTAAGCAGTCCTTCAGAGACATAACCTCCATAATGAGACGGTTCCTTTTCCCATTCATCGTAGATGGAACATCATTCCAGTGTAATCATAGCAAAGAAAGTCGAGGAAATGACAAGAAAAAAAAATAACATTCCAATTTATCTACATATGTTTTGTTTGCCTATTTATGTATTTGAATATAGATGCACAGAGATCTTATATCAAAAATGTGAAAGTCGCAAAAATGCAGGTCAAAATATCTCGAGATGAAAATGAAAAAAAGGAATCAAGAAAACGAACAGAGTAAAAGAAATAACAAAACAACAGATATATGATAGCGCGCCTAGCTATAAAGATATTGAGAAAGCAGTGACAACGGGGGTTACATACAATTTGACAAGGCTGTTCGACGGTAATTGCCTACAATCATAAACAATTCACTTGATGCGTTGCCGGAAGTGAAGAGAACAAACAAACAATTGCTACAAAGCGGAAGCAAACCTGAAAGCGAAGGAGAGTGTGCGCACCCCGGTCAAAAGAACGTACGCATGCGCTGATGGGGGCCACACTTAAGCGCAGAGATAATTCTGAGATTGCACGAGCTTCTCGCGCGCGAAAGTAGGAATTGTATTTGGCACTTTAGGGACGAGCAAAAGTAAGTAAATAAGAAAAGAAAATGCACGAGATGGAAAGAAAATTGGAGTAAACATGTAGTGCGGTGGAAATATACGTAAAATGTTTTTAAATGATGGAGAAAAATCGTTCAATCTTCTCGTGTGCGAATGCAGAATTTCTTAAACGCGAACGCAAATACTACCCATTCACACAAGTATACATTATATATACTAGAAAATATATGCACCCTCCGGGTGCAAGTATTTAAGTGTTAATGTAATTAAATATTATATTAAATTAGAAAGACTAATGATACTAAATAAGAATGCAGATAAGATTTGAAACAGAGAGAGGGCTATAATCGAAAAATATAACAACTGAAACTTACTCTTCCATCACTCATCTTTCATTGTTATTTTTTTTCTAATTTAACTATTTAGTTAAAATAGGAAGTAAAGAATAAAATAACTTATTTTTTCTTGTTAATGGATTTCATTTAAGATTCATATATATATATATATATATATATATATATAATCTGGATAAAACACAAAACATTATTGAATCACATAAGAAAGATTATGTGTGATAGTCTTTCTGTTTGTAAAACGACTGTGCACACATTCTTTTAGAAAAAAATTGGCGGAGACCAGCAAAGTCCTAAGTTTAATAAAATCCACACCCTATTTTTCTCTGCGTGGGGATTAAAACTTTAAGAATACATTTCCCATAAGAAAACCCAAATAATATACAAGGGTATAAGTCAATGATATAATTGAAAAATGATTCAGAATTTCAAAGAATAAAGGCTTAAATACAAAAACAAAATACAATACAATAAAACTTAAAACAAAAGAATGTATGTATAAAGAATAAATGAGGAAATATTTAAATAATTCTTCTTTGTGTATGAATATAGATAGAGGTTTATTCTTTACTAATACTCTTGGGAAAGTATGATTCCAATATTCTTCTTCCGGCTATAGGTAAATTGTAGGGTAAACTGCTATTCAACATCTATAAAGGAAAACTTAAATGTTAACACGCTTAAAAATTGAACTCGTGTCGCATCCTGCTCCTATCGAGGGGTTGGGCAAATACATTAGACACTCATCGTATACACAAGAATTTGAGTTGGGGGAGAATTAGAAGTGTATATACCTCTCATCCAAATTATGAGGGTGTGACACAAGGACATTTTTATGAGGACCTACCCAAAAGCCGAAGCTCATGGTTGGTAGGCACAAAAATGCGTTGATTCCGTTGGCATTCTCCCTCAATGGGGCGCCTCTGGCACTGGGCAATAAACCCAACACTGCCCTTTAAATCAAGGAGGCAGGTATTGCCAGGGTGAAGCCCCCTGGGATCAACGAATTTAATTTTCAAATTGTAAATTCAATTTTTTACTGTTAATAATTACTTTTCCCGGTCCAGAGGCCGAAGCACTCTGAACTCCCGACACGAGTGCGAGGGGAGAAATAGAATTAATTGAATATATAGAACAAAACTTATTTGTAACTCGAGCGGTCGGAGAGGCTCCTTCCGATCAATCGGCTGGTCACGTCAAACCCTAGCACCTATATGATATCCCCAACCCTATTGCCCTTATGGCAAGCCCCAACCCCTTTTTATCATATGGGTGCTAGAAGGCGGTGGCTGCAGGTCTACATGTCCTGGGAATGACGTTAAACTATCTGATGGTGAGGTTCCAGTTTTAGAGGTTTGGGGAATGTAGAGCACCTCTTCATCACCATTGCTCCCTGGTCTACTCTGACCCGGAGTGGTAGTACCTGTTAGCGTCCCAACTATGGGTTAAATAGAAAAATGTATTTATCAAAAAAGTGTATTGTCCATTAAGAATTGATTTATTTCAAAACTTTATCGGCATTAAATGACCCACTGAGGTTGATATGCCGTAAAAACAAACAAACAATTATTTGTAACTAGAGTAAACTCAGCAGATAATAACCACACCACCAATTGAAGTGTTATAATAAGCAAACATAATAAATGTTTATTAGTAATACTGTATATAAAATGTAATAACTATAGTAAACTCAGCAGATAATAACCACACCACCAATTGAAGTGTTATAATAAGCAAACATAATAAATGTTTATTAGTAATACTGTATATAAAATGTAATAACTATAGTAAACTCAGCAGATAATAACCACACCACCAATTGAAGTGTTATAATAAGCAAACATAAAACACAGACGAATTTGATTATAAAGAGACTTCGATTCTCATTGAATGCTACCGTTTCCAAACTGATCTTCCATAAATAACTTATGTTTTTACAGAGTCTGTGACATATTACCCACGCATTTCTCACTGCCAAAATCTTGAGAAGCCAACAACAAGATATCCTATTTCTACGCATCCTTTAACAGATACGTCTAGTTGCTTTTGACTTATCACAAGGACAAGAAAAATGTACGTTTCAGACAAAAATGGTCTGAATTCTAATTTTATCAACACCATGTGATCGATCAACGTCGACAACTCATTCCCTACATTTTCCGCCACTTTTCGCCGTTGTTTTTACTCAATTTGCAATCCATTCCAGCCAATTTTCAAGGAATCCATCGTTTCTTTTTCTGACCGTTACCATGTTTGGCTTCACCACCTCTACACTCCCCACCTTTTATCAATCGATACGAACTTGTCTCTGAGTTGCGCTTGCATTTCGATATTGACCAGTATTTATTCGTTACGAACTGGTCAGTGAAAACGTCTTGACCTTTATGCAAAGTCGTCTATCATTTCTTCTCCCTGTCAACATTGACTTGCTTCCCGCCATTATCTACAATGCAGGTTTGTCGTTCGCCCTTACTCTGTCAGCAACGTATTCTATTTTCCTACCCATGCATGAGTGTCCCCCATACCAGAGATTTTTATATACATATATTTCAGCTTCTTGTACAGTTATGGACTTAAAGCTGCAACCACATTTGTACAGTTATGTCGACCAAACTACTAACATTGCTAACCTATAGATCTATATAGGGAAATACAATACAGTTGCGTACCTAGAATAAAAGTTCTGCTAAAAAATTAAATAGATAAATAAAAAATGAATAAATAAATAAAATTAAAAAAATCGATAGACTCCTGGTTGGATTAATTTCTAATGTTGGGGTTCAACTGCGCTTTTTGAACGGTCGAAGAAAACAAGGAGATAAAAGTGAGTTGTATAAGCAAAACATGGCTTTTGTTTCGACAAGAATATTATATGGTCTTTGATTTTTTTTTTTTTTTTTGCTATACAAGCCGAGTTTAAGTCTTGGATAACAGGATTAGCCATGTACAGATCGATACTTCTTTTTGTCTATATTTTCGATGTTGTGGCACCAGTTGTGTTGGAGAGTTGAGAACGCAGCGACGTTCATCGACTTAGTTCATTTAATGTACTCTAGCAAAAATATTTGAAAGAGGGTCAGAGAAGAGAAAAGATCAAAATTCTCATAATATTTTCCATATAAGCTACATTGTTTGGAATTGGTTTATTGCAAAATCTATTTTAATCTCAGATATATTTGTGTTTGTTCAAAATAGCGTCAAATCGGTGATTCAGGCTTGATCAGAGGTCTGTCTTTAAATCCTTGGGAGCTGAGAAGAGCAACCTGAAATTTACATGAGAATGTATGGTATGTTCGGAGAATAAGGTTTTGGTCAGAAAATGTTAACATATGAACCAAACATTTGTTCCAGGTCCAGTGGTCAGTAAAGACGAAAATGCGGATATGATAGTCTTCTGAGACAAGAAAATACCAGTTAGTATTGAGTTCCTTGAAAAAAGATGCGATAAGTGTTTTCTATTGCCAGCCCCATCGAGATATATATATATATATATATATATCAGACAGACAGACAGATAGAGATAGATAGAGATAGATAAAGATAGATAAAGATAGAGAGATAGAGATAGATAAAGATAGAGATAGAGATAGATAGAGAGATAGAGATAGATAGAGATAGATATAGATATAGATAGAGATAGATATAGATATAGATATAGATATAGATAGAGATAGATAGAGATAGATAGATAGAGATAGAGATAGATATATAGATAGAGAGATAGAGATAGAGATAGATAGAGATAGAGATAGATAGAGAGATAGAGAGATAGAGATAGATAGAGAGATAGAGAGATAGATAGAGATAGATAGAGATAGAGAGATAGATAGAGATAGATAGAGATAGATAGATAGATAGAGATAGAGATAGATAGAGATAGATAGATAGAGATAGAGATAGATAGAGAGATAAAGATAGATAAAGATAGAGATAGATAGAGATAGATAGAGATAGATATAGATATAGATAGAGATAGATATAGATAGAGAGATAGATAGAGATAGATATAGATATAGAGAGAGATAGATAGAGATAGATATAGATAGAGAGATAGATAGAGATAGATAGATAGAGAGATAGATAGAGATAGATAGAGATAGAGATAGATAGAGAGATAGATAGAGATAGAGATAGATAGAGAGAGATAGATAGAGATAGATAGAGATAGAGAGATAGATAGAGATAGATAGAGATAGAGATAGATAGAGATAGATAGAGATAGATAGAGATAGAGATAGATAGATAGATATAGATAGATAGAGATAGATAGATAGAGATAGAGATAGAGATAGAGATAGAGATAGAGATAGATAGATAGAGATAGAGATAGATAGATAGAGATAGAGATAGAGATAGAGATAGATAGATAGATAGAGAGATAGAGATAGATAGATAGATAGATAGATAGATAGAGATAGAGATAGATAGATAGATAGAGATAGATAGATAGATAGATAGATAGAGATAGATAGATAGAGATAGATAGATAGAGATAGATAGATAGATAGATAGATAGATAGATAGATAGATAGATAGATAGATAGATAGATAGATAGAGATAGATAGATAGATAGATAGATAGAGATAGATAGATAGAGATAGATAGAGAGAGATAGAGAGAGATAGAGATAGATAGAGAGATATATATATAGAGAGATATAGAGATAGAGATAGAGAGAGATAGAGAGAGATATATATAGTTATTTAAAAAGAACTATGTTAATTGAATGTATTACTTACCCAACATCATCGCCACAGGTAAGATGTAACCTAAAGTGAATCCTTAGGCGGAGTATAACTGATTTACATTTTTCTTACTTCTTCTAGGTTAGTTTCCTTACAAAAGACAAGACAAGGTGTCCTACTAGGTGGATGGATTCGTGTTTTTCGAAGGATATAAGCGTGAAGTTAAAGACAAAGATTCAATTTCTTTGGTAATTAAACACACTAGCAAATATATGCACCCTCCGGGTGCAAGTATTTAAGTTTTGATATAATAAAATATATTAATTAGAAAGGCTAATGAAACTGACTAAGAATGCAGATAAAAAGATCTGCAACAGAGGGGGTATAATCGAAAAATAGAACAACTTTGAAACTAACTATTCCATCATGTTCCATTACTCCCCTCTTTCATTGGTAAATTTTCCTAATTTAATTATTTAGTTAAAATAGGAAGTAAAGGATAATATTATAGTTATTTCTTCTTGTAAATAAATTTATTTTAAGATTTATCCACGAGATTTTTGTATATATTTCTTAAGATAAAACCAAACAATTAGAAATCAATAATACCAAGCACATATTTATTAAAATGAAATTTTAAATATCAATATGCAAATTAGCCTTCTCGTTCAAACTGTAAACCGCTATTTTGTTGTATATATAAATACAATTGCATGTTATTAGTACGTAGATATGGTCAACAGTATTGATAATGTAAAACAATTTTTATTAATAACTGAAGGTTTAAAAGAATTAAATCATGGAGAATTTGACGTAAATAATTAAGGGAATTGTGACTTGAGTAGTAATATAGTTTCGGTTACAGACAGAAAAACACACAATCTCCATAATAATAAGATGTTATTATATTTTCCATACAAGTAGCTTTCAACTATGTACCATTCTTATTTTAAGAAACACGCGTTATTAATAGTGGTACGCCTCTAAAAATTTAGATTTTTTTTTAAATGTCAGAGCAATGTAATATTTGTGTACTAAATACTATATACAGATCTGCTTAAGTATTTTAGGGACAACACTGACACTGGACGCGGCAAAGATTCACTCGTTAATATCAAACAACACCCAACTCCCGATTCACAGATTTTCTAACATACAGGATTTTATGGTTTAATCCACACACTAATTATCAGCAAGGCTGACATATTCGCACGCACGGATACACACCAAAGAATTGTAACTAAAAAAAAAAAATGATAATAAAAAAAAATTGAGGGTGGAAGGTCATGGGGAGAAATAATGATGCCATGATAGAACGGAAATATAAAGAAAGAATTTCCACCGAACAAAGTGAAAGTTCCATGAAATCAAGTAAGCATATCGGTGTTTCCCGTCGGACACATCCGACAAAGAATGTCAATATTCTTCCGTTTGGTTTTCCGCACGTTATATTTGGTCTGTCTGATCAGTTTGCCGTTACAAAAACCGCGTCCAACGATCTGACCTACCACGTGAAGAACGCCAACCCACGACAGCTTGCCAACTTAGCGTCCATTTTACAAGCAACGCCACCATGTTCGAGAAAACGCGGCAACTGAAGATAAGTTCCGGGTGTAAAGAACCAGAAAAAGGCGATGCCCACGAACGAGGGCATTTATATTAAATCTGATAATTTCCAGGCCCGATCGATGTTGGCAAAATGACCTATTCATATGTAACGCCAACTGCGGCTGTTCGATTTTCGCATTGGATTCTTTGATTATACAAAATGCCTGAACGGGAAAGAGTTAAAGTTCGAGGAAGAAAGCAGCGAAGCCGAAGGAAAAAGATAGCGTCTGCACTGGAGACGGCAGACATCTTTGATGTAAGACATTTCCACGGAATTAATCCAAGAGATGCGATTCCATCGATGAACGAATCGGCGGTGTAAGCGGACTATGAATTACATGGCCGATTCGAGGTAACCTTTCCAAAGTAGACATGTGATGGACGGTTATTTAATTGGGAAACAAAACTTCCTTGAAACTAACATTAAGGGTCTTGGATGTTGAAAGTTGTTTAACTGTTTATAATTAGATGATTGCTTATACAGAGACACTGAAAACTTCGAAAAGAGGTTTTTATAGTGTGGTTATAATATATATATATATATATATATATATATATTATTATAATGGAGATTGTGTATTTGTCTGTAACCGAAACTAAATCACTACTGAAGTCACAATTCCCTTAGTTATTGACCTCACATTCACCATGAATTTATTTTTATTTAAACCCCAATTATTGATAAAATTGTTATACCTTATTAATACTGTTGACCATATCTACCTACAAATAGCATGTAATTGTGTATATATATTATATATATATATATATATATATACTCTCGTCGATTCTCAACGTATGAGGGTTCATGCACACATTGAACACTCACACAGTGATTTGTTTACAGTAGTGAAGGCTTGTGTTGGACCATTCCACACTTTTTGGCACAGTCGATAGGAAAGAATTGGTGCATCAAGGGTTGCCGCAAACCCATTCAACGACCGACCTCAGGAATTTTGAATTCAGAGTTATCCCTCTCCTAGACTGGTTACCTACCCAAGGCTGAAGGGACCAGTCTGCCCTACTATTTAACCCATAGCTGGAGGGAGAATATATGGATTCATACGTTTTACAAGGGTATTAACGCTATTTGAAATGCCAACAGCTTCGTCTAGGAATTGTACTCGAATCGACGAGTTCATTTTCCAGGACTACCCACTAGCCCACGCGCCTCAATAATATATGGGTTAAATAGTAGAGCAGACTGGGCCCTTCAGCCTTGGGTAGGTAACCAGTCTAGGAGAGGGATAACTGAATTCAAAATGCCTGAGGTCGGTCTTTGAGTGGGTTTGTGGCAACCTTTGATGCACCAATTCTTTCCTATCGATTGTGCCAAAAAGTGTGGATGGTCCAACACAAGCCTTAACCACTATAAATAAATCGCTGTGTGGAGGTTCATTGTATGAACACATACGTCGAAATCGACGGGAGAGTCCATTTTATTATTATATATATATATATATTACACACACTCTTCTGAAATATCCTAAAAGCGCCTTTCTTTGGAGAATCATGCTGAACAGTTTCAGCAAATTATGAACTGAGGAAAATATAAGAGAAATAATAAATATCAATTTGAATATAAATCCTTTTATCCGACACATACATTATTCATTGGCTTATTTTCAGAAACGTATTTTCATCTGATAAAAATAAATCAGATACGATGCTTTATTTTAGGTGAACATAACTAGAAAGAAGATTAGTATCAATTGCCACTGATAATGGAATATTTTACAGGGTTTTCAGTGCCCAACAACTAAAAAAACATTTCGCTTTGTTTCTCCTATATAAATGAACGTTTGTCAAAAGACTATCATTATATGTACTAGCAAAATAAAAATCGCCCTCTGGGCGACGTAACATAAATATTGCCTGAAGGGACGGGAGTTAGAAATTTAATATAAGAGAGTTTGTATCATAAGTAAAATCAAATTTATTAAAGGAGTAAAAAATTGAAAAATTGAAATGGAAACTTAGTTCTGATAACTTTAAATATATATTAAAATAAAACAAACTATATATAGATAGATAATACCAGATATGTATTTATCGAAACTTGTGAAAAAAACAATGAGGACTATCTAACATTGCATGCTCAAATTTTTAGTGTATTTATTCTATGTTATGACGATTTTAGGTAGTGAGACGTCTACAATATAGATTCCGCCAGTCAGTGGGACTGGCGGAATCTATATTGTAGTAATTTTCTAAAGAAGAATTTCAAACAATATAAATGATTAAAAAAACTGTTAGATTCTATAAATCAGGTCGACCTATACACGGAAATAGACGGATTTATATTATATTATATATTTCCCCGACGATAAATTTATATTATATATATAGAATTAAATTAAATTTAAATTAATTTAAAATTTAATTTAGAATAATATAAAATAATTTAAAATTAAATTAATTAAAATTTAAAATAAAATTAATTAAAGTTATATATAAATTTATTTATTTTCCCCACTTATATTTATATTATATTATTTATACATTATCAAATATAAATGATTAAAAAACTGTTAGATTTTATAAATCAGAGGTCGACCTATACACGGAAATAGACGGATTTATATTTTCATAACTATTTAATGGAAAATTATAACGGATTTAAATTATTTGTATTTTTCAAAGTCTTCTTTGGTTTGTTTGTTTTTTTCAAATCGAAAAGTCACGTTCTTCATATAGCCCTATTTTATTCATAAAGCATCGGTACCAAAAATGATAAATCTGTCCGCCGGCGGCAAATATTAGCAGACATTTCAGAAATAGACCAAAAATTTCAAATCTTTTGTATCAAAACAAAAAATTCAATTTAAGATATTCTAACAGAAATATCAGACGAACTCTGAAACATTCAAAGTCGACAAATCTTTGTCTTATAGCGTGTATTTAGACACACTCAAGTTTTAAGTTTGGAAATGCAATCAGATTAAATCTAGTAATATTCTGTTAATGATACTATCTATGATATAATTAAAAAATTAACCACCGCTTCTTGGATGAATGTTACATTAACCAGATCTTATTTGGATAACAATTATCTTGATTTGGAAATATTTCTTAAAATTTACACAAGAGCACGAGGTTTAAAAACATTGGTATTTTGCGAAAGTAGAACATAGCACGAAATATTATATATCTCAGACCAAAAGTGTTTGATCAGAAGACCGTATAGGCGTGAAACTGTCAGTAATCAGGTGTTGATACCATATCCATACTATCTTAACTCAAATATAAACACTATCAATCACACTGAGCAATATTTGCTTAAAGATTATATATATATGATTGGTAAAGAAAACTGCTTAAAACTCCGCAGTTCTGCTGTATATATCTATTTCTGCCCGTGTGTGATCGATGGGTTTTATCAGACCGCTAACTTTATTGAAATATATAAGTGCTTGACATATGGTGGTCGTTTTTAACACCAAAATTACAACTCAAACATCCTGATTAATAAGTACTTCAACTTGAGAAGAGTATACATGTTGCGTGAGATAAAGTAGTAAGGCATCTGTATGTCATTGGATGATAGAGGCATATATTGCTGGCCTTGTGACTGATATTCTAAATGCCAGTTCCGGTTTAAAACCTTCACACTTAAGACTTTAGATTATTCCCATTAGCTTGCATTATGGATCAGATTGTCTATTGTTTAAGGTGTTTCGATAAAATTTTGCCCAGATTAAGGACATCTACCAGGTCAAAGCAGCCCAGATAGCAAGATAGAAAATAACAGATAGACGAAGCCAGGTATTCAGAACTATAGAAGCAGATACAATTATACAGAAGATACGTATATATGCATACAACCACGGATATGCAGGTATATCCTATTTTACTACGATATACGTATGGTATACAACATTACGAGGGTTGATCTACTTTACAATACTAAAATTACAACCTAATTATATTTAAACGCTGCATATCAATTTATATACAAAACGATCTGACTAATCACTACGCTCTGACCAGCATTCTAGCAACCATTATCATGAAAATCTTATTATAATGGAGATTGTGTGTTTGTCTGTCTGTAACCGAAACTATATTACTATACAAGTCACAATTCCTTTAGTTATTTACATCATATTCTCCATGATTTTATTTTTATTTAAACCTCAATTATTAATAAAATTGTTTTATATTACTTACACTGTTACATCTACATACTATTAACATGCAATTGTATTTATATATACAACAAAATAGAGGTTTACAGTGAATGGGAAGGCTAATTTGCATATTGATCTTAAAAAATTGATTTTAATAAATATATGCTTAGTATTATTGATTTCTAATTGTTTGGTTTTATCTTATTGAATATAAGCAAAAATCTCTTCAATAAATCTTAAAAGGAATCCCTTAACAAGAAGAAATAACTATAATATTATTCTTTACTTCCTATTTTAACTAAGTTTAAATTAGGAAAATTTACCAATGAAAGACGGGAGTAACGGAAAATGATGGAAGTGTTAGTTTCAAAGTTGTTCTATTTTTCAATCATACCCCCTCTGTTCAAAATCTTTTTATCTACATTCTTATTCAGTATCATTAGCCTTTCTAATTTAATATCATATTTTATTATAAAATTTAACTAAAATATTTGCACCCGGAGGGTGCATATATTTGCTAGTTATTATAATGCATGTTTTTTTTAACTTGATAAACGAGGAAATATCAAAAGAAAGTTCATGACAAATGTGACCCATTTCCAATAGAAAAAATAACGTTGCTGCTAATTGTTATGTTTTAAGTGCTATTAAAAATTTGAATAGCTAACAATGAAATTAATAAACCGTTTGACGAGTGGTTAAGTATCAAGTGGTATAGATCGCAAGGCAACGAAGAGGGCGTCATTGAAATCTTGGGGTAAATTATCTTCCTACATCTGAGCGTCCGCCATTAAGAAGGCAGGTTACTTTCTATGAAACGCAACTGGCATCTCGCATTTACTGAAATAATTAACTTGATTAGTTCTAACAATACAAAAAAAAAGAAGAAAATCCAGAAAACGCAATAAATAAAATAGACAATAAAATATAATTTCCTCTTGAGTGGATCATCTAAGGAGTTTGCGCTTTTCGAATGTCTCCTTGTCGCAACAAAACGCTTCATTAAGTGGCTGTGGAAAACGTTGGGTGAATATCAGAGCGTGTCGTTTCGCAGTGTGATCGGAATTAATTACTGAAGAGGCGAATAATATGAATCTAAGGTCTTGGGAGATTTTTTTATGTCATGTAATTCTTATTAAATTACCTAAAATCGGTCGTCAAGAATCCTGACACCAGCGATGAAGCTTTAATTGAGTTAACAGAAAGAAAATAACCTTGAACACCTTGGATTAGATATATATATATATATATATATATATATATATATAATATATATATATATAAGGCTGAGTTTATTCAAAGCAATGCTCTTTAAAAAGACAATAATCCAATTCCCCTACTATTTCCTATCCATTTTCAAAAAATGTAAAATATTTTGACATTAGAACGGCAATATTTCCTGTGGAATTGAGTGCATACTTTAGATCATTATATATACTAGCAAATATATGCACCCTCCGGGTGCAAGTATTTAAGTTTTAATGTAATAAAATATTGTATTAAATTTGAAAGTCTAATAAGAATGCAGATAAAAAGATTTGAAACAGAGCGGGGGAAAAATATAAATGAAACTTACTCTTCCATCACTGCCGTCTTTCATTGCTGAATTTTACTTATTTAACTATTTAGTTAAATTAGGAAATAAAGAATAAAATTACACTTATTTTTTCTTGTTAATGGATTTCATTTAAGATTCATTGGAGAGATGTTTGCTTATATTCATTAAAATAAAACCAAACAGTTAGAAATCTAATACTAAGCACATATTTAATAAAATCACATTTTTAATATCAATATGTAAATTAGCCTTCCCGTTCACACTGCAAACCGCTATTTTTTGTATATATAAATACAATAGCATGTTATTAGTATGTAGATATGGACAACACTAATAAAAAGGTGAAGCAATTTTATTAATAATTGAGGTTTAAATATAAATAAAATTATGAAGAATGTGATGTAAATAACTATGTGAATTGTGACTCGATTAGTAATATAGTTTCGGTTACAGACAGAAAAACACAATCTAAGATATATATATATATATATATATATATATATATATATATATAGATAGATAGATAGATAGATAGATATATAGATAGATAGATAGATAGATATATATATAGATAGATATATAGATATATAGATATATATATATATATATATATATCAAAACTAGTTTTATGTTCATGTTATTGATTTACAACTAGTTTATATACATTGTATGTACAAGTCTTTTAAAACTAATATTCCATATATGAATTTAAATTTTTGTCTTAATTTATATATACATATATATTTAAATTCATTTTTTCAATGAAAAATATAAACATTAATATTTCAATAGAATTCCACATTAAACAAATGCCTACAGCAATACACCTGCAACGGTTTAATATAAATAACATGTTTTTCCTTTTCAGAATAATATAGATCTAAAGAAATACCTCAATTTGAAATATACGTTATCTTTAAAATTTTCAAAATCCATTATTAAAAAAAGGAATTTCTTTGAATTACAGTTTATTATGTAATTTCCCGTTAAACTAAAATGTACAAACTAAAGTTTTTTTTTATGAATTATATAAATACAGATATAGAGAAAAGATTGATATATCAATGTTTATATTTGTCCTTGGAAATATATATATTATATAATTTCTAACACATAAAAAATAAAAATTATCAAAAGATTTTCTCTCTGAATAATTACAAATTAAAAAAATAGAGACGAAATTCCTTAATATATATCTTATTATAATGGAGATTATATTTTGTTTGTCTGTAACCGAAACTATAACTACTCAAGTCACTATCCATTTAGTTAGTATACATCACATTCTCCATGAATCATTTTTATTTAAGCCTCAATTATAAATAAAATTGTTTTTCATTATTAATACTGCTGGTCATATCTACGTACTAATAACATGCAATTGTATTTATATGTACAACAAAAAGTGGTTTACTGTGTGAACGGGAAGGCTAATTTGCATATTAATATTTAAAATTTGATTTTAATAAATATGTCCTTGGTATTGTTGATTTCTAATTATTTGATGTTATCTTAATGAATATGAGCAAAAATCTCGGAGATAGATCTTAAAAGAAATCGATTAACAAAAAGAAATAACTGTAATTTTATTCTTTACTTTCTTATTTAACTAAATAGTTAAATTAGAAAAGTTTAGCAAGGAAAGAAGCTACAGCTGTTTTATTTTTCGATTATACCCCTCTCTGTTTGAAATCATTTTATCTGCATTCTTATTTAGTTTATTTAGACTTTCTAATTTGATATGATATTTTATGACATTAATACTTGCACCCGGAGGGTGCATATATTTGCTAGTTATTTTAAATACTGAAAAATAGTTTGTTTTAAACAACTAAATAACCTAAAATTATGTTTGCTTTAGAGTGACGTAGATCAGTGAAGAAACCCAGTACAACTTATTGCATGCTATTAGAGACGGAGAGTGTGAACACCAAATCAGCTATGAGAGATTATATAGTTTACTTTATTAAATTTAGCCTAGTTCGATACAAGGCCTAAAATATGTATTTTCTAACATTCCAGCATGACAGATGCCCGATTATAACAGGCAGCAATAGACACAACGAAGCTCAAGCAGAAGCCAGTATAGAAATTGTGTATCCCTTCAACATTCCCCTTTCGAGACCCCCAGTTCCCGGACAAACCCATCCCCGTGCCTTTAAATTGAGGGAGTACGTGTTGCTAGGGGATGGACCCCTGGGATACAAACCAGTATCATATATCTTACCAGTTCAATAGCCGAAGCCACTGGACACAGGGTTCAAAGGCCGAGAGTATGAACCAAGGACTTCCAGAATTTCATCATAGTTCAAGCACAAGTCTGAAGTACAAGAAACCTCGAAAGAATCGACGTGGCAAGCAAACATTTAATCAAGTAGCCAATAAAACAGGATATCCACGAGCCGCCTCCCCCACGACAACCTACTTGCTTATCTGAACCACTTATTCTACGCTTGCAATACTACGGCTCCTCATAAAAGCAGTTAATATTAGAACCAAGACACGAGTGGGTATTTTACCAAGCCGTTCACCACGGGTAGCATGTGACACAATGTCACAAGTATGGGGAATCCGGCTAGGATCAAACTGTTATTCATTAGTAATGGATCTGCGAGACTATATTGCTAAGCATTGCAACATAATTCAACGCCTTTCATAGTAGAACCAAGTAACTAAAACGGAAATCCTTACATTTTTAGAAAGATTACTATCTATTACTTTGTCAAGATCCAAGCTAATTTTGTTATTCGTCCTTGTCTTTTGTCCATAGATTTCTAATTATAAAACCATTTACAGCCAGTGTAAAATACATAGAAAGAACTAGGAGTACAAGAAACATCGGCGCCTATCCATACCAAATGCACAAGCAATTAGAAGTATTGATCTGATCATGCTATTTATACGAGAACATGACAACTCTAGTAATGCGTGTTGTTTTATTAGATCTTTGAGGTGATACTTTCTTTTTCAATTTTTTTTAGTTCTATTTATCCATCGCTTTTACACTGACCAGAAGAAGCTACGGTTCATTTTGTCTTGGCTATATCGAGAAAATCGTGTAGAGTTGAAAAGGAGAGCTGAAAATACGAGCATAATGCAAATTAAAGCGAGAGAGCTAAATGGAGGAAGGAAGTATTCAGTGATGACAATAGATAGAAGAGAAATCGGCGATGGGACCCTAAATGAGAAGCAAATGGGGAGGACGTTCTATGAGAGTGTTACTTGGTTTTGTCCAAAAGAGAATTCAGACGCACGATAGATTAATAAAACTACACAGAAACCGTGAACAAGTGGGAAATGATATAATATTCAATGAGACTAAATTAGGAAATAAAAAATAAGACGAATTGAGAAGAGGCGTACTGTGAAATAGATTTGAGACAAAGAGGACAAGAGTAAGAGAAATAAATTATAATTAGTCTGACAAAAATATAAACCCATAAATATATGTCAATCAATTAACTCATATGCTGAGTAGAAATATAACAAAAACAAACTTACCTGATGATATCTTAAATTTTCAAGTATCGGATAAAGACAGCAATTAAAATTACCAATACTCAATAAGTATTTTGCAGAGGTTTATATATATCTTATTATAATGGAGAAGTCTGTAAGAAACTATATTACTACTCATATCACTATTCCCTTAGTTAATTTGCAATATATTTATATATACAACAAAATATTTACATAATTTGCATATTGATATCCTTAGTATTATTGATTTCTACTGTTTGGTTTTATTTTAATGAATATAATCAAAAATCTCTTGTTGTAAAATTCCTTATTCCTTAAATATTGCATATATTTGTAGTATATATAAAGATAAATTTAATGAGTCACACGAACCTACTTTTAGTTTCAATTAATGCTCTTCAGGGCTAAGATCTTATTATTTGCTCTACTTAGTTATTAAGCTTTTTACATAGCTTATTTTCCTAGCATATATATATATATATATATATATATATATATATATATATAATTGTTTTTCTTTTGGCCAAATACTGTACCAATAGATTACTTGTTGTTGGTACGACTATCTTGGTCTTTTTTTTCCAAATTTTTTTTTCCCCGGTTGATGTTTGGTAGTATATTTTACAATCAAACTATTTGCTGTTTTTTTTCTCACCGTGAGGATTTACCAACACGCTTGGTATATAAAATAAAAAAAATTATTGATTTATGATAGGAAGGATTTTACTATGTTTGAATCATTTTCAAATACACCAGAAACACGAACGTGTGTGTATACAATATATAACACACAAACGTTTGTGTTCTGTGTATACATTTTGTATTTAAAAATAATTCGAAACTAATATCATCCTATCATAAATCAATTATTTTTTCAGATATTTCTCTAGTGTATACTTTCAAAGAGCTTAAACAAATATGGTAATCGAATTATTTACAAATTTGAAACATACTTATTTATCCTCATGGATATTCGTGTCTCAATTCTAAACTGGCCGATTCAAGAAAGATTACGTAAATGGGAACTTATGCTCTTGTCACTACAGAAATGATAGAGGCTAAAACAAAACAGGAATTCTTGAACTGAATAGTAGCGAACAGGGAGGATGAGACACAACTAAAAAAAAAAAAAGAAATACGGAAGTAATATAACATTTTCTGTCAATAGCGAAGGAATTTCGTTTGGGATGAAAAGAAAGTAAGACTTTGAGATGATGCTACGAAAGGATCTGCAAATGGAGAACAGTGTAGACTTCACAGGAAACAGTACAGCAACAAATACAAAAACATTAAGAGAACTGAAAGTGGAACGGGCTGGAAAGGAAAAGGAAAACAAAAACAAAAAAAACATTACCCAAACAAATAAACAAAAAATAACAATGAGAAAATGATAGAATGAGTGAAAGAAAGAAAGAAAGGAAGTGACAGTATTTTCAGATATTTATTTTTCCATTCATTGGTTGCGGTGTTGGGTCTGCATGGCGCTGCGTTATGAATCAATATGATTGTAAAATGTGGCGTATATTCCTCTGGGTTATTTTTCGAGAACGCATGCGCAAAGGCAGACAGAATGGCGCGCGCACAATGACACGGATATGCAAAGCGAAACAGACAACAGAATTCAGCGAATACATTCACGTGCGCATCCGTTTGGCCTTATAAAAAAATAAAATAAAATAAAAATAAAAAATTCATACGAAAAGAAATTAACGCCCAGATATTCACATGAGCAACCGACACGCTATTAAAAAAAAAAAAAAAAAAAAAAAAAATAGATGCCCTAAAATACGATATAAAAAAAAACACGAATATACACAAAAACATTTACAATATCGACTAGTATTCATTGTGGGACTTTTTTTTCATTTACATCTAATAATGATCAATCTGTGATTAATTAAAATGTTTGGGTTGAATACATTAATAAAAAGGAAAATAATAGCTAGAAAAATTAATATTTTTAAAAAACAAATGTTTTATTTTTCTAATCAATGAAATATTTTTACACATTTTTCAGGTTAATTTTATTGCTAAAATTTTTAAATGAATTCCGCGGTAAAATATTATATAGTAGACCGTTCAGTTCACATTACCTAATAACTATCAAACTGAAGGTTTCAACAAATATACAACCCCTAAAATTAGTAGATAGTTCACATACCTAGGCAGAAGATCTTATCTCCAGACATAGATTTTAATATATTCATGAGTGTAGAAGTTATCCTCCAGATATAAAAACAATATGATAATTGGCTGTTGGATTTCAGGGTGAGTAAGAACATGGATAAGTACCCACTCTTCAGCCATTACTTTGCATTATGCCAGCAGCATGCAAGGACTGTATTTAAGTTACAGCTTGCCTGTTTGTTTCTGTCTACTAACTCGACGGTAGTTAGAACCCCACTGCGACGGTGAGTATCATTGTTTTTATATCTGGAGGATAAATTCTACAATGAGAAATCATGAACTTCTATTGATAAGATTGACAGTTGATCTGTTAAGAAGCCAAAAATGTTCAAAACTGTAGCAGTGTATCTGCTACTGTAAGACTGCACCACTGGACTTTAACAAACCGCTTGGAGAACAAGGCTTGATGGGAACTGAATAAAGATGCTAAATACTGTCATAGCACAAAAAAACAGCAGCTAGATGACTAACCTCTTTGACGAGAAACAGACACAAGAAGTAAGAACAAACTCATAAGTGACGTTCAAGATGATCCTCGTATCAATTAATCAAAATAACTGAAAATTCATCGCACTATGCAAAAGATAGCTGCATGACGTAAGCAAGGAAGCAGCAATATTTCATCTGAAGATTGTATTTCTTTTCCAAACTTTTACCTATGAAGCTAAGATGAGGTGAGAAATATATGATGAAGTGTGTATGTAAAAAAGTTCAGACCAAACGAGATGAGATTGTCATTTTAAAAGAATATTGATTTTCTTTTACCGGTGTTGAGGTTGACAGAACGTTGACAAATGCACTGCCAGTAGTTTTGAGCTTCTGGGCGACTATGCATTTAAATATCAACAATCTTTGTCTTGTAAAAAAAAAAATCCCAATACCCCAGTATTTAAGCATCGCCCCTCTGAAGTAAACGTAGTAAATCATGTCTTAATTGCAGAAGCCATGAAATCCCTAGGTCACCTCTATGAAGCAAGGAATCCGATCAGTATAGTAGATTTAACGGATTGTCAAAAGCATTGTTATCAATTTGTAGATTTTGAAGACATTTTATCTTGATTCAAAATATATTTCACTATATATATATATATATATATATTACACACACTAGCACAACCTGTGGATATTCCACATTTTAATAATCTAATAATTACGATGTTTGATATGTTTACCTAACAGAAGGATCCATTGTTTAGCTTTAATAACGACACTCATAAGAAAGAATAATTCGGCGGCGAAGACCAGATAATAAGGATTTACATTTTGTATTTCCTCTTTAACGCCATCGATTTTTAACCAAACGATGATGCAAGATGATAAAGTCATAAAATTAAGGAAGGAGAAGAGAGAGAGAGAGAGAGAGAGAGAGATAGAGAGAGAGAGAGAGAGTAGAGAGAGAGAGAGAGAGAGAAGAGAGAGAGAATAGAGAGAGAGAGAGAGAGAGAGAGAGAGAGAGAGAGAGAGAATAGAGAGAGAGAGAGAGAGAGAATAGAGAGAGAGAGAGAGAGAGAGAGAGAGAGAGAGAGAGAGAGAGAGAGAGAGAGAGAGAGAGAGAGAGAGAGTAGAGAGAGAGAGAGAGAGAGAGAGAGAGAGAGAGAGAGAGAGAGAGAGAGAGAGAGAGAGAGAGAGAGAGAGAGAGAGAGAGAGAGAGAGAGAATAGAGAGAGAGAGAGAATAGAGAGAGAGAGAGAGATAGAGAGAGAGAGAGAGAATAGAGAGAGAGAATAGAGAGAGAGAGAATAGAGAGAGAATAGAGAGAGAGAGAGAGAATAGAGAGAGAGAGAATAGAGAGAGAGAGAATAGAGAGAGAGAGAAGAGAGAGAAATAGAGAGGAGAGAGAGAGAGAGAGATAGAGAGAGAGAGAGAGAATAGAGAGAGAGAGAGAGAATAGAGAGAGAGAGAATAGAGAGAGAGAGAGAGAGAGAGAATAGAGAGAATAGAGAAGATAGAGAATAGAGAAGAATAGAGAATAGAGAGAGAAGAGAGAAAGAGAGAATAGAGAGGGAGGGTGTATTACTCAAATCTTTAGCTGCATTCAAATCAGTGCATAGTCAAAGTGCAGGCGTCAGAATAGAGCAAATAGCAAATAGCGCGATAGAGAGTTTCACCTTGATTGAAACACACAAAGAAGTGAATAAATGGAACAGTCAAAGAAAGTAAAGCAATACGTCTAGAAAGAGATGATTCTATGCTTATGACTGAGAGTCAAAATCTATATTCGTTCTTTTTTTTTACTGACGGACGAAGCAGCCGCTTTTATTCAGACTTTTTCGTGTAGAGTGTAAGACTAATGAAAAATGCATTAAACAAAGTCAAAAAAAACATCAAGTTTTCTTTGATTATACAAGAAAATAGGTCAGGTTTATCCGGATATAATTCACCATAGTAAACCCACACAAACAGAAATATACATATATATCTATATCGGAACCAATTTAAAATGTAAGTCATTATTGACACACCTGTCTGTTCATATGAAGTGATAAGTTGGTCGTACATTTGCTTCGAAATAACACAGACTATATATATCATCTTCATACAATGACTGCTATTTGCACAGTAGCATTGCAACCAACAAAGCCTTCATCAGATGATGACTCTGGGTTCAGGCATGGTTTCGGGGCCGAAGCATCATTACCACTAACCCAGAGCGCCCCAGCAGTATCTCACGATAACACCAGACTTTGTCGGTTTGATGTCACAACATAGGACTGCCATATCCATGCTGATTCGGTTAGAGCTTTCTCTTGAATCTTTTTTTTAGTATTTCCTCTTGTCTGGTGGAGAAAGTCCAAGTTTAGACAAAAATGCCGAGGTTGAGTTGGTAATATATCCGACAACAATTGTTTTAATGTAATATTTATATCTGTGTTTATATAATGCTTGAAAGGTATGTTAAATACATACAAACACTATTCCCCTCCCTATGGTACCATTTGCTACAACCATAACAGACTATTCGCAGTTGTATTAGTTTAGTACCATCTTCTAAACGATATATTTGTTTATAAATTCATTATGAAAATTAATATACAAACATACTATCATTTTGACCAAAACTAATCAGATTTCCGAAATATTCATCATAATATAACCAAATTAAATGTTTAAACTTTTACATATGACCATCAATTCGTTAAACAGCGCCTTAAATTGCTATTGCTAGGAGTTGTCAATTTAAATTATACGACAGAAAAAAAAAGAATATTTTTACTGGTCACCAAAAACACATACTTCAACCAAATCTTGTAATTTCCTTCATCCTTTAAATTGAATCTCATTTAATTTGTTTTTAAAGAAACCTAATCTACGCAATAAATTAAATGTTGGTTCTACAATAAAAAGGAGCGTTTATCTACTTATGTTACATTCATTGTATCTTTTTTTGTTCAACGAATGCGTTGACCTTCATTGCATTAAAATTCGTGCCTCTTTAGAATATGAATAAATTGTTTCGATTTTATGTCAAATATCTCTTACATACTACAAGTACGTCCGAGTATACTGCCTCCTACAACACATTCTAAGAAAAGCAGTTGGACAGGAAACCTTTCATACAACTTTCAATCCAAATATTTGACCCGTAATGTTTTCGTGATATTTGAATATATATATATATATATATATATATATTATATAAAAAGGTGGCTTACCGGTGAATATGGATACGATCGTTGGAGGTGCACAAAATCCAGGGGTTAAGTCAGCGATAAAACAAATACAGAGTGCTCAATACAAAGTAGAGCAAATGAATTAAAGAAATGGATACAATGGAAACCTACTCGAGTTTCACCATTAGGATCTTCAGGGTTAAATCCACTGAATCGGTACCTCGGTTAATTCAGTGGATTTAACCCTGAAGATCCTAATGGTGAAACCCGAGTAGGTTTCTATTGTATCCATTTCTTTAATACATATACATACATGTGTGTGTGTGTGTGTGTGACCGATTAGAAAACATACTTGATCTCACTAAGACTTATACTCTTACTAACAATACTATTTGCATTTTATTTCGTGCTCATGCCCTTAAGAAAAGCATCAGTCCTTCCATCTTTTTCTTGCCCAACTATGGGTAAATAGAACATATGTGTTTAGCCTTTGTTAGACAACCATTCATGGAGAATGAAAACTGAATTCAAACCAACTTTACTGTTTGAAATTGACTGCCCGTCTTCCGTTCATTAATAACATGCGTCTTTCATACATTAACTTAAATTCATCTATGAATATATCCTTAGCTGCAAATCAGTTTGATTGTGTGTAATATTTTCCCGCTGTTGGCCTTTTACAATATCCATATACACTGCTCAGAATTGGTTCGACCTGCTCATTGACGTTGTTTTGTGGCTTGTCCCTAAATGCCAGTATAGGAGTATAAAGTCTGTCTAAAAGATATTGATCTCGATCTGTAATACCCTGTACAGAAACAGCCTGTAAAGCCTGGTTAATCTTGTGTAGCCAACGTTCTCCTCAGTTGAGAAAACATTGATATATGCAGATAAATAATGGCTCGATACGATTGATCTAAGGGTTCTTCTTTACCAAATGCAAAAGAAAAACAAGATAAACAGTTTAATGTGATACAAACAAGCATTTTGAATAGGAATCTTAAGTAGTTTGCTTAGAATTATAGATTAATTCCTTTAACTGTCTCACCGCATCCGTTTCAAATTTATATGCGTCTAGAACAGTTAAATCGTTAAAGTTTGAATCAATTTGCAAATATACAATGTTGTTCACAATTAAGAAACGTAATTTTAGCAAAGAATTTGGCATTATACATATTAGTGACATTAATATATTTTATATTAGATCTCATATTTGTGAATATTTACATGAAATCTATTAATAATGGAGATTCGCTTCCGGTTTTTGTCTGTAACAAAAACTACGTCACTGCTTACGTCACACTGCCTAAAATCGTCATAAATAGAATACACTAAAATTTGAGCTTGCAATGTTAGACAGTCCTCATTGGTTTTTTTTAAAACAAGTTTTAATAAATACATACCTGGTATTATCTATCTATATATATTTTTATTTTATTTTAATATATATTAAAAGTTATCAGAACTAAGTTTCCATTTTAATTTTTTTACTCCTTTAATAAATGTATTTTATTTTTTACTCCTTTAATAAATTTGATGATTTTACTTTACTTAGGATACAAAGTATTTGATATTAAATTTTCAACTCCCATCCCCTCAGGCAATATTTATTTTACGTCACCAGAGGGTATTTTTTATTTTGCTAGTCCTTTATAATTATCGTATGTTTGAGTTAAAATACAATACTTCGTAAAAAGTATTTAAGCAAATTTGCAGATCCACATCTAAATTGATGGTTATCGTTGAGTTACTAATGGCAACAATTTAAATCATTAAGCTCCTTGATATTTCCACTGAACCTAACTGGAGAACAGTATGAATCCCGTTTTTATCTTTTTTCTATTGATATTATCTTAGTATACACACAGTGGAATGTTCTCATTAGACGTATCTTCTCTCTAAATATGAATACACAGGCATAAATGTCTTGACACTGATATCTATCTCGAAGAAAAACCGTGAATAGAAACAGCCTGTAATACGTGGTTTATCTCGTGTATCGAACGTTATTTCTAGTTGAGAAAACTGAGATATTCAGATAAGCAGTGGTTCAATACAGCTGATCCAAGTTTCCTTTTTTTTTATCAAACCTCTAAGTCGAAAACGATACAAAAAATGAATGATGAATTGAAATCTGGAGGTAGTTTGCATAAACCTATGGATTTTTCTCTATGTTTTGCCTTATTTGTTATTTATTCTTCTTTTAATGCATATTAGCCGAGAAATTATGAAGGGCTGAATCCAATTGTATATGTTAGATCTCCAGCTGCGTGTACATGTGAGTATAGTCTTAGACACCACATATTTTAAATATTCAATATTGCCAACAAAGTAGGAGGCGTGGGCTAATAAATCAATGTGTATGTGTTTTTGAACATTAAAATGTGTTCATTGTTCTTTCTTACATGAATCTAAACACCGATAAAAGGTTAGCAATATGTATGCCACAGTTAACAAGCTAATATTTTAGATCAGTTATCGACTGAGTTCGAAAAACGTTTGTGTACAACTAATATGGCCAAAAAAGCTACACTTAATACGTAATCATATTTCAAGTTGGGTTTATTGTTCTATCCTAATAAGTAGTATCTCAATGAGTTCACAATCAACGTGACACCTCACACATGTGACAGTATTTCTGAGAAAGATAAGTTTCGGAAATACAGATGTACATATTGAAATTGTCGGCAATATATATTATACGAGATATTATATATATCTATCTGTAACCGATACTACGTTACCACCAACGTCACAATTACCTTGGTTATTTACGTTATAGTCTCAATGGTTATTAAATAATTTAATCTTAATTAGCACCAGTCACTGCCTTCTAGCACCCATATGATAAAAAGAGCTGTGGCTTGCCATAAGGACAATAGGGTTGGGGCAATCATAGGTGCTAGGGCTTGACATGACCATCCGATTGATCGGAGGGGGCCTCTCCGACCGACCGTCTAGCCCAAGATAAGGCCAAAGTGGAATATTACAAGTCATGAACTGTTTTCCACCTGGGTTCTATACTTAAGCATCACAGATTGCCACCAACGGCCAACAGGAGGCCACATTGGGGAGTCTTACCCCTCTGCAGAGATTCAGTCGGTGCATTCTAATGCCCCAGCGACAGGGCGGACACATTAGTGAGGAGTGTCAAACTAGGAATATAGTCCTGACCTAGCTAGAGTACTGACCCTCGTTTTATTACTTATTTTGATCCATAGGTCACTTTCTGTGGTCAAAACGCTTCAATAAAAAGGAGGCGGGTGCAATAGTCAAGGGCACTAATTTGTATCAGTATAGTATATTAGAACTTGCCAAAAATTTGTATTCAGACTGTGCATCCCAATAGTCTATTTTATGGCACACTAATTTTGTTTTAACTTGAAGAATAAACCCAATAAGTTACCAAAATATTGACTATCTTTTGACTCACCCCAGTAATATATGGTAAATAACTGATACACAAAACGAGGCACGAGATAACCAAATAAGTTTTGACATGCCGTTAAAACAGCAACACATAAGTATAATATATATATTAATGTTAGAGACAGAGAGAGGGAGAAAGAAAGCGAGAGTTTGTGGTTTCTCATGAAAAAGAAAAATAGTTGCTTGAAATAAAGAAACATGACTGCAGCCAGTAATATTAGGTGCCAAGCTGAATAGAGGCAATGAGCGTAAACAATGGCAATAAAAGAATCAAGGCTGGCAGCAGCAAAGGGCACAATATGAGGTCCTCCACATTGATTTCCAAAGCGAGAATCTTTGTCATGTCGTTCACAGACAGATCGAGACTTAATTGGACATTACTACACTGGCGCCAGAACACGGGGAAAAAAGACTGAAAACGAAAAGAAAATTACCCCAACACACCATATTAAACCCCCAGAAAGCAACTCGAATGAAAGAGAAAAAAAAGATAAGAAAAACAAATTTATGACCCGAAGAGCCTTTGATATATGGCACGTATTTACTAAAAGGAACACGCGTCTGTCATCCATGTTGTATTTATTACGGCATCCATGATATAAACTATCATCTTCGTGCAGCCATTTTTTTGCCTTCAGATTTGTTTCCATCGTTCATTTTCTCTTTATGTTTTCGCTTTTCTTTCTTCTAAATCCATTTATTATATTTCCGGAGCATTTTATTTTTGTTGCTTTCTTTAATTATTTGAGAAAATGTTCCTCTTTTATTTGTATGGGAGGACGATAGATCACAAATATACAGTCTTTAAAGTTTGCTGATAACTGTTTTTATACCAAGAGCAGATCAGATCTTCATTTCTTTATACAATATTTATTTTGATTAGATTTCCAAACTTTACTTCAAACCTTTTGTCGACTCACGTGGTTTGAATGTTTAGTGAAGTAGGGTATCGGACTATTACTAGAAGATACAGTGATCACAAAATTACTACATACTTCTTGCTTTGAGTTATGGTGTTAAGTATGGGCTGCTTGATGTCAATATTTAATAAAAGTGTTCAAACATTTAAAAGACCATAAATCAAGCACATGGCATAGAAGACAAAACTCTTGATTAAACAAACAAAATTGTATTAACAGAATGTCTACACAAAGGCAGCATTGAATACTGGGCGAGGTTCAGCCAAAAGTTCTTTTTTTTTTTAAAGTTCAATGTATAATGTAAGCTGATATTTCACAATTCACAAAGTAAGAAAGAAAATGTAAAGTTGTTAAGTCACAATAATCATCAGTCAGGCAATAGTTGTACTGATATTTACTTCTTATGAGTGTCGCCACCTTGGCTAAATGAGGGACCATTGCATTTTTATTATAAAGAGAAAGGAGAAAAAAAAAACCATACTACACAGAAAAAATATGACAGAATGAGATGGGGAAGATAGAGAGGGAGACAGCACGAGGAAGCGATAAAGATCAACCTGTTTCAATTGAAAATGATGAAAAGATTAATAGAAGGCACGAGACAATAAAAAGACTTGAGTTTCTGACTGCCATCCTTGGCCAGTTGAAAAGGACTTAAAGTAAGTAAGTCCTGGGCTATAGAATCCTTTAATAAGTGAATAAGTCCTGAGTTACGGAATCCTACGTAGTGTCAAAAGGTCCAGTGATATAATCTTATGTTACGTCGTCCACGAAGGTTCAAGGTAGTTGTGAGTAGCTAAGATCAGATCAGCCGATATAAATAACAATATCAGCAGCAGAGAACTGCCAGTGATTGGCCAATAGGTTGATCACCTGATTATCGCCGGGTCTATAGTAGAAGCGGGCGTCTAGCACACGCCTTATATGCCAAAATTCTAGGGCACCTCTCGTGGTGTAATGGTTAGCAAGCTAGATTCTCAGGCTATTGTTAGTGAGTTCGATTCTCACTGGGTGCCCCATACTTCTGGCCGTGTGCCATATCTAAGCCTATCTTAGTAAATAACTATATGCCAAAATTATAGGGCGCCTCACGTGGTTAGCAAGCTAGACGTGTAGTCCATTGTTAGTGAGTACGATTCTCATTGGGAGCCCCATACTTCTGGCCTTGTGCCACATCTAAGCTAAGCTTAGTAAATAATATATGCCAAAATTCTCAACAAAGACTATACTTTCTATAGATAGAACTATTTTGCAATACCGCTTAAGTAAACATATCAAACATAATAATTCGATAATGTGGTATATCCACAGGCCCTGCTAGTTATTAAATAAAATCTTTATCACGCACAATGCTTGTAAGTAAAAACGATTTTTTTAAAAATTCTCTTGACATTTTCTGTTCGTTCAAATAAATCCAGTCATTTTCTGTCACATGCACATGCACTTTGATTAAAGGTTTTCCATAGCAGTTTAACTGTATTGTAGTTTAATACTCTCTGACTGTGGGGAAATAGACTTCCACTTATTTCATTTACTACGCTCACGCTCCTGAATATCACGGCCTTTTTCTGACCTTGACCCTTGGTCTAGAGAAATAGTCTTCAATGGATTCGTGGATAAAGTAAAGGTTAACAGTACGGAGAATGGAACCGGTGAACAGAGTCCCAACTCCGGTGTTGATAGTTTGCTTTCGCTTCAAACGAAACATTTTCGAAAAGCCATGGGTCAATTCCAACCAACCCTTGCTATGGATAAATATCAAGGGACTATATTCTAGAAGGTAATCCATATTGACTCTTCGAGAATAGGTCAGGTTAAGTCAGAAAATACCGTGTGCTGTTCGTAGCATACCGTATAGCCCATAATTTAAATATACGCAACAATTTTTTAAGTGCGCTTATCGTAGTAGAAAGGAAATGGAGGACTAGATTTCAAATCCTAGAAAAAGTAGTTTGCTTTTTACTTCACACTAAAATGAGGACAATAGTCCGCATAATACAAATAATACTAATTTATTTTGGTTCGTTGAATGGATTTTAAGGCATATCAACCCTTGTTGGGTTATTTTATGCTGAATACGTTTGTTTTATTTATTTTATTACATATTCAAATTTTAAACATTTTTTAATCCAATTGTTCATCTATTAATCCCATGGATAAAACCCTAACAGGTACTACAACTCCGGATGAGAGTAACCTGCAGGTAATTGCGATGAGGGTGTACTCCAAACTCCCAAATCTCCAGAATCTGAGCCTCACCACTAAATACAATTGGACATCATACCTAGGATAGTATGTTAGAGATCACAAGGTTATTACAAATATACTAGCAAATATATGCACCCTCCGGGAGCAAGTATTTAAGTTTTAATATGATAAAATATCATATTAAATTAGAAAGGCTAATGAAACTGAATAAGAATGCAGATAAAAAGATTTGGAACAGAGGGGGTATGATTGACAAATAGAACAACTTTGAAACTAACTCTTCCATCATTTTACATTACTCCCGTCTTTCATTGGTAAATTTTCCTAATTTAACTATTTAGTTAAAATAGGAAGTAAGAATAATATTACAGTTATTTCTTCTTGTTAATGGATTTCTTTTAAGATTTATCCCCGAGATTTTTGCTCATATTCAATAAGATAAAACCAAACAATTAGAAATCAATACTAAGCATATATTTATTAAAATTAATTTTTTAATAATATGCAAATTAGCCTTCCCATTCACCCTGTAAACGCTATTTTGTTGTATAATACAATTGTATATTAGTATTATATATGGTCAACAGTATTAATGATGTAAAACAATTTTATTAATAATTGAGGTTTAAATAAAAAAATAAAATCATGGAGAATGTGATGTAAATAACAAAGGGAATTGTGACTTGAATAGTAATATAGTTTCGATTACAGACATACAAACCCACAATCTCCATTATAATAAGATGTATTCAATAACCTTTTATTTATTTTTATTTTTAGTCATTTGTATGCGGTCATGAATTTACTCACCTTGTACACTCACCCGTTACTTTTTATCATATAACTCAATTGATATATGTATATCCTGAGTTGTAACCGAATTAGAGAGAGTAAGACGGGATTTTGTCAACTGTTTAATCGGATTAAAATCTTAAATCTGATCCGCAATAGAGTTAACACAAAATCATAAAATTAAGCCAGATAAGAAGCCGAGTGTTTACTGATGTTAGGTCATTATTAATTAATGCAATAACGTGTTGGCTCATCTCCTGATTTTACTCTGAAAATTATAACGCCACACCCAGTTTTTTTTTCTGTGTAATTTAACTCCACAAAACTGTTACAAACGTTTGCATCAATATATCAATTTTTCATTCGCTATATCGAGTTCATATTCGACCGTCTATGTTTTCAGTAAGCATGTTAGTACTTACCAAACCTCCATACAACAGCGATATGGTTCTAGACCATTTTAAGCGTAAATTAACTGGTTGGAATTCATATATATATATATATAAGGTAAAATGGATATTGAATCCGACAATATGTGTAGAAAGTTTTGTAGAAAAACAACAAGATGTTAAAAGTTTTGCTGAAAGAATGCTTATAATTAAAAAAATGAATTTTATTTATTTTTTAACAATAATACACATTTAAAAAATATTTTTTTGAAAATTCCAGTTCTGATCGAGAGCGTTCTGTGCCTCGTGATTAATAATATATTTATTTCGTTTTTTCGTTTACAATGTTGTTTTGATAAAGACATCTTCATAATGTCGAAACAGATTTCTGTCAGCAAAACTTTTAACATCTTGTTTTTTCTACAAAACTTTATATATCTCCTTCCACACGTGTAAGATGTGATGATTCTTAAAGTTTAACAGGTTTGGATTCAGAGTTTTTCTTCTCGACTAGTTGCCTACTGATAAATAGCACATTATACCCTAAAATATACTATCTATAGGATAAATAATTTGATGCATTTTTTTCCAAATTCTATTATCGCTGAGAAATACAAACAGCCTCGTCCAGGATTTGTTTTTGTTTTACGGCATATCAACCTCTGTGGGTCATTTAATGCCGCAAATTTGTGAAATAAATTCATTCTTAATGCATAATACAATTTTTTTTATAAACTCATTTTTCTATTCAACCCATAGACGGGATCCTAACAGGCACTACCACTCCAAGTGGACCAGAGAGGGCAATGGGGATGAAGGGGCACTCCACATTCCCCAAATCTCCAGAACTGGAACCTTACCATCAACATGTAGACCCTCAGCCCCAGCCTTCTAGTACCCCTATGATAAAAAGGATTGGGGTTGCCATAAGGGTAATAGGTTGGGGAAATCATATAGGTGCTAGGGCTTGACGTGGTCAGCCGATTGATCGGAGGAGGCCTCTCCGACCGCCCATCTATCCCAAGAAAGCATAAAGTGGAATATTGCAAGTCATGGACTGCTCATCCACCTGGATTCTATCCTTAAGCATCACGGGTCGCCAACCACGGCCAACAGGTGGCCCCATTGGGGTGAGTCTTACCCCTCTGCAGATGTGCAGTCGGTGCCTCCTAACGCCCCAGCCAACAGGGCGGTTTACAATCATTCAATATTCACTAAGAAATACAAGCAGACACTTTGAAAGGATTTAGGAAAAAAAAGGCGCCAGTGATGTTCTTTGTGTCACCTTGGCTGTTCATCAAATCAGTAAACGCTAATGATGTAGGTTAGATTTATTTTATGCTGCTGGCTGAAGTCGATGCCAATTTTGAATAAGTACTTTTGGGAGACCTCTTTTATTACAGGTACACTCTTGTGAATATATTGCGGCACACTTATCTAATTACAACCCTGTTGATTTGATTATTTATATTAGGTAATTTAGTCATTGCTAAAAAGGTTTTCTAAATGCTACACTTTAAACTGATTTAAAGGACTATATTGTTATTTATTCATAATAACCATCACGATTACGAAATGAATCAACCTACTAAAGAACAAGTTTATTGACTGATACACAGACTAGTAAGATAAGCAATACAGTCTCGTAACATTAAATAGTTACAGTAGTACCTTGACTTACGAGTATAGTTCAACGCGCTTGTAACTATTTCCACCAATAACTACTCTTTTTTTTATATATTTGTTATGTTTAACAGGTTTTAATTCCGAGTTTTCCTTCGCGACTGGCTGCCTAACAAAAGGTTAAGTATTGTTGTAACCTGCTTAGCGAAATAACACAGGTAGTCCAGCTGACGTTAACCACGAGAAGTAACCACTTCCGCCTTTTATTCACAACTCAATGAGATGGCAGAAACGGTGCTTCCGTTTCATAGTGTAGCGTTAGTTTCGTATTTGCCTGGAGACGGTGCCGCTAGGGAAATAGTATTTAAGCGGCTGGTTCAAAAGGCTTTTCTTCTTTTTCCTTCCTGATACTACGAGGATGGGTTAGTTAAGGGTCTCCTTGGGGCTTTTGGTGTAAATTCTTAACACAGCATGGACTATCCTAGTTCATGTCTATGGCTTTTATATGTTATTTTTTACCTATGTACTGTGTATCTATGTTTTACCTATGTACTTTGTATCTCGTCATATCCATGTGCTGTACTATATTAAATGTTTTTGTCTGTCAACCTTCGTCGGAGTTTTGTGTATGTAAAGTATATATAACTTTGAACCTTTCTTACAATAGTATGCCACAAGTATCCAGTCTACCCAACAATTTTCCCATAGTTGGATTTATACCTTTCCTCAGAGTATTAGCGCTATGTGAAATGTAAACAGTCTCCTGGATTTGACCTGTTCATCGTATCAATTTCCTCGGATGATAACCATTAGACGATGCGCCTTCAACAATGGATATATTTACAAACTCCACCAGCTACGAGCAGGATGCAACACGAGATTATTTTTCAGCTGAACAGTTTTGGTTTGAATTGTTTTTCTCCTAGACCGGTGGCCGTAATAAGGCTAAGGAGAACAATATTTACTCCTAGCTTAGAAAGAAGAGATTGAATCACTGACATTAGATGAATTTTAGCACTTAAATATATCTTTTAGTAAGCCAGAATGGAATAAATGAAAAAAATGTTTTCCAAAGGAACTCTCTTAAAAGAAAAAATAAATAAGAGGTCCCTAATGGAAAAGCTCCTTCATTTTTACTGGACTTTATTGAAGCATTGAATTAATATAATTATTATATAAGATCTTAGAGAGGATAAAATAGTTTTCTTACCTTTATGGGGTTCTGTTGAGAAATGATTCAATTTTCATTATTCTATCTAATGTTGTCTGTTCTACTTCCGGTAAAAATTGCAACAATGTATACTTTTGAATTTAAGATAAAAACGATTAACTGGAAGATTTTGAATACATTTTACAATTGTAAAAATAAAAGATAAAACAAATAAATGAAAAGTGGCCTATTGTTGGTATAATACGCATAAAGGAGTCTGTCTCCTTTTCACTAGAGCTAGACCATGTAGATTCAAGAATTTTAATCCATGTCACTGTGACCATTTCCTAAGGCAATACATAAATGTAAATCTTAAACTCGACTCTTTATCTACATGATCAGTTTTTTTTTCTAAATATTTCTGTTACTTCACAAATCCTTTCAAACTCCTCAAAATGTGTGAATTAAAGCATTGCTCGTATTCTTATACATATTCGAAACGCTATTTTGGCGGTCGATATGAATTGGTCGATGATTGTTGCAGGTCAACATACTTCCGCAAATAAGTATAAAATGTTGAGCAAAAAGAATTTCAGATAATTCATACACACCATGTAATAGATTTAAGGTGGCCTTGATCTAAATGGAAAAGAATTGTCCGCCTACAAACTAGAATCTACTTACGCTTAAAGTCACCCACATGTATATACTTTATGGGGAGGGGAGGAGAGAGCGAAGGGGGAAGATATTTATTGTGCATAAAGAAAACTGGTTATAACTGAGCATCAATATCTTCGAGTTTTAAAATAAATTTTGAAAGACTTTTTCTTCCTCTCTCTTATATATCTATATATTATATATATATATATATATATAATGTATGTGTGTGTGTGTGTGTGTGCGTGTATATGTGTGTATGTGTGCGTGTGTGTATATGTGTGTGTATGTATATGATTGTGCATTTACACATATGCCTGTGTATTCACACACATGCCTGCGCATTTACACATATATGCCTGTGTATTCACACAAACACATATATATGCCTGCATATTTAAACATATGCCTGTGTATTCACACACACTTATGCCTGCGTATTTAAACATATGCCTGTGTATATGCATATATACATATATGTAAATAATGTACATATGTGTTATATTTTTATTAGTGTGTTACACGTGTCTGTATAAGAAATATCTACAGTGCTAAAGAGAAATAAATACGCTACACACACACACACACACACACACAAGTTTACATTATTCTTTATGTAATGCATTTTCTACGCAACTTACCATTGTTTTATAAGATTATGCGTCTACCTAAGTGTTATATACACGCATTGGATTATTCAATTCTCTTAATCAATTGATCTATTGATTTTTAATGTTCGCAGATTTTAACCGATTTCATCCTTGCCTTCTGCTTTCAGAATAATAAAAAGGGAGAAAGAGCCAAGTCGTTAATAACCTAAATTCACACATTATAGACTTTTTACCGGCTTTTTTACGTTCTGAAATGTTTTCTCGCCTGTCGTCCAGATACCTATCACAACATCATGGCCGACCTCTGGCAACATTTCCCGATTTTATGATTCTATTTGTGCGTGGAATGTCGGCTGATGAAGAAATCATCACAAAATCATACTTCTTTTTTTTCTTTTTTCTTTCTGTAAATTTTGTCTTAGAATAAGCCTGAAGTCATTAATTTGTTCTTTTTTTTCGTTCTTATTTATAATGTGCCTGTGTCGGTTTTATACGTTCGCCTAAAAATATTCAGACTTCTTATTTATATACAAGTTCAAGGTCAACTATTAATCTCGGGCTTTTGGCATGCGTTAAATAAAATACAAATCAGTTCTTGTTTGTCACATTAGATGCATCATGGAAGGATAAGGTCAATGATTCATATGCGCTAGATTTTGAGACAGTTCTAGTCTAACGTATTTCTTTATAAAAAAAAAGAAACGTTCCGGAGATTAATGCTCCCCTCGTTCAATAAATACTTTTTGGAGATCAACTGTACCTATATATCTTTTATCAGTATATGCTTTAAGCCTCACCCAGAAAGAGAGACGTCGTATAGAACCAGAATTTCTTTTTTGATTTCTGTCTTAATTGCAATGCATATGAGGGGTATAGAAATGTCAGAGGTGTGCGACAAATCTAAAGATGGACAAACCCAAATCCCTAGCAGTCATAAAGCGGCTAGGTGCGGCTTAGAAGTTTTTGAACGACCCTCATATGTACTGCTAATTAGATAAGGAGTGGTGTCTACATTTCCTTGCTTCAGTCATATGGTTCGCTCAGATATTAAGCATTTGCCAATAAAACTTGAAGGAGAAATGATATACAGAAGAATAGGAGGCGAGTGGTGTAATAGAGTCGTTGGAAATGGACTTGTCGACCTGAGTTCAAATCCTGGAAATGGTTGTCTGCATTTCCATAGCGCTAATATACTTGGAATGGTATGAATAAACTACACCCCTCCATCTATGGGTAGCTAGTAGAGTAGACTGGGCTCATTAACCATAATTAGACAACCAGTTTTGCAGAAGCAAACTGAATTCAAACCTGTTAAACTAGCTTAGGAAATTTCACCTTGCGTCACATTCTACACGTGCAGAGGGGTTCTATAAATATATACACACAAGAATAATGTGTAGTTATTTTGAAAATTCTCTGGCAAGGTCCAAGTATTTGTTTATCTTTTTGCTTTCTTTCATTTTCACTCATAAATTGTAACTCCAATTATTCCACCTCACAAACCCTGCCAAGTAAAACAAACAAAAACATGCTCATCACTGCTGGTGAAATAAGGGGCTAACTCATAGGCGACGTTCTCCTATGGATTCATACACATGTACATATCAATGTTAACTGACGAGCAAGAACTTACATTAATAAGCTCTGTATGGACACTGGATGGTATCAATGGACGGATAGTGAAAGAGTGACAAGAAATCTGTGCTTTATATACATATGAAAAATTTACATAATGCACGTGGGCACTCGTTGAGAAAAAGTAATAAGAAAAGGACTACGACCCAATCCTCAATTCGATAGTTTACATTTTATATAGCGTTAATATCTTTGGGAAAGGTATCTATCGATACTTCACAACTATGGAGAAAAAGTTGGGCAGGCGAGGCCCTTAATCTTCTTAAGTCATCCATTATAGTAGAAGGAAAATTAAATTAAAACGAGTTATACCTCGCTTAGAAATGACCTTGTGTCGCATCCTGCCTATTGTGGTGGAGGGTTTGAGTAAATACATAATGCATTCTCAGAAAAAAAAATATCTTGTTCATCAACGGAGAATTATTTATAAGGCGACACACAAATATTAATTTTAAAAAAAAAAACGGGAAGTATAAAGAAATCGCCTATCAAATCTACAGAAAGGATATTTGTATGCCAGTTGGATTTAGACTTTGAATGGTATTAGTAACTCAAAGATAATTCTAAAGTTACTTATAATAATCAATAATAGTCAATCATTCGTTTGACAATTACAATAAGTATAATAATTGTAATAATAATACACATATAACTTCTCTATCATTACATGGAAATCTCAATGACACAAATACAAGGATTATTAAATCTTCATTGAAAAAGTATATTATAACTTAGTGAGATCCATAAGATATGACTGCATCGATAATGGATAGTTGTTAAAAAAAAAAAATTATCTACTAATAAAGTTAATTATTATCAACGTGATTTTTATTGTTGAGGTTTAGTAAAGTAGTAACTTAAACTATAAATAATATAGTTAATTAGATACATGATCATGTGATCCCCACGCTCATGACCTTGTACTAGAAATGGTTTCGTTATATATAAGCTTTATTACAGTCCAATGAACATTGAATCTATTTCGCTTGCCATAAATATTGATTAGTAGACCAACAAGTACGGATACATTTCAGACTTTGGTTAAGTCTGAAATAAAAAATAAAAAACATTAAGAACACGTTTTACTAATTCTATTTTTAACAAAACAACCTATAAGCTGCAATTAACACAGTAAATCTACTGAAATGTGTTGTCTAATTTCGTCACTGTCACACTTATATTGATTTTCAACGGTATGTCAACCCGACTGGGGTTATTTTAAGTTTAAACGTTGGCCAATCAGACGCATTGTACATTTATATTTACAGTTTAATGTAGATGTGTCTTAAAAGATTTGCACACAGGTATATTATATATCAAGTATTCTATCAATACAAGTTGTATCCCGTTCTGATAATTATATAAGTATATTCTAAATAGTGCTATCTTATAATAGCTATTTCTTGTGCACCTATGTGATATGGAATTAAAAATAATTGGTTCTCGATTCTATGATCTCATGAATTCCTATCTAAAAATATCTATCTATTAATATACAATTATGTTTTCATGTAACAACTTTTTAATAAAATGTGGTTTCAAATAATGCTAAGTAAACAATCACTAATTATTGCGAGAAAAATGAGTTAGAGATAGAGACAGAGAGAGAGGAGAGCAGAGACAGAGAGAGAGAGAGAGAGAGACAGAGACAGAGAGACAGAGAGAGAGGAGAGAGAGAGAGAGAGAGAGAGAGACAGAGAGAGACAGAGAGAGAGACAGACCAGACAGGAGGGAGACAGAGACAGAGAGGGAGACAGAGACAGAGAGGGGAGACAGGGAGACAGAGGGACAGAGACAGAGAGGGAACAGAGAGAGGGAGAACAGAGACAGAGGGAGAGAGAGAGAGAGAGAAGGAGAGAGGGAGGACGAGAGAGAGGGACAGAGAGGGAGACAGAGACAGAGAGAAGAGAGAGGAAGAGAGAGACAGAGAGAGAGGGAGACAGAGAGAGAGGGAGACAGAGAGGGAGAGAGAGGGAGACAGAGAGAGAGGGAGAAGAGAGAGAGGGAGAGAGAGGGAGAGGGAGACGGGAGTCACTTACAGAGACATAGAGAGGGAGTTTGACTTCACAGAGAGGAGAGAGACAGACAGACAGACAGAGGGAGAGAGAGAGACAGATTCTACAGTCCACTGTGTTTAGTCACCTTCCAAATCTGTCCACGTGTACCTCACATTACCAAAATATAAAACCTTTGACTAACACTAGTATATTAGAAGTGTAGGAATTAAGATGGTGCTGATAATAATACAGCAGAGGAGCTGAAATAAAAATGGTGGTTGAAAAACATAGAAACGGCTGTTACAAGATAACTTATCAAAATGCAAACGACAACGCTAGTAGCATGGCAGTAAATACCTCTAAAAAGCGAAACTGAAACATTTAGCGAGAATAAAAACACTAAGATGAGCAATTTAGATAAAAGAAAGCGATTGCATCATTGAAAATACTAACATCAAAGATAAAACATTTAAAAACGTAGCTTCTAAAAGAGGTTACATGTAACTTTTATTGCTTCATCTATGTTGTAAGAGTTGTAGCGTATTATAGAAAAGGAATATGTCCAATGATAGGAATTGGAACGCAATTACAAACATGTACACACGTATGTGAGTAGTAACACTATCTGCAAGTGTGATTCACATGTGATTCAAAAAGTTTTTGTCCAAGATAATTTTAATGATTTTTTTATTCCGATTTATAGTTGGAGGAGCGTAGTTTAATGGTTAGAATCGTAGGAAATTGACTCGTCCATAGGGGTTCAAATCCTGGACGGAGCTACAGTTTACATAACTAATACCCTTGAGAAAGGTATGAATCCAACTACTCTCCCTATGGCTAACTAGTAAGGGCAGAATGGACCCATTAACCTTGCTTAGGCAACCAGTCTAAGAGAAAGAAAACTTAATACAAACCTGTTAAATCCGCTTGGGGTGGGTACTACTAGAAGAGGTTCAGTGTGATCTATTTCACCAATTTTATAAAAATAAACGAATATTAACTTTGATATTGAATTGAATAATACTTAGGTATTTACAAATCTTGAAACGTAATTCCTCCTATCTATGCATAATGAATAGCTGTTTTTGATGAAAATGGAACATTTAGGGGTTATACAATCTTTATCACCAAGAGAGTTTTATTTCCTAAACCTGATATCTATTCCAAGGGTATTGAGGTCTTAACCGAGATATGAAATTGCAGCTTAATTCTATATAAAAAAGGAGTCATGGTGGGAAAGTGCTTCGATTAATAGAGAACTCTGGAAAAACTTTACAAGGCAACAGTTTTGAATAAAATTAACGTTTAATTCACTGTTCATTTGTCCCTTGGTAACTACTGCTTAGGTACCAATACTTTTTAGAACACCTGGTATACATATGTGTAACCCGCTTAATTATTTACTTAATGAAGTGTTGCTACCCGGTTCTACTCGGGTAGAGTCACAGCACGATCAGCAATTATTGCGAGATAAAAGTAACTGCCCCCATTCAACACGACAATCAGCAGGAGTGCTAGTCGAGCGTTAGCTTTGGTCCCCAGCTGGCGCAGCACGATCATTATAAACTTAAAATAAGGATACGTTTTTCTGCGGACCGGAAATTTGAGATTTTCGATGAACACAGGGAACATTGAAGACCCTTTATTAAGTTACCTACAACATTTTGTTAATGGGGTTCTTCTCTGCTTAATATACTAAATCAACATAATTTAAAAATTAAGAAATTAAAAAAAAAATGTTGGCCTTATTGAATTCAGTCTGTCAGTATACCGTTGGTTTGGACAACAACAACTGGCTAAGTATAACTGAACTAGTGCCAAAAACAGCTGGTACTTATGGAAGTCAAGAAGGAATAGTCCATTCATGTATTAGGGTGATTCCATTCCTTGAGGCCTGATTGGCTTCTATGATGTTATGAGGCTTCATAAATACTCCAGCATTCTGCATTAGGATTGCAACAAGGTAGTTACGACTCATTGTTGCCTTGTCTTACCAATTCAACGATAATTGGAACTTAGTATGATCATTCTACAGGCCTTATATAATTTCTCTGGTAAATTCCTTCTAAGTAATGCAGAGGACTTTGTGGAATATGCAAAATCATTAGCCATACGTTGACACGAAAATCAATCAGTTTATGGTGAGTCATTTGTCATCCAAATCCATCAGCTTAAACTGACAGGAGCCATTTCAATGTAAATATACGAAAGTATCAACGGTGGCATTTCTCTTGTTGACACGGGATGCATTAAGCAAACAATATTAATTGTACGCATGCGTGTATTTCATTCGAAATGAAAATAAACTGTCACTGAAAACGCAACGAAAATGACCCGTCGTATTAGCGTGGATGCGCTTAGTGTAACGGATATCATTCTATGAAAAGGAATCGATAACCCAAGTTCAAACACCTGGACGAGGTAGTTTGCGTTTATCATCACGCTAATTCCCTTAGAAAAACATGCAATCATTCATTCTTCTAGCGATAGGGAAATGGACACTTTAGTTTTCGTTGCATCCTGCTGGTATTAGAGGGTGGTAAATACAAGCTTGTGGTGGGAAACAGCATAATGCACGAACTTTTACTGTAACATGTGCAGTTCAGTACTAACAAGTGTGGCTCAACGCATTTTTAGAAGGTCGCGCTAAGTTATTTCACAATTTTAAATAGATAGATTTAGATCCAGATATCTCGTAAATGCATCTATAGAAAAAGAATCCTAATTCTAAACCTCTATAAAATTACTTTACATCACTTTGAACTTTGACAACAGAATACGTTATTCAACAAATGAATAAGAAAAAAACAAAAAAACAAAAAACAAAATGGAAGATTTCGGAACCATATAAACTATTATTAACGTTGCTAGCTGACACTTCGAGAGAGATGCTTTTCAATTTTAACTAGAACTACAACTCAAAAAACGTAAACCAGTAATTACGTTGTTCATGCAAGAGAACGAAGCCAGTAACCTGCTGAAGGACAATCGAATCAACCTTATTTTAAAGTTGCTTCTTTCTCCTTGCATTGCTAGTAATAACGAAACTGATAACAGAAATAGATAATAAAAAGAAACTTATTTTAACCAAGGTTCATTAAAACCGTGTTAGCTGAAAAAAGAACAACGAATGTCGGTACAGATAATTTGTTCAATCTAAAATCTGAAATTCTGCCGCTTGGATTTATTCAAAAAGATAAAAAAAGCAATTCGTTGACACGTCGTACCAACATTTTTTTTTTCTTATCTTCATATTAGATTTGACAGAAAGTCTTATCAGTGTAAAATTCGCTGTCCTCTTTGTTTTTTGTTTGTTTAATTCCCTTTGTTATTTGGTGGGATTTAATTCATTTCCGATTCTTCAAATATTTTCACAAGATTCTAAAGTTGGACCAAGATAACCTACAATGGAGTTAGCAGTCTTGTTCATCCTAGAAATATATAGTCGAGTCCTAAAAAAAAGATTTCCTGCTCTTCACTCAGCCATATTTGTTGCCTTACAGAAAATAAATTCAATATCTAGGTAAGGAATGCATTTTGCCTTTTGAAAATGTTGAATATTTGAGGATTTTGGAGTTCCAAATCGCTTTGTATTTTTGAGTATTGTTAACTTGGATAAAACCTGGATATTTTAAACAAGTTTAACTGGAGTGAATCCAGTATTTTCCTTCTTCTGTACCGGTTGCCATATCAAATTTAAAGAGCCCAATTATCTCTGCTCTTTACTAACAGCTGGTGTAAAAACTGCATAACATGAATGCAATACCAATTATAGTTGATGCTCTTGAAATGGTTCTTAAAAAGGCCGAAAGAAATTACTTAGAGAATACAAGAAGAATGGAGACAAAGCAATCAGCACTGAAAAGATCAGTTAAAATATATCAATCGGCCATAGAGATAAGAGACTATGACATGAAAAACATAACACCAATTAAAACTGGTATGGCAAAGTATTGATAAATGAATGAATTTACTTCATCATCTTGAGGGGGAGGTTGGCGAAAGTAAAACCATCTTATATTAACCACACAAATATCCATTTACTATAAAAATACATCAATATTACGACAAGGTTTATCAATATAATTATTGAAGTCAGTCTACTGTTGGTTTAATAACAGCAGCTAAGTACCACTGAAGCAGTGTCCAAGACAGCTGGTATAAATAGGAATCAAGAATGATCCATCCATGAATCTGGGCGATTCCATTCCTTGAGTTCTGATTGGCTGCTTGATTTGAATGACATTGTGGAGTCTTATATATACTTTGTCATTTTGCTGTGGACCTTGTAGCATTCGGGTTTGTATTTGAGTTACAACCGTTTGTTGCCTTGTCTTCCCAGTTCGACGGTAATTGGGACTTTAATTATTCTTCAATAATTTTATTAAAATCTGAGAAAAATCTGCGGGAAGGAGACTGAAGATGCAAATTATTAACAAGTCTCAAGAGATATTACACGGTCAAATTTGTATTGTTAGATCGAAACTATAAAAAAAAAGTTTCTTGTAATATATAACATTTATTCTTTAAAAACTAATATTTAAAAAAAAAAAAATCTTATATATCTGTGTAGGACAGATGAATAATTAGTTGAATTGAAAGTGTACATATGATGCAAGATAAACATTAATCGATCCCTTGAAACGGTCACTAAAAG
>CM042146.1:10247204-10342204 GCA_023376005.1 Doryteuthis pealeii
TATATAATATATATATATATATATATATATATATATATATATATATATATCTTATTATAAATGGAGATTGTGTGTTTTTCTGTCTGTAACCGAAACTATATTACTAATCTAGTCACAATTCCCTTAGTTATTAACATCACATTCTCCATGATTTTTTTTTATTTAAATCTTAATTATTAATAAAATTGTTTTACATTATTAATACAGTTGACCATATCTACATACTAATAACATGCAACTGTATTTTATAATAACAAAAATAGCAGTTTGTAGTGTGAATGGGAAGGATAATTTGCATATTGATATTAAACATTTGATTTTAATAAATATGTGCTCAGTATTATTGATTTCTAATTGTTTGGTTTTATCTTAATGAATATGAGCAAAAATCTCTCCAATAAATCTTAAAAGAAATCCATTAACAATATTAACAGTAATTCTATTCTTTACTTCCTATTTTAACTAAATAGTTAAAGTATGAAAATTTAGCAATGAAAGACGGGAGTGTAGAAAAAGCAAGTTTTAGTTGTTACCCCTCTGTTTCAAATCTTTTTATCGGTATCTTATTTAGTTTCATTAGCCTTTCTAAGTTAACATAATATTTTATTATATTAAAACATAAATACTTGCACCCGGAGGGTGCATATATTTGCTAGTAATATATATATATATATAAGAGAAAAAGAAAAAGAGAAAGTGAGAGAGAGAGACATAAATCTTTAATATTATGCAGAATACATTTTACATTTCCCAATAAAACACTGAATAATGTTAATTCCGTAAATATAGTTAGTCTTAAAATTTCAAATCAATACACCGCCGATATTTTTATCAACTCACTTGTGCTTTTACATATGTGTATAGTTTTTTTATGTGTGTGGGGAGGTGCAATTGAAATCAAAGCCCTCACCGAATAACAAAATTTACTTTGGTAATATTTTGCATAGAACGCAGTGGTAGTATACATGGCCTCACCTGAATCAATTACCAGCTGAGGTTTGAGAAAATAGGAAAGTTAAATAGGCGAATGATAATAACTAATATACATTTCGAAATTTAATGAATTTCTATATCGAAAGGAATATAAAGAAATTTCATAAGAAAACTTCCGTTAATGATAAAGTTGTTAATATTGCATCTCACTCCTTTTGACAAGCTATTATTGGGAAAGGGCGGATTTTCCTGATAACATTCACTCAATAAGTACATCAGGTTATAGATATAAACAATAGTGGGCAATAGGAGATTTTAAAAGTGTATACTTATATTTAGTCTGATACTATACAACTCTGCAATATATATATATATATATATATATTATAATATAAGTGGTACTGTACCGTAGTGGTATATTTTCACAGTACCAAAATGATATAAGTAACGTTGTCCTTTTTTCCGGGCACTAACGATATCCGTGCGGCGGCGGCGGCGTATATTGTATAGCGGGTCTCGTCCACGTGCCTCCAAATTCACAGTGCTAAAATGGTGTTGATAGAAATTATAACACGAGAAATATGTCGTCACAACTGCTAGCCTTTATTTCCAGGGTAGGTTCGTCTCGTGTGCCGTATCGGAGAGGAGGAAAGGCACTGTTAAACTACTGTGAACCCATACTAGGGTCCAGAGACCCGTCCGTTCCCCTAGGCATCCGAAAGCAAAAAGAGGCCGGTCCCTTTCTTCGTCGTTCCACGTCATCACGTGACTTCCGGTCAACACCCGACTTCCGCTTGGGGTCACGCTACGGTCAAATCATCGTTCATCCTATTTTGGCTCATCACTATTTTTTAAACCTTTATCATCTCTTATTTATTTATTTCTTCCTCCCCCTTCCGTTAGTAGTCCTTGCCAAATGAATATTGCTACAGTACGCTCATGACAAGTCTTTTAGGTACGATCTTTTATAGATGTAGCCTTAAAGTAGACATTTTTCATAATGAAAACTATATCTCATGATGTAAAAAAGGTACCTACACCTTTCGCCTAGAAACGAAAATATATTTGGGCCATGGAGATATATATATATATATATATATATATATATATATATATATATATATGTTGACCTTCTAGAGCAGTCATGATACCTGATGTCCGATATAATAAAATAGCAGGTCCAAATGTCAACTTAATTTATTGACAAAGTAAACCACAATGCATATTTACAAATAGCCTGGAGTTTATATCATCGTATTTGAAATACCGAATTTTTTTTTTCAATTTTCAGGCACAGTGTACATGATGCTGGTTGTAATTTCTTAAAATACTTCCAAAAGTCAATTATACCATCAACTTAAACACAAAACAGCTGACTGAATCTTGAATTTAATAATATCATCATGTCGCGTTGTTGGCACGGATATCCATGACAATCTCTCTCCATCCGTCCCTATTGCTCATTATTCTCGGAAGGTCCTCTGTGCAGCATCCTGTATCAATGTTTTAAACTGAAGAATACAGAAAGAAAGATGTGTTGAGAAGAGAACGAAAATTAAATTGGAGAAATACATAAAACCATAACACTGGAGAGAGAGAGAGAGAGAGAGAGAGAGAGAGAGAGAGAGAGAGAGAGAGAGAGAGAGAGAGAGAGAGAGAGAGAGAGAGAGAGACCATGTGATGACAGCTAGAATATAAATCTGAGGCGCACTGGGAGGTTTAAGAGCAAAAGCGAAACCCAGAGAGAACGAACCAAAGATTGCCGGGAAAAATATATTCTTTGTTGAAAATCTATCTTAAAAATAATGGTTAAAAAGAGAATCTAGACATCTGACTGGCGTTTTTCAAAAGTATTTGTTTGAGTATAATTCTCCAGGTGATGTTTCAAACATAATCAAATGAAACCCGAGAACAAAAAGGGGCGAAAATCTAATATTGAACAAAACCGAAGTAATATGACCCTCGGGGCTAAACGATTCTTTTACTTCTGAATCTGTCTTGCTCTTTTTTTGTTTGGTTTGTTTTTTTCTGTTCTGGTGTGATGTCTCTAGTGTTGTTCATATCATTTCTCTTATGTATTTGAAAGCATGTCTAAATAGAATAGAAAATGCGCAAGGGAAACAAGTGCGAATAATACAGAGAGAAAAAAATGAACGCCAACAAAGACAAACATATATTGAAACTACGTAAAAAAAAAAAGGATTGTTTGAAAAAAAAAATAGTGCAACTTAAAGGGAGATAAGTGCGTATAACGTATGATGGAAACAGCAGGTTTGTACGTGATAATAGGAAAGGGAAGATAGAATATTTCTAAATGCAACGAAGAGAGAATTACATTTCTCAGATGTGTAAATATTTAATATATATATTTTACCAACCCCTCCGCCGAGCAGGATGCGACACAAGGTCAATTTATTAAGCAGAGTTTAATAGGTTTGAATTCAGAGTTTTCCTTCTCATAGACCGGTTGCCTAAACAAGGTTAAAGAGCCCAGTCTGCTCTATCATTTACCCATAGCTGGAGGGAGAGTAGGATTGATACCTTTCCCAAGGGTATTTGTGCTAAGTAAAATGCAATTTCCACGTCCAGGATTTAAATATTTCATATATGAATAAAATTAATGTAATTACATTCTTCGTTTAGCGGTTGAAAAACTGTATAATCTCATCATGCATAAATAAACCTCAATGTATAGAAGGTGGACTTGCGTAAACGGTAGTTATATTTTACTGCATGTCAACCACTGTAGGGTTACTTTATGCCAAAGAGGTTTTGTTAATTCATGAGTTATTTTTTTTCTTTGAAACATTTTTAAACTCATTCTTAATATTATCTGCGTTATTAGGACTATTGTCCCCATCTTCATTGTTATTTGTACAACGTTTCGGTCGATATGCCCTCCGGCCTTCAGGTATTTCTTGTCGGACTCGGGAACCTTTTTGTCGAAATCGGGGGCCATCACGGAACTTTGAATCTAACCCTTTATTTAGACAAGAAATACCTGAAGAAGGCAGAGGGCATATCGGCCGAATCGTTGTACAAATAACAATGATGGGGACAATAGTCCGAATAACGCAGATAATACTAATCTTCAAGCCTCATCTCAACCATTCTTTAATATTTAACCCATGGATGGGAAGCTAACATGTACTACCACTCGGTCAGTGTTGAGCTGGGAATTATGGTGATTAATGGGTACTCTACATTCTCCACAGCTCAAAAATGATAATTCACATCAGATAAAGTTTAACGTCATGACCAGGATATTAAGACCTTCAGCCACAGCCTGCTAGCACATATGATAAAAAGGGTTGCGCCTTGCCATAAACGCAATAGGGTCGCGACAATCATTCACACAAAATTAAATTCCCGTGCTGTATAGTTCCTGTTGGTAGGGGACATTGCATAACATTCAAAGTCAATTCAATCCTCATTATGTACCCTTATTTTAAATGTTTCTATTTGGGTTGGTTGTTTCACGGCATATCAATATTTCAGGTGATTTAATTCAAAATAAAGTATTTTTATAAGTAAAGAAGAGTTTTCTCACATTACATGCTGTTACATGATTGGTCACCCATTTAAGTAAAGATAAAACAGGCTCATGGCTGCTTAATTTGGTGATCTAGCAAGAAACGGTACGTGTGAACGTAATATCAGTTATTTGCACTGATGACACGGAAATGCATAAAAAGTTGAATATAATCGTTAAAAGCATTTCTTCTGTCTGTTTTTACATATCATCGTCTATTTATATTACACTACTCCAGTCTTACTTACAATTCCTTGTATGAAAACAAGTTGAATAAAGAAAAAATATTTGTCAGTCACATTTAATAAGAACAGTGTGTTTAGAGAGAGACAGAGACAGAGAAAGGGAGGGACACGAGCAATTTTGCTTAATCTCATAAGAAAACTCAAATCTCTTGGAAATAGATATGATGAAGAAAATAATTTTTATTTTTTATAAAGTCAGAAAATGTATAAAAAAATGATATAGTAAATTAGCAGATTCGAATGACTGTCAGGCTCAAAGAACTGCACATGTCGAATAATAACTGTGTTGACAGATTCTTTTAGAATATGAAGACATGAAAATATAACTTGTTTTGGAAGTGCCAAAAATACGCATGACTGTAGGCTTCATTGCAGCCATCAGGATATTTTTCATCCAAACTGTCTCCGTACAATATAGACGTGCTGTCTGTGTGATTGACCTTTGATCTACAGACTGGGTTTGTTTTGGGACTTCCTCGGTGTCCGAATAAACAAATAATCCGGATGGCTGTGTTCGGAGAACCATGAACTTAATGGATAGATTTCGCCGAGACAAAATTCCATTTGAAAAAAAAAGAAAAAGATATTGCTATATTTTAAGTAATCATCTCATCAAATTTACAATATCCAAACGGGATAAACATATATAGATTATTGATGGAACAGTACGTTTTAGCCACCACACAACGAATATAAGGGATTAAGCAATATCACTAGAGATATACATGTACACACACACACACACACACATATATATATATATATATATATAACCCAGTTCTGATTGAGTGTGACTGACAATAACAGTCCTTATTTTTTCATGGTGTTCTTACAAATAACTATATGGAAGACCGAAGTGATATAATTATCTCTACTCTTTCTCAGTCACTTGGTGTAACGGTTAACGTCGCAGAAAATGAACACGGTGAGACGAGTTCAAAACCTCGAAGAAGCTGTTTGCATTTCACATGGTGCTAGTACCCTTAGGAAAGATATGGATCCAACTATTCTCCTTTCATAAATAGTAGGACAGGTTAGGCACTTTAACCTTGATTAGGGAATCAGTGTAAGAGAATAAACCTGAATTCAAACCTGGTGTGTCTGAACAATATTATACCACATAGAATTTAAACATGGTTTAAAATTGATAACTAAACAAGGTTTAGGGGTTATTCATTTTAACGGCATCTCAACCTCTGTCAAACATGGGACACCCCTTCTTTGGAACAAGTCTTACCCCTACACATAAGAGACAGTCAGGATAATATAAACCCCTAAGTGCTAAATTAGGTTTATTAGACTTATTTTAATGTATACATGGTGAGTGAGGAAAAGCCCTAAAATATAGTTGGGTACGGAATTTAATACATCGAGCCTCGTACGAGAAACTTACATTGGCATTTTTTTGCTGATTAAATAAAAAGAAAATAAGTAAAAAATAATAAACAAAATAAAACGTTGGGAAACACCACATGGATTATTACCGAAGGGCAGACTATGATGAATCGTCGGGAAATTGCGTCGGCGATTAGTTGGCGACCGGCCGGACATGAAGTATATGAAAAGGGAAATTTGAGAAGCATATAATTACCTTCGTTTCCACCCTGACCCCTAGTGCTGAATATATAATTTGGCATTGCCGACGTATACAGAAATTTGCAAATGGAAATAGATTTCTATTCTAAGAATATAACGATTTACAATGGGAAATGCATATGGAATGGAAAATAAGTGTCACTGTTCGTAGTTTCATTTCGGAGACAGAATAATATTTCCAAATTGTATTGGTTGATTTTAACTGTATGCCATTTTACCATTGATATTTTATGTCGAGTCACAAGGGAATTGCATTCATTGTTCAGGGTGGTCTGGACGTATCCCTCCCCAGATACTGTTTCAGTTTATTCATTTATTTATTTATTTTTACTTGTATATAATTTAGACAATATTTCACTTCTACAAAAGAATCTTTAAAAATTTAATTTTCTAAAATTTCGCGTTTTATTATCTAATCATTTTACGCTAAAATAAAATGAAATGTATGACAAGACCTTCGGACCCCACTGTATATTTATATTTTCTTTTTGTGTTACTTGAGTGTTTTTTGGTTGTTTTTGTTTTTTTGGCCAAAGTTATATGGTATCAAGTATTTCTATGTAACAATGATAATGTATTTTTTTAAGAAATGGTTTCAAGTAATTAATCATTAAGTAACAATAAATCATACAAATGATTTATTCGCATAAAATCAACTGATAGCAACAGTTTATCTTAAAGATACTGATGAAGAACTAACAACTAACATGGCTCCTTTATTGATTCCTATACACACTATTCCTCAAAGTCGTTGAACTATTGACTTGCCCAATCCTCGATAGAAATCAGCTAAAATTAAAGAAAAATGTAATAAGATATTAAGAAAAATAATCTTTATTTTTTATAAATTAATGTTTTATCAGACGGTTTGGGATATTTTAGTTTTTATTTCAATTAGATTTAAATAAATGGCTTAATTTCAAAAAGGTTGTCTAAATTTAGAATACAGTTAAAAAAGTAGCCAAGTTCGATTTATGAAAACTTAAATTAAAAAAAAAATATTTCGTTTTAGATCAGGAGTTTGACTGGTTACGATAAAGCTCCATATATATATTTTTTTTTAATGGAAACAAACAAATACAAATAAAAGATCTTTAACTGATAAAATTACCGGGCAATAAATTTTAGATTTTTTCAAATTTATTTTCCCTGCGGGAAAATCTGGACTTCATTAGTTTCTATAGGTCAAGATGTCATCAGTGTTTCTCTAAAAACGAATACACATCCATCACTTTCGTCTTAATAAATGGTAATAGCTAAAGTGACTGCCAAGGTTGGTAAATGGCTAGAGAAAAAATATCCTAAAGTAATATCACACAGACAATGATGTACGCCCCCAGCAAGAAAAATATTTTCGAATACAGTATTCATGAGTCAATATATTTAGGGGTGGGGGAGAATATTGTATTCGAAAAAGTTTTCACGCTTGGGGCCTATATTTGAAGCAACATAAATAGTACGTAAATTTCATAATCTATTTTGAAATTGTCGTTATATATTTTAGCATATGAAAGTTATTTTGGCCTTGGATTTAATATTAACTCTTTCACTGTCCAATGCAAATGAGGTGTCCACTAACGTTTTCCAAAGATTATATACTTTATTCTAAATGTGGGAGGAGAGACGCAGATGACTTTCAAACGTACTCGAGGAAACAATGAAAGTCATATGAAGCTTTCATAACGGTAGAATGGGTTAATGAAAATCATAATTCATAGTTTTAATGTGAAAATCTGAGTCAAATTAGTTAAAAATCTTTTAGATTTTCACTCTCAGAAGACTAAAATGTGTGTAGGTAATATTTTATACATGGTTGTAATTATACTGGGAATGTCTAACTTCAGAAAGTATCTAAACTTAAATTTTATGAGAGGGTTTTGGAACCAGTCACTATATTCAGTGCATAAAAATGAATATATTTTCAAATTTCAATTAGTGTTCCAAAGATTGCAAATGCTCGACTCTAAATTTTGGTACTATCTTGGAACAGAATCCGGTGTTTATTACGTATGTATATTTGAGGATGCATCAACTATTCTGATTTGGGTCGAAACTGTATGGTACGCATAAAGATTGAAAGCCAAAACTTCTCCAATAAGGAAACATATGTACTTTTTCCCCCAGGTAAAGTAAAAGCACATCTTCATTTCGTCAATTTTCATTACCCACTCAAGCAGTCTCCTATTTTGAATTAAGGGGTCACTTGGCCGGGATATTAAGCAAGACTACTTTAATTCGAAGTTTTCCCTATTATTCAAAACAAATGAAATTCTTTGACAACGACAATCAAATTTAAACAAGTTAGACTTAGTTTTGAAGGAAATAAAAGGGACAACATTTTGAACATTTTCGAGCTTGGCACATCTTCCCTCTTGCTGTCCGGTTATCAAATCCTTCACGTTCTCAATGGTTTTGTATGTTTATGTAAGAAATAGTTTGGAAAACAAAAAATAAAGAAATTGTTATAATTTGTATTTGTGGAGTTGGTGAATAAATATTAGCTGGCCTTGTCTAAGTCTTAAGGCAGAAATCCCAAAACAGTAAATACATTGTCACCAGTGATACATCCCCAAAGTAAAAAGAGTTCCCTTGTTGTGTAAAAAGATCAAACTTAAACACTGGTGTCTGAGGTATTGGCCAATCTAATAGCTGATTTGCTATAAAAAGGAACTTTTGTCACTGATGCATGTATGTAGATTATTTTACATTTTAAAAAAGGAGTCAAATCTTTCCATTGTCACGTGATAAACAAAGAACCCACTTTATATAGTGTTTCTTCCGTGTAACGAAGGCTGTGTTATGAGAATGGCCGAAACCTTAAGGTTTAAACTGCAAGCGACAACTCCTTCGAACTCATAATTCGTGGAGCTTCACCATGGATCTCGCCGTTGCCTCATGAACCTTGTGAATTTTTGTGCACTGTATATTTCTTCTTTTTTTCATAAGTTTATTTTTGTTTTTATAAGTTTTAAAGAGGTACATATGTCTTAGTATTTTAATATTATAATCGTCGGACACATGAATGTTCTATTGATCAATAGAAATTATCGAATGCGTCTAGCTTTTTAGATGCAAGTGATTTTATGTCTTAGCATTTATCCACACGAGGAAATGTGTCACCATCATTATATATACTAGCAAATATATGCACACTCCGGGTGCAAGTATTAATGTCATAAAATATCATATTAAATTACAAAGTCTAAATAAATAAGAATGCAGATAAAATGATTTGAAACAGAGAGGGGTATAATCGAAAAAAAAAAAAAAAAAAACAGCTGTAGCTTCCTTTTCATCTTTCCTTGCTAAAACTTTTCTAATTTAACTATTCAGTTAAATAAGAAAGTAATAATAAAATTAATTATTTCTTCTTGTTAATTGATTTCTTTTCAGATTTATCCGAGATTTTTGTTCATATTCATTAAGATAAAATCAAATAATTAGAAATCAACAATACCAAGCACACATTTATTAAAATCACATTTTAAATATCAACATGCAAATTAGCCTTCCCGTTCACACAGTAAACCACTTTTTGTGTATATATAAATACAATTGTATGTTATTAGTATGTAGATATTGTTAACAGTCTTAATGATGTAAAACAAATTTATTATAATTGAGGTTTAAATAAAAATAAAATCATGGAGAATGTGATGTAAATAACAAAGGGAATTGTAATTGAATAGTAATATTTTTCGGTTACAGACATCAGACCACCATCTCCATTATAATAAGAATATAATATATACATATATATATACATATATATATATATATATATATATATATATATGATGTGCTACATTTCCTCGTGTGGATAAGTGATTAGATTCATATTTAGGCAATTACACTATTGTGTATATGATTGGCTTAGTGATCTCAAAACTTCTAAAAATAAATTAAAATTGTAAGTGCTAGCTTGAATCTTTTATTTATATTATATGCTGAGTCAAGATTTTTTTTAAATTTATTTAAAAAAAATTTTTTATTAAAGATTCCGAGAAAATCTGATAAATGAAAATCTGGTCAAAGTGTGACTTCCAAGCGTTCTATTTTTTCTGTTTTTATTTATTTATTTATTTTTTTTTTTAGATAACTGAATTTTTATTTCTTTTGAAAACTTTTCCTTGATAATTTATGTGTTTATTCATTACGGTATTCAAAAAATAATATTATTCAGATTCGTTCAGGAATTTAAAAAAAAAAAGCAAGACAAAACAAAAAAAATATTCTAATTTGTAAGAAAAAATTTAAAAATCATTAATCAAAAATTAATCACTGAATACATTCTTTAAAAAATCCAACTTTGTAATGACTCGAGCAATACGTTGGACAAAAGATCTAATCAAGTGTCTGGAGAAGAAAATAGAGAAAAAAAAATGACAAATCTGGAGAGATCATATGTCGAAGAGAGCGAGAAAAGATTAATGGCTAATCGAAGCCGACGAAAAATTGCTGACCAAAGACATTTCAACAAGGAATATAAAAAGAGCCAACTTTCTTTTCTTCATCTTCCTCTCAGTGAATTAGTTTCACTGCATTTCGATTTCCCACATGTTCTCCGACATTTCCCTCTCTTTATACGTTTCTCTCTCTCTCCTTTCTCAAAAGTTGGCCCTCTTTCCGTCTTCCTATTCTCTCGTGTACATCCATCTCTCTCGTCTCCCACCATCTCTCTCTTTCTCTCTGAAAAAAGAAAATCTTGGCCGTATTTGGAATTCTGTCTTAAAACGACGAGGCGGGGAAAATGCTGATAAATGTGTCTGAAAACATCTGCACTTATATAAAACAAGACTAGACTAAAATGTATCTCATATTTTCCAAAGGATATAATATTAGAAAATACACTGTTTTATGGCACACACACACATTAAACAGTGAAGTTTTAATTAATTCAACGATTATCACTGACGAATTTCATGCAGAGTTTGGTATTTATACAAACTTAAGATCTTTAAAATAATTCATCTAAATTTTTTCTCACGTTAATCGGAATTATTTAATAGTAAAAATAATTTTCTGATTTTGAGATAAAGCTTGATAATGTGTATTGTTTGGATTATTCGGACTATTGTACTCATCTTTATTATTATCTGTATAACATTTCGGCCGACGAGAAGGTATCCATGTTCGAGAAGGCTCCCGAGTCTCAAAAGAAATAACTGAAGAAGTCCGTAGGGCACATTGGCCCAAACGTTGTACATATAACAATACAGATGAGGACAATAGTCCAAATAATACGAAATAAATAACAGGTCAAAATATCCATTCTGAGGAAAGATGTATGCAAAACAGAAGCCCCAATTATTCTCCAAATATTATCAGTTTCAGACAGTTTTTCATTTTCTTAAAGATTCCAACGGGTTTCTCATAAATTTACGGACCCAGTCTCATTGCTATCCTGGCTGAAAAGAAAAATTCCTGTTCAAGTTATCTAGAACATCTTATTATAATGGAGATTGTGGGTTTGTCTGTCTGTAACCGAAACTATATTACTATACAAGTCACAATTCCTTTCGTACATCATATTCTCCATGATTTTATTTTCATTTAAACCTCAATTATTAATAAAATTGTTTTACATTATTACACTGTTGACCATATCTACATACTAATAACATGCAATTGTATTTATATATACAACAAAATAGAGGTTTACAGTGTGAATGGGAAGGCTAATTTGCATATTGATCTTAAAAAAATGATTTTAATAAATATATGCTTAGTATTATTGATTTCTAATTGTTTGGTTTTATCTTATTGAATATGAGCAAAAATCTCTTCAATAAATCTTAAATGAAATCCCTTAACAAGAAGAAATAACTGTAATATTATTCTTTACTTCCTATTTTAACTAAACAGTTTAATCAGGAAAATTTACCAATGAAAGACGGGAGTAACGAAAAATGATGGAAGAGTTAGTTTCAAAGTTGTTCTATTTTTCAATCATACCCCCTCTGTTCAAAATCTTTTTATCTACATTCTTATTCAGTTTCATTAGCCTTTCTAATTTAATATATCTTATAAAATTTAACTAAAATACTTGCACCCGGAGGGTGCATATATTTGCTAGTATTCTTAAATGATCATACAAATGAGCTAAAAGGTATTAACAATAGGACCACAACTATAAAATGTTGTGGTGTATAACTTGACAGTCCTATTCGGGATTTGAACCCGGCTCATCGGGTTTATTTCTTATGATGCTAAGTGCCACAAACCACATACTTTTTTGGAGAATATGTGCTTAATTAGAGTCATACCTAATTTTTGAAAGTTAATTAATAATAATTAATTAATTAGACTGGCATACTTAATTTTCAAAAATTAGGTACGACTTTAATTAAGCACATAATCTCCCAAAAATTGTCGGCTAAGAAAGTCATATCAAAACACATCGTTTGTGTATTTACTTCTCATATAGATATATATAGTAAATACAATTCGGCATTCCTGGATTGTAAGTAAGTAAAGTCGTCGGGGCGGCCTAAAGTCGGTATCAGCCAGGCAGCGAGAGAATATATCCCCTTTTCCATCGTGCTAGACCAAGGAGATTGTTTTTTGCGTCTGAGGTGGGGGCGCCACACCTACCATCAGCTCCTTACTTTACCGCACATATCCCTGTGCTACTCATACGCTGAGTTGGCGAGGACCGGTATCGAACTAGGAACCTTGCGGTTTCTAGCCGAACGCTCTACCGACTGACACCCCCAAAATACCAAAGTGCTAACAATAATTAAGTGCTAGACATTATTCAAGTGGTCTCAGTTTTGTACTGAATTCGCAGACAAGACCAGATATATGCAGAATACATTTAGGGAATAAGATTAGATTCAGAGGAATGCAATTTGATGTTTGTTGATGTTGTTAAGGTTGGCTTTTACTTGTCACCATTAACTTCCACTTCAAAATATTTGTAAATAAACCAGACATTTTTGAACTTATATTGTATCAGACAAAAACAAATTTCACAAATTGTGATATACTATTTCTGAACAACATCCTTTTATTTAAATAAACATGGAAAATATTTTTTAAATAAAAACTGTATTCTTATTTAAATAAACATATCTGCATTTCTGTTCCGATTGATATCAAGTATTTCTCCATGTCGAGCAAGCAGAACTGTCTCTGAATTAAGATACTTTGTCACCTAGATTGCATGGCAAATGATGACTTCAATATTAGTTAAGGCAACAGAGAGAAGAAAACACCAGCAATGTTATGCATGAGTTGGCGAGGACCGGTATCGAACAAGGAACCTTGCGGTTTCTAGCCAAACGCTCTACCGACTGACACCCCGAAAATACCAAAGTGCTAACAATAATTAAGTGCTAGACATTATTCAAGTGGTCTCAGTTTTGTACCGAATTCGCAGACAAGACCAGATATATGCAGAATACATTTAGGGAACTAGCAAATATTTGCACCCTCCGGGTGCAAGTATTTAAGTTTTAATGTAATGAAATATCGTATTAAATTAGAAAGTCTAATAAGAAGGCAGATAAAAAGATATATAACAGAGTGGAGGTATGATAGAAAAATAGAAATGAAACTTACTCTTCCATCACTGCTGTCTTTCATTGCTGAATTTTACTTATTTAACTATTTAGTTAAATTAGGAAAATCAAGAATAAAATGACAGTTATTTTTCTTGGTAATGGATTTAATTTAAGATTCATTGAAGATATTTTTGCTTATATTCATTAAAAATCAATAATACTAAGCACATATTTATTAAAATCACATTTTTAATATCAATATGCAAATTAGCCTTCCCGTTCACACTGTAAACCGCTATTTTTTGTATATATAAATACAATTGCATGTTATTTGTATGTAGATATGGACAACACTAATAAAAAGGTGAATCAATTTTATTAATAATTGAGGTTTAAATATGAATAAAATCATGGAGAATGTGATGTAAATAACGAAGGGAATTGAGACTTGAGTAGTAATATAGTTTCGGTTACAGACAGAAAAACACACAATCTCCATTATAATAAGATAAGATTAGATTCAGAGGAATGCAATTTTATGTTTGTGACAAGTTGGCAAGCAATAAAACTATTTCTGCCGGTTGAATAAATCCGATATGGCTTATGATATATAACTGCCTAAGATGAAAGACACAATAACATTTAAATCAACCGTACCTCCTAGAGGGAAAACCTGTGTGCCAACTATAAATATGTCTCGGCTATATTAGATGTCGTCTGGTTCTCGAATGATAAGTGTTGTATCAACGGTTACTTAAACAACACAAACCAAATAAATATCTGAATAGCCAGTTAGAAGGCGATAACGTTTAGTATTTAGTTAGGATACTAGAAACTGTAGAAAGTCTTTAATTTTAAAGAAGGAAGAACAGAGGTTAGATATTTTAAAACGTCATGCTAAAAAAAAAAAAAACGTGTGAGAAGAAGCGTGCAGCCTTTGTAGTAGTGTAAGTGAGTGCGTTGAAATTACTTGCAGCCAAAACGAAGTCGTCGCGGTCATAGAGTGCGAATTGATTGGTAATTTAAGAAAAGAAAAAAAAAAAAAGGCAGCAGCCGGAAGAGAGATGAGCTGACAAAGATAACAGTCTGACCGGAAGAATAAATGCGATAAAATTCGCGATAATTTATACGCTAAATTTGACACCCTCGGGGAAAAAAAAGCTAATTAACTTGGGGTTGGCGAAATCAACCAAGGATTCATCAGTCAGATAGTCAGGAAAGCGAGCCACTCATACCGCTAAGAGAAAAGTTAGATTTCCCGTTAAAAAAAAAATATTAAATTGCTATTGATGTTGGGTATCACCGAGCGAGAGGATTCGGATTGGTTTCTTTGGTAAATGGCGGTTCAAACTTTGTGGGTTATTTAATACCAAAGCCATCTTTGTAAAAAGAACAGTAGTCATATCATTTAACCCATAGCTGTAAGGATGAGTGGTTCATACCTATCCGAAATGTATTAGAGCCGAAGTAAAGGTAATAACAATATTTGAGTTCGTACTCAGTACGATATGTTAGCCACTTTGCCACAGTGACTCCCCGTCGATCGAGAGAATAGCATGGGATAATTGAGACTGAACCACGTGGATATTAAAGGAGTGTTCTTTACGTCAAAAAGAATGAGCTTTTTGAAAACTAACAACGAATCTACGCCCAAAATGCGCAGTGATGGACACCAGTTTCCAGGTATTTTCACAGTATCAGTAGATGATGTAAAACGAGAAATAAACGACAATACACTTTATTTCAGGCGAGTTGTTATTTTTTTTTTTACTAATACAATCCGTCATAATTCTAGAAGCCGCCACTCCCGGTCAGTGAGTCAGGAGACCTCGCAAATACCAGTGATCAGTGACAATGATACATTACATGAGTGTATTTGTCGCATACCCCACTTGTATGGACTGGGCACAAGGCCTCGTTTTAACGTGAGCCCACCCACAAGCCGAAGCTGACGGGTGGGAAAGAACAACAACTGCGTCGATCCCGTCGGCATCCCCCTCAAGGGGGCGCCTCAGGCGCTGGGCAATAAACCCAGCCCTGCCCCTTTACGTCAAGGGGGCAGGTGTTGTCTGGGGGGAAAGCCCCTTGGGATCGACGCTAATAATTGTACTTTAACCCGGTCCAGTGGCCGAAGCACACTGGACCCCCCGGGTGGGGCAGGGAAAAAGAGTCTTGAGACTAACTGGAAACTGGTCTGGAGGTCTGGTGTTTTATTTCATGAGAAAGCGGTAAAAGGTAGTGTTAGATTACTATTATTACCATACAATAGATACAAATTAAAGAAAACACTCCAAATGAAATATTGTTTCAATTTATTGCCTTGGGTTATTTTAAAAATAGTTTGTTTGGTTTTATGGCATGTCAACTAATGTCCAATCTTACGCAAACATGGTTTTTAGGAAATTCATATTTAATAATAATCATTTGTTTACACAGTTACAATGTTTCAGGTATTTTTATCTAATAATTTTAAAACGTATCTATTTTCCAAATAGTGTGGAATCTTAACAGGTACTAACACTAGCTCCCAATCACCATAGATGTAATTGTAGAATAATCATACTAAGTCCAATTACCGTCGAATTGGCAAGACAAGACAGCAAGTAGTCGTAACCCAATACGATTCTGGTATGCTGTTAAGACCACTGCAAAGTGGCAGGATTTATGGAGCCTCAGAGGATCCTACAAACCAAGCAGCCAATCAGGACTCATGGAATGGAATCACCCAAATGCATGAGTGGACTGTTCTGAATTCCATAAGTACCAGTTGTCTTGACACTGGTTCAGTTGTGCTTGGCCAGTCACATTGTTCAAACCAATAGGTGACTGACTGACTTCAATAGTAATCTAAAAGAAGGGGTAATCAGCATCCGGAGACAGTATCATGTTCAGGATGCACTATACTTTGAAGTTGGGAATTTCCTCTATAAGAGACAGTGGAGTTTTTTTTAACAAAGGCTTTAGTAAGGATAACAAAAATAAAAATAGATTTATTCAGATTTGATGTAAATATGCATATAGGTTCAGTAACAAGGGTCTGGGTTCGATACCGACCCTTTCCATTTCAGCGAATGGGTAGCACAGCATCGATCTGTGCGGTTAAGTGAAGAATTGATAGGAGACGTGAAGCTCCATCTTAGACGCAAAAATAATCTCCATTTTTTTTTTTTAGCGCCAATGAAAAAAAAAAGGATATACTCCTTCGCTATCCGGCTGATACCTACGATAAACCACTCTGCAGACCTTTTTTTTTACATTGAAAATATGTTAATTTCTAAACTTCATTATCAAGGACATAAAAATCAAAGATTGAAGGGAACAATGGTTATTTTCAATGTTTTTTTCTTATAAATTAAGTAATTAAAAAATATCACGCACTATCCAGGAATAATATTTGTGTTACATAGTGTAATCCCACATTTCTTTTTACGGTCTTTCTAAATCCATTTTCATTGTGTATTGTTCTATCATATCCAAGCGTATTGGCAATGCTCTGCCACTCAATCCACTTAAACTTTGCCAACGGAATAGCCCCAACCCGAAAGTAGATTTGGGTCCAAAGAAGAATAGGGAATAATAACGATCACTATTGAAAGGAACAAAAGAATAGCATGAAAAAAGAAAAAAAAGAGTGACATGGGAATATATATTCTATTTTCATTTGCCATCATCACCCAGCTCCACTTGAAATGGTTCTCTTGATCGGCATCAATATATTCACGATATCAAGCACAGATACACCCAATCAGTAAATTGCTTGTGCGTATGGTTGCCAAGGTGATGGATGTGACGGTAAGGGAACAGCAAAAAGAACTCGAGGCGAATAAAGAAATGAGCAAAAGAAAGTGGAAATAGGATTCGAAAAAAAAATCCTCAGGATGCCCAAAACAAAATGCTGATAATAAAAAAAAAAAAAAAAAAAAAAAAAAGAAGAAAAGTGAATTGATTTTAACGGTATGTCAACCTATCCAGGATTATTTTATGCCTATATCTTTTTTACATTTTTGCGCAGTTGGTTAGACGATCGTTATTTGTTAGTTTGGAGGAACAGGCGGTCCCTAGTGGAATGGTTTTAAGTATTCATATCTATTACTCATTTTTGTAATTATTTCTATTTAATTCTCATTTATTTGATGATTATAAGAATTCAGGTAACTAATAATAATCATTAGTAAACAAATATAGGTGTAAGTAATTTATTACAAACGATTTACAGTTCTATGATACAAAAGAATTCCCATCGGTTAGGAAATATTTAAAACATATCTATCTACCGATATATACGAACCTAACAGGTAGTACTGCTCCTATCCAGAGTGGACCTGGAAGTAATGGCAATAACGGGGTACTCCATACTCCCCATAACTTGAGCTTCACAATAAGATTGTTTAGTTTTATACTCGGAACACACCTCTGGGAGTACTCCAACGCAGTGGATACAGTCAGCTTTCATTACTACCGAAAAAGAGAATTCGATTCCTGCTGAATGCCCCGTACTTGTGACCTTGTGTCATACTACCCGTACTGAATGGGTAGGATTAATACTTCCATCTAATTGTGCAGTCATTGGTTTAACCTTTACGGAAACGTTTGCTTGATAGATATCAGTTTGCAATATATAAGTTGGATCTTAAACGAATAAGAGTCTAACAGAATATAGCTTTCAATACGAGACACCGATCTCAACTGAATTGTTCCCAGAGGAGAGACCGTGAGTCTAACCTGCGTAAAATAGAACTGTGACCTCATTGCTTTTACAATCCGCACTGAGCAACATTACGGCTAATTGAATCTGCATTAAATATTTCAAAATAGGAAACGCGACAAAATTATAAAAATGAAACGACAAAACGAGTTATTTTGTTTTCCTCTTTGCTCGTAAAAGTGTCTGGAGAGACGCGATTGATTCTAGCCAATTATTAATAATCTGTACCGGCGTTTGAAAGTGCCCATGGGAGCCACATTGTCGTCAGATTTTTTTTTCTAATGAAATGCAGTATCTATGAATGAATTTCGATTGACTTGAAAAGAATAAAATATTTAATGGTCCATTGACGCCGCTGGACTATCAAAGAATGCATTTAGTAAAATACAACTACCGAAATAATCTATAGTGTAAGTGTGTGGGGGAGTAAATTGTGAAAAAATAATCTGGGCTTTAGTTTTTATTAGGAAGGGAGGGAGGGGGCTTTTGTTTTTATTAGAAAGGAAGGGGGCTTTACACATAGGAATAAAAGTGAAATTGAAAATACGGAAAGAAAGAAGAGTGAAGGGAAATAAGACAGCATTGACTAAAAACTGATAAAACAAAATATTTCAACTTATTGAAAAATTCATAGAAGAGTTACTGGATTCTTTTATGAAAAGACTGCTGGAATAAGTTTCAAAATATTATGCATAAGCCATTCTAGTTTTCGTTAAATATCTTTACATATTTAACAACCCTTCAAGTTAGAGCCGGATGTGATACAAGGTAGAAGGAAATTCGATGTCACACTGTGTTCCCAACTTTGTACGCCATCAGTTCTCGGATGAACACTGAATTCAAATCAGTTATACTCCGTTTAAGAAACGGCTGTGTGCCACACCATCTCCGTCAACGAGGGTGTATAAAAAATACATAATATTCATACGGTTTCTGTAATATTGCTTAACAGTTAGACTTTTGAGATTTGTGATAACGCACAGGTCACCAAAATCGAACCGTGGCGTCATTTGCAAACCTACGCTATTTGTTTTATGATGATGCTGACACGATTGTCTTCCGATGTAACTATTTGCCTAACCCGTTAACAATGGATATAATGTTATATCTAATCAGTGGGGTGGGTCACAGTCAAGTCCGACGCAAGATTCCAATCGACAGTCTAAACACTCCCAACTGTATCACGCTCCAAAATCCAATATCCAAATATATTTATTTATCCCGCTCGTCTCGACAACAAAATACTACTGCAGTTGTTCTCGTCCGCGAGGGTAAGTCCCTTTAAATATACCTCGATCACCACATCCGGGATCCTCACTCAGAATTGTCCGTGCAGCACGTGCGACACTCGTCAGCACTGCAAGTACGCATCAATCCTTACGGCGCGACCACCTACACCCGGGCCACTCTGCTATTTCCTATTTCATTGCTCGTCTACAGCGTTCACATTCTGAAGGGCGCGGGTTCGACTCTAGGTCAGTCCTACACGCCAGGCAAAGCCTAGCCCGCTTCGAGAATACGGCAAGTCTTCCCGCTCCACTCTGTCACACCGTGTTGCACGAGGTAGGTCTCCTCTCTCACTACATTATATAAGGTTGTAAGTATAGGGCTTCTTTCGGGGATCGAACTTACTATTCAATAGTGATCAGGACTGGGCGCACTGTACGTGAAAGATGTATTCATCCAAAGTTTACTGTCAAGCGTGTGTAACCATACAATAAAGATTATGCAAGACTATGTACATTAAATAAAGAATACAAACCAAGTCAAAATTATTAATATAAAATAAAACAAAATACGATAACATTAGATAGATTCTAATATATAACAGGTAAGATTAGAATGACAGTGTGGTCGTTCCAAAAGAAAATAAGAGAAGAGACTATAACAGAATAAGTAATGAGTTAAATGAATCGAATGAAAGGTAAAAGAATTTAAAAGGAATGTGGAGAGGGGGTTACAAGACAGATACAAATAAATAAAAAATGAAAAAAAAAAAAAAATAAAAGTGTCGGCTGAGGGAAATGTGATGGCAGAAAGGTGAGAAAGAAATACTTTGATGGGGAAACGGAAGTAGGAAGGGAAAAGGAAGTCGGAAACGGAAGTGAAATATAAGGAAATGTTGTGGGACAAGATCTTCTGTTGTCGCTTGAAAAACAAACAAAAAATTCTGAGACAGTTTTCTGGAGAAAATATATACACATCCATACACACACACACACACACACACACATACATACATGCGTGTGTTGGTTGACTATTATAGACGTCCCAAATTGCATATGAATACATTGAGTATATATTTATGTGTATGTATATGAAAGGCGCCAATACTAATAACGGCAGTATATATATTTATATATATTATATTATATACACATCAATATTTTTATGCAATAAAATATATTCCAACCTTCTTGATCAAAATTGTTTTGGTTAAAAAAAAATTGTCTGGCTATAACGTGGTATTCTTCGCTGTCAGTACATCCGATTTTTTTATCCTATTTTTTTAGGACTTTTCTGAATTTTTCTCATACGTGTCTCTTGGGGTTATATTCATATATATATATATATATGTACGTGCCACACACACAACAGGTGGATTTCTCTATGCAAGTCTACATACATATACTGGCAGAATATTATGGCTAACTTTTCTTTTTTCTTTCCTATTTAATTTTATTTACACTACAATTTCACTGCACTTAAACATAAATGTAGCTAACTACGTATAGACTCGATTTTTCCTCAATGGATTTATGAAAAGTTTTTAGTCATTCTAAGAAATAACAAAATTTAATTGTGAAGATGTCAGTATCAGTTTATGCGTTATATTAAAAATTCTAAACAATTTTGTCTGGTTGGCTTACGTCATGTTAACATTTATTTGGTTATTTAATGCCTAAGTTTTTTTTTGTAAGCAATTGATATGATTTCAAGTACACACAGACGCTACTTTGTAAACGAGTATAGCTTCAAGTAGCAATTTTAATACAAGTTTATATATTCACACATTTACATGGAGGTGCGTGTGTAATGGTTAGAGTGAAAGGAAATGGATTCATCGATCAGAGTTCAAATCCTAGTCGTGGCTATTTACATTTCACATAGCTTGGGTAGATGGTTGGGCAGACTGGCCCTTTAACCTTGACTAGGTAACCAGTCTAGGAGAAGGAATACCGATTTAAAACCTGTCAAACTCCGCTTAAGAGATTGACTGTGTCGCATCTGGCTTGTGCGGAGGGGTTGGTAAATATACACACATTTACCAACCCCACCGCATGAAAAGAATGGTACAAGGACAATCTCAAGTGAATTCTTACATGTTTTTACCCAGATCTTTCATTCTCCTATACTGATTACCTAATCAAGATTAAAGTAATTTTCAGTATTTCAAGGCTTCCTAATAATAATAATAATAATAATAATAATAATAATAATGGTTGATACACATGATTCCGACTATTTAATCCTACTTAATAATTCTCATTAGTTTGCACACACATATCCATTGTTTTAGGTATTCCTAGCTAATAATATTAATTAGTATAACATTATTTCAAATATTTAAAATAATCTAGTTTAGATTAATAACTATTTGTAAAAAACATACCTTCAAATAATTATTCAATATAGATATATTCTACTCAAAGCTTCAAGTATTCGTATATAATTATAGGAATTTTCAAACATATTTGAATCATACAGATGAACGTAACCGGTACTACCACCACAGGGAGAAAGAGAGACTGCCAAAAGATTATCGGCACAACCAAATCAGAAATTACTATTTTATCTTTTTTAAGGGTTAAAAAAAAAAAAACTTGACCAACTGTGTACCATGCATGTTAAACTATGATGAGAATGTGGATAGGTCAATATTGAGGGTGAACGCTTCTTGGCGAGTTCGAGGATTTTCACAAAGCACCATTCCATTAAATAAAACAGAATTGGGAATAACGATTGTTCGTTCAAAACTGAATCTTAATGGTAACGTAAGGATCAGTTATCATTCTCATGAATTCGAGACAAAAAATATATTTAATAATGAACGGAAATAAAATGAAGCCTACATGATATATATCTCCATAAGAAGAGAAGAACAAAGGATGCATTTTTTTTCTTCAGAGAATGAAATACATCTTGACTGATTTAATATTTACGCATTGTAAGAAGAGAGAAAAATCCTAATACGTTCAACAATATGTTTCTGCTCATACATAAAGAAAGGTCATAGGATAAAGATACAAATGAATGGGAAAATGTCTCACGAACGCTTTAACATATATATATTTAACAACCCCTCCGCACGAGCAGGATGCGACACAAGGTCAATTTCTTAAGCGGAGTTCAACAGGTTTGAATTCAGAGTTTTCCTTCTCCTAGACTGGTTACCTAACCAAGGTTAAAGAGCCCAATCTGCCCTACTATTTACCCATAGCCGGAGGGAGAGTAGATTCGTACCTTTCCCAAGGGTATTAGCGCTAAGTGAAATGCAATTACCGCGTCCAGGATTTGAACACGGGGCGACGAGTCCATTTCCTATAGACTTTAACCATTACACCACTCGGTTCCTACTTTAACAGTTTATTCTCACATGTTACTTACTATACAACACTGAACACCACGATAATAGCTGAACACGTAAAAATTGAGAAATGATTACAGTAGAAGACAAAATTACACTTTCGTATAGGGACACGGAAAACTTTATGAAGACAACACTGAGGATCTCACACGTAAAAAGAATGAAAATAAGAAATAAAAATCTCTAAATTTACTTTCATACTCACGTGTGTGTGAAACGTTTAAGAATTCGCTTCTTTCTGTGATCAGGCGTCTCGATATTTAGATGAATGTTTGAGACCAAAGCAAAGATATTAAAGCATACGTAATAACTACACATACAAGCAAATACAATGCATAGGTGGCTTTTTGGTGGCTAAATTCATCGGTGATACGTTGTATTTTTATTCAAGCACAAATAAAGAGATATTCTTTCTAGCAAACTCGCGTTCACAACTTCAAATCTCTGAATAACAATAGGTCTACTTGTAATTTTGTGACTTGTGTTCTGGCTAAAGTAAGAGTTATCTCTTTATATGTATGAGAGATAACTCTTACTTTAAATTCAAATTTACTTAAAAAAAAAAAATGAACAATTTTTTTTTTTAAGTATAATATAATAGAATATAGATTTAATAGTGTTCTTTGTTTTTGTAGTTTCCTATTGGTCGTTTTAGTTTATGTTAATTTAAATGATTTATTTGAATCACGGTGGTAAGTATTATATTTAATGCGTTTTCTCCCAGTCTCTTTAGTCAGATCTCAGCCCTGAAGAGCATTAAGCAAAACTTTTAGTAGGTTCGTCTGACACACACACACACACATATATATATATATATATATATATATATATGTATGTGTGTGTGTGTGTGTTGAAGTGTCGTAGTTATATCGAATATACACACACATGCACTTGAGAGCGAATTGGAACGAGAAAGGTGTCAGGTATTTTCTTGATGAGCAAACATGTGAAGTTTGAAATAAAAGTTGAAATAAAAACGTTAAGGTTAATTGGATGTAGCGTCTGTTTTTAAAATTATATAAGATTTTACTATATAACCAGAAATATATGATTCTTCAATTAGATTCACAGACATCACCTTTATACAACCCACCTTCGATTCATTTCTCATACGTTTAATTAGTTCAGAATCACACTGTTATATTAGACAATAACTGCCACCAGAATATAACTTTTACTATTACATAGACCTCGTCGAAAAAACGATCCTTGACAATTATAATACAAACCTATGAAGAGAACCCTCACAGGAATGTACAAAAGATAATGTTGATACTCAACTGCATGAATAACAAATTGCAGATGTAAGAAGAAGAGTAAACGTTTGGACAGATTCTGTTAGAAATATATTTTTATGTCAGGTTATAAAAACTGAAGCGCCTGCATAAAAATACTTTGGGTGTATTTTGAGTCCTGTGAGAAAATTCATTTGTAGCGATCCTTTTTACTCAGGATATACAAATGCTACTATTCTAAAACGAACTGCATTCTGATTGTCGCTTTGGTCGTCCGTAATTCTCTTCTACATTCTCCAGTCGTAGAAATTCTCGTTCTCCCCAAGGGACGAATTCTGTCGGCTTTTATGTGTGCCTCAGTCAATCATGCAGAATTACTTGACTCTCACGCATGTTACTTGATTAGTTCTGAGGTGATAGGTATTTGCATGTACGTGATTGGCAACACCTGTTCTATTTCGTCGGGGAGGAGACCATGACTACTAAATGACTACCAAAAAATAAATTGTAACAATTTTGAATGTTTAATAACTGAATTCTGACACATGGTTATTTTAAAAATAAGATTGTCCATAGTGAATTTTAAAATGTCTTTGTCGGATCTGTTTATACGTGTCGTACACTAGCATAATACCATTAGAATTGGTGAGAAATTGGTTATTCTAGCCACAATTAAAGAAACGAACTGGTTTCCAAATGTAGACATTTAAACAAATTTCTATTATGTCATTTGTCTCCCGACCATAATTGATCCAATATTTTTCGCCCTCTATCTAAAAACATGTTTTTTTTAATCTGGACGCCGCGTGCATTAAACATGTTTGTGTTTATAAATGGAAGTCTCACGTTATGACATTCCATTGTGTGAGCACGGTTCACGTTATATAAACGCTGAACAAACCACCGATATAATATATATATATATATATATATATATATATATATATATATATATACACAATCTAACTTAAGCGGGTATGTTAAAGTTTTCGGTTAAACCAAGAAAGAAATATCTTTAAAGAAGGTTTATTGCATTTTCCCTAGAATTTATATTTTTTTAACATTTAGTATGAGTATATTGTATAGGGTGGTCCGAAAGTCGTATTGCCTCTGCAATCATTCAAATGATTTACGCCCAGTTGTATGAATTAATGTTTTCCTTCATAGAACTATTTATTATACTTGCATGGTTGTAATTAACTAGTTATACTGGCATATATATGTTTATGTTTCAAATAAATAATAAGACATTTTGCCTTCAAATTAATATTCTAAATATAAATAATTTACACTTACATAGTATAAATATTCTCATGTAATACAAATATTCTCGAACATATTTTCAACACTAGTTTACAGTTTTATTCTGGGAAGCCATTTTTTGGGGGGAAGGGCTCATAAGCCTCTTTAAGGGATACAGGCAGCGTATTCTTTGTCCCGGAAACAGGGTGATTTTTCTTGAGACTTAATTGTTAAGTTTCTGCCCGCCGTCCTTGACCAGTTGAAAAGGACTTAAAGTAAGTAAGTCCTGAGCTATAGAATCCTTTGGTAAGTGAATAAGTCCCGAGTTATGGAATCCTACGTAATGTCAAAGGTCCAGTGATATAATCCTATTTTCCGTCGCCCACGAAGGTTCAAAGCATTGTGCGTAGGCATGACCAGAACAGCCAGTATAAATAATACTATCAGCAGCAGTGATATATAACAGTTTACTGCCAGTGATTGGCCAAGAATATGGTCACATGATTATTGCCGAGTCTATAAATAAGAGTAGGCATCTAACACACCTTATAACAAGAATGGTCAAAATTAATAAACATGCCAGATTATGTGCCGGATATATTGCCCAGTAGGATGGAATATGTGGAATAGGTCTATGTTATTCGCCTCTTGGTCGGGCTGAGAACATTTCACTACCACCCCCCGCGCGTGTGTGTGATTAGCTAACCAATGTGGACCCTGGATTTTAAACAAAACGTAATGTAATAAACACACTCTGGAAATGGCCACATCACAACAGTATCACTCTTCCTGCAACACCTGGTTTATTCAGCCGCAGCATTTTATTGCAGAACTTGAAATACAATTCCTCATAAATCTTCGAGTTACAAAATACACGAACTTCTGCTGCTCTTAATGATTTTAGCTTCCAGAAAAGGAACGTTGCATGCAAATTGACTTTTACGTTCCAGTATATATATTTAGCAGTAACAATTTTCAAAAATAGCATAATCGCTGCCCAATGTTGCTTCTCATTTATATAGTGGTACCTTGACTTATAAGAACCCAAACATTTCTGAGTTAGGAGCTGTTACTGTCGATTTGGGCTTTGAGAGGAGAGCGAAAATTTGTGGTATGCGCGATCTCTAGATACGCTTATGTTAATAAATTCACTAAAACAACAAAAAAAAAAACTTAAGTTTCCGAATCAGTACGGCGGAAAACAATTTATATATTAAAAAAAACAACAAACACAAAAAAACATTAAAATATTACAGCATATAATTCATTACATTCTATATTTTTTATACAATACAGTATTACTTTTTCTATTCAAAAAGTCTAATAAAAACTAAACCGTTCGTTTTTTGGAGACTGCGACGTCTTAATGGCATTTCAGTTTATTTCAATGGGGAAAACTGATTTGATATATGAAGAATATGACATTGGATCAGAACGAATTTAACTCGTAAGTCAAGGTACCACTGTACTTCAAACATTTATTCGAACCATAATTTAGGCTAACAGCGACACAACGGATTTACATACCTTCTGGTTGGAAAATTTCACACATCTACTGTTAATATTTCAATACCACTGAACAGCTTCATTACAATTCTGGAGGCAGACAGTTAGCATTCTACTTACGTCACAAACCGGCAAAAAACGAGACGAATGAATTCACTTACCTGAAATAAAAATAGAAAAGACAAGAAATTAAAAATGGTATTACGTCAGACATTAGCATTAAAAATAAAAGGTAATCAAGATGTAAGTAAGTTATATATACATATATACACATGTGTGTGTGTGACGTTAAAGGGGCCTTTCCTTTTTCCCCTCAAGGTTAGTTACATAAAACCAGGTGCATATTTTCAGTTACATACAAAGTCAAGATAAAGTTCATGTCTCTCTGAATGTTTGAGATGAGGCTTGAAGATTCGTATTATCTGCGTTATTCGGACTATTGTCCCATCTTTATTGTTATTTGTACAACGTTTCGGCCGATATGCCCTCCGGCAAGAAATACCTGACGAAGGCCGAAACGTTGTACAAATAACAATGAAGATGGGGACAATAGTCCGAATAATGCAGATAATACTAAAGTTCATGTCGTTTTTCTATATAAACGAATCTTCTACAGATATTTTAAAAAATTAAGCAAAATCGAAAGCTTATCTATTACGGAGCCTAAATAAACTAATAAAAAATTAACATTTTGAACTCTTATTACAATGCCGCAGTCCAGACCGTTAGAAACTACACTATGAGGACTAGCCCCTCGAACTTTATAGTTGAAATATTCAGTTTTACACAGATTATTTTGCATTGTTCTCATTTCATATTTTTATGACAACGTTTATACCCCATTTACTGACCGTTTTCCTAAGGTTCATATTAAATGTGGCAATCTTGAATTTTGGCCAGTACTTTTTTTTTTTACCTTTTGAATAGAATAGATTTGCTGACACGGACATTCCCTGACTATAGAGAATGAGATCTTACTAGAGAACGCTCAATACATAACGTAATAAACAACAAAGACGACGATGCCATTGTGAATAATTTGTGGGAAGAAAAAAAAAAAAAAATCAATGTTTGTAAATGCGTCTGACTATTGACTGTGTTGATACCGAGCCAAAATCTCTACTGATGTATTCAAATAGTATTTAGCAAGCAAGATCAAGGCGGATAAAAGGTTAAATTTTTACAGAGGGCTTAAAGATAAGTCCCTCCTCTGAGGTCTCAAATTCATGAGATACAATTGTTTAGCTGTAGTGTAGTCACACCGACTATTGGCTAATCGTCGGAGAATTTTTTTTTTTAAATGACAAAGTGTTTGGGTATTTGTAGTATTATTCCTCTTCCTTTAATGTTTCCGATGCCATGGAAGTTAGTGAAAATGGATTAATTTTTTCGTTCTAATAGCAAAGTGCTAGTCAAGTATTTTTAATCGTTCCCGCTCTCCGAATACAATTTCCTACTCATGAATGTTGAGGTGACGAGGACCATTATCGATCCTGGCAGCTTGCGATTCAGAGGTGGTTGCTCTACCAACGTAGCTAAACAGGCTCTGTATGCCCTTTATAAAATCCATGAAATACTTTCATCTGCACATCTATTACTAAATAGACATTAATATTGGTTTGGTAACTGGTCTAGAAGAAGCACAATTAATTCAAACAATATTTAATCAGCTTAAAATTGATTTATGCCACTTCTCTTTTTGTGGGGGAAGGGTTGAGTGAAATAATATCTCAACCTGAGAATTCAACTATCAATATAGACGTTATCTTACAAAATGGTAGAAAAATAATATTTGGTTTAAAAAGTCCACTAAGAGGGCGTTTAGCCTAGCAAAGGTAATTAAAAAGCCCATTGAGGCAAAACAGATTAATTAATTTTAGAATTAGATATTCATTCCCAAGTGTATGTAGTCTGAAACTAATTTAGTTAAAGGGGCTTGGGTAAGGCTGGTATTTCCTCTTAACTATAAGTAATATTTTTAAAACATGCATTTATAAAGATCCTTATAGACGTTACTGACGAGTCGAATGTGGCGGGAATGAAAAGCGTAAACCATTGGCCATACTTTGGAATTACCCATGGTACAACAATATCACGCTGGCCCCTGCATGTCGTGTTGGCTGGAGCCACTCAGAAAAGAAAAGTTTGGTTTCTATCTAGGCAGGGGGCATCAGAGTCTCTATCGACGCCAATTGTCAGAGTCTCCGAGTCAGATGCGGAGACTGGCGTTTATACATAATTGATATTCTCGGGAATAAATCGAACGCGGCAAATTACTCGTGGGAGTCTGCATTAGATGCACAAAATAAAGTAACTAGACGTTTACGCAAGCTGAGAGATGAGATTGGGCCAATTAGGTGACATGTTAGTGTCTACATGCGAGGATAATGGTCTCCATTGGCTTCCGGATCATGGTTCACTGGACCTTGTGAATATATTTGCTGAAACAATCTTTCATCTACCCAAGGATTGGACATTATTTTTGACTGGTGTATTATAATTACTAACTGATCATATGTAAGTATATCCCCCCGCCGACACAGACAGGATGGGACACAAGTTCAATATTTAATGTTAATGAATACTTCCACTAACATTGTATCATATCCTCCCCATGGCAAACGCGTTGGATAAATACCAGGGAATTATGTCGTGGTGTAATGGTTATGAACTACGTCTCACATTAACCCCAATTTTTTCACCTAGGACATATCCAGGACCCCAAACCCTAGTTTTTTATAAAACCATCCGTCTTACCCTAGCATATTTACTCCTGGAAAGTCAGTTTTTTCTAGTTAACCCAACCCACCCGACCTATAGAGAAACCAATTTTTTCACCAACATCCCACTAAGGACACCCACTCCATCTTAGAGGAACTGACCGGCTTGCTTTCAAACCTTGAAAAGATCGAAAGACAGTCGGTGGTCCTACACAATAGTAGAGGGAAAGGGGGTAACCAGAAATGGCCTACAATTTTATTTTGTTACATTTTTCAGTTTCTTGGGAATATTTTGTTTTTGTTACCCCAACCCCTCCATCTCCTTCAAATCATACGAAGCAAACATGCTTAAAATTCTAAATCACTCGAAAGGGAAAATTTTAAGTAGGATAAAGCCATAGAGCGAAAGAGGTATTTTGGTGTAAGTAGGCTGTGCAAGGAGAGAATGCCAGATTTATTTTTGAATGGATCGGTCGGCGAGTGAACCTAGCTAAATAGATTCATGTAGTGGTATGACAGCTTTGTTCCCCCCCCAAAAAAAAAAAAACAAAAAAACAAACAACTAAACCTTCCGGCTTATATGCCGAGTTGTGATGACACACTCATGTATTCACTTGTTTTTGAGTAAAGAATTTGGAGTGAATCCATGAGTGTGCTCACTTCAAATATATACGTCTCGCATGTTTAGGAATAATATTTTTCATTAATCATACTAGCAAATATATGCACCCTCCGGGTGCAAGTACTTAAGTTTTAATGTAATAAAATTGTATTAAATTAGAAAGGCTAATGAAATTAAATAAGAATACAGATAAAAGATTTGAAACAGAGGGAGTATAATAAAATATTTGAAACAGAGGGAGTATAATAAAAAATGGAACTACTGAAACTTACTCTTCCATCACTCTCGTCTTTCATTGATATTTTTTCTAATTTAAGTATTTAGTTATAAGAGGAAGTAAAGAATAAAATGACTTATTTTATCTTGTTAATGGATTTCATTTAAGATTCATTGAAGAGATTTTTGCTTATATTCATTTAAATAAAACCAAACAGTTAGAAATAAATAATACTAAGCACATATTTATTAAATTCGATTTTTTAATATTAATATGCAAATTAGCCTTCCCGTTCACACTGTAAACACTATTTGTTGTATATATAAATATAATTGCATGTTGTTAGTATGTAGACATAGTTAACAGTATTAATAATGTAAGACAATTTTATTAATAATTGAGGTTTAGATAAAAATAAAATCATGGAGAATGTGATGTCAATAACTAAGAGAATTGTGACTTGAGTAGGAATATAGTTTTGGTTACAGACAGAAAAACACACAATCTCCATTATAATCAGAAGTACTACTCTGACTTACATATAAAGCAGCAATTAGTTACAGATTCATTTTATTGTCAGTATTTTGCATGAGAAATGAGTGAAATAAACTTCATGAACGTTAGCAGAAGTACAAATAACCTCTGAAAAATATATTCGACATGAAAAATATTGGCTATTCTACAGATTACATTTACGAGGTTTATGCCTCTGTGACAATTCAAGATGTTGGTAAAAGCGCGTTTTCTTAGATTTCCTTCCTGTGCAGGTGTTCTGGACGTCTTTTCATCAAATATTTCTATAGAATTTTTATATTTGGAAATAGCAATATATTGGCATATAGTTATACGTAGAAGTCGATTGGAAATTAAAAATAACTTTTTCTCTCTTTTCTATTGGTAATATTTGGTGTTAGTTTACTTTCATTGTGAAATTTAACAGTAGAAAGAAAACAGAAAATGCTAAGAAAACAAAAATATAAAGTCGGTATACTTTTAGTGCTCAGCATTTGATGGTGAAGAATAATTAAAGTTCCAATTACCGTCTAACTCTGAAGAAAGGCAACAAACGACTGTAACATACAAACCCGAATAGTCCCAAATTCTACTGTAGAATGACAGGATATATATAAGACTCCAATGTCATTCAAATCAAGCAGCCAATCAGAACTCAAGGAATGGAATCACCCAAATTCATTGAATGGGTCATTCTTGATTATATATATATATATATATATATATATATATATATATATATATATATATATACCAACTGTCTTGGACACTGCTTAAGTTATACTTAGTTAGCTGCTGTTATTCAAACCAACTGTAGACTTACTGACTTCGATAGTTAGTTGGTTTTAGGCATATCGACCCTTCAGAGATTATTTAAATCCAAAGTCTTACTTTTTAAGCAATTATATGACTTGATAAATTAAAGCAGAAATTCCCAAGCTGTACACGTGTCAGTGCTACTTTATGGTTGCACCACTCAGACTTTGACAAGATTCTTGGAGCAAAAGCTAAATCAAAACTCCTCAAAAGATACTGCGTAGGTCTTTGTTCAAAGCCAGAAAGCAGAATCCTATAAAACTGGGGAAAGAAGGGTACATAGTTTAGTTTAAATATTTCGCTTCTAAATACATTCCACACAAAATATATGAAGCAAAACATGAAATATGACTGAAAAATATTTCCTATCCTACAAAAAGAACTCGGAACTTTCTATCGCCTAGATTCCTAACCGAAATTCTACCTGATGCATTTTCTCTAAAAAGGCAGGTGCTTTCTCTAGTTCGATCAGTGACATATTCTACAATGATACACTGTATGTTCAAAGTGTTTGAATATTGATTTGTTACTTTTTGATCGATCCAATTGATACCCTTTCGTGATACATTGCATTTTTTATCAACCAGTCGAGATTTATTGTATGCCTAGGTTAAGGAATCGAATTCATAATACATTAATTTTAACATTTTCTGTTTTATTTGTTCCTTAAGATATATTCTTTGTATATTGTCATATGAAACCAGTATTAATATCTAATACAACTAATTTATTCTGCTAGAACGGTTTATATATATATATATATATATATATATACACCCCGGACGAGTAGGATGTGACACAAGGTCAATTTCTTAAGCGGAGTTCAAGGTTGAATTCAGAGTTTTCCTTCTCCTAGACCGGTTGCCTAACCAAGGTTAAAGAGCCCAGTCTGCCCTACTATTTACCCATAGCTGGAGGGAGAGTAGGATTCATACCTTTCCCAAGGGTATTAGCGCTAAGTGAAATGCAATTACCACGTCCAGGATTTGAACTCGGGGCGACGAGTCCATTTCCCATGACTTTAACCATTACACCATGCGCTTCCTGCATATCCATATAAGGGTTCATTAGCCCAGTCTGTACTATTTCCCCATAGATGGAGGTAGACTAATTGGATGCATACCTTTCCAAATTGTAATGCTACTAGTCTCGTCCAGGATTTTAACTCCTATCACTGTATCCATTCCAGACAACGATAACCATTACACGACGGACACCTCCACTAAATATTCTGATTAGAATGACTCTTTAGAGGAGAAACCTTATGGCGTAAATTAATTTTAGGGGAAGGGAAATCTGTCCCAACGCCATTATATAACACTCAACATAGATGAGCCTTATAAATTAAGAACTAGTGTAACTTGAATATTTCTCAGAACATAACCCCGGAGACAAATATTTACAGATAGAAGCAGGTTCTTATCTATCAAGGTGGAAGTCTTCAACGTCCATATACAGGTTTTTATACACACACACACACCTCCCCTACCTCTTACCAATATACACACACACACAACCTTGAGTTTTCACTTCCGCTATCGTTTATCGCAACAGAAAAAAACTATACACACACACACACACAACCACATACCTAAAAAGTGCACAATGTTTCCTTTCAATACACACACTTACAGCGCCACATACTCACGCCATAAAATAGAATATTTGATGTCATATTTCAAAACCGTCTCCTTTTTTCAACTTCAGAATTCTTTTAAACAGACTGAATGACAAGGATTACCACTCGCTTTTCTCATTATTCTGTGATAAATAATTTCTTATCTTATGCCTGAAGATGATCTAATTAATAGATCGAAACACTGCAGTGTCGGCCAATAAACTCACCACTTAACCCATTTAAACCTGTGTTTTTTCATTTTTCTTGATATATTACATATACATGTCTCTAACGACCAATCAGCAAATACGTAAGCCTTCAAATATTCGCAGAAAGAAACTTTCAGTTAAGTTTTTTTTTTATGGAGATGTATTTACCAAATTATTCATGTTTTTCTTCTGACGAATCGATTGCATTGGCCACTGCTTCATCGTCTTTCTAGCAAACTTGAACGTTATGAATACATCGAAGAGGAAAGGACAGAATGACCGAGGAGGAACAAACATAGAAACGGGTGAGATCTACTCCTCGTTGCCTTCTGCTTAAGCGCTGTTATTTTAAGACGCTTGAATAAGCTGTATCAATATTCGAAACGGAAGAAAAAACAGGAGAAGGGAAATTTATTTGATAAATAGCTGCTTTACCGCGAATTTTTCAAGTTGATTGCAGTGCGTTAGGCATAATGCGTTTTAGCCATAGCAAAAAAAAGCAAACCAAAAAAAAAAATAAATGAAAGATTGTGGTTTAAAACAAAAGGATAAAAAAAATATTGAATACTTCTGATTTTAAACAGAACCAATTTAGACAAAGAATATATTAAATGTATTCAAAATTTTAAATCCTTACAAGATTTTATAATGTCCCTCAGTTATTAGAGAAGTAATATTGAAAACTCGGGGAAAAAAAGACTGTCAGAAGCAGCCTGTCACCACCTCCCCCCCCCAAAAAAAAAAAAAAAAAAAGAATAAATAAAAATAAAATAAAATCACGAAATATCCACCACAAGCAAGCTGGAAAAAAAAAAGAAAGAACTTCTTCCACAGTTATAAGTGAAGAAATATTGGAAACTCGGGGAAAAACTCCGAGGCCGGCTCGAAAAAAAACTAACAATCCGTCAAAAGCAAGTTGGAAAAAAGTGAACAGTCTGCCAAAAGTAGGATAGCATTAAAAGCCTGAATAATCTGCCAGAAATAGGTCTGAATAAAAAAACAAATAGAATAGTCTGCCAGAAATTTAAAAAAAGGGAGTCTCCCAGAATCACACTAAAACAAACACTAGAAAAGAATATATCAGAAGCACAATAATAATAATAATATAGTAAATGTAGACTGTGGTAATAGAGATGAGACTGTAAATCATATACTCTGCGAATGTAGCAAACTAGCACAACGAGAATACAAAACTAGACACGACTGGGTTGGGAAGGTGATCCACTAGAAATTATGCAAAAATTAAAATTTTGACCACCCAACAAATGGTATATGCATAAACCAGAGTCTGTTCTTGAGAACGAAACGCATAAAATTCTCTGGGACATTGAAATAAAAAACGGATCACCTTATCCCAGCAAGAAGACCAGACCTAGTGTTGATAAACAAAAAAGAAAGAACTTGTCAACTGGTGGATTTTGCAGTGCCAGCAGAGCACAGGGTGAAGCGAAAGGAAAATGAAAAAAAAGGGACAAATATCTGGACATTGCCAGAGAACTTAAAAAGTTATGGAATATGAAAGTGATACCAATTGTGGTTGGTGCACTTGGAACAGTCCCAAAAGGATTAGAAAATGGGTTTGGAAAGTTTGGTTTGAAACCATTCAGAACACTGTACTGCTGCAATCTGCCAGAATACTCAGAAGAGACCTGGAGACCTGAGGAGACTTGCTGTCACTCAGACTCCAGTGAAAGACCATCAGCTAATGCGAAAAAAAAAATGAATGTGTTCATATTCCTCTACATCCATGTGGCATTATAAGATTTGTTTAATAGCAAAATGTAGTGTTTGGCTGGTCAGATCTAGCAAAGGATTATCTATAAACTCTGTTGGATTCCATTACTTTATTAACATTTGGAACTAACCCACGTTTAAAATGTGTTTTCATTCACGTATTTGAATAAATTCGAACAAGGTTAACATTTTCCATCTGATAGAATACTTAAAAATTCGAGGAGAGAAAACCTGAATTTGATTGCTTTCCTGTATCAGGATTTGAAATTATAATTGAAAGGAGAGGGGCTAAATTATTTCACATTTCTGAACTGTTAAAACCAGACAAGTACATGCCGACCTGCGTTGGGAAATTACCAATGTAACTATGAAGATATCAAACAATAAGTGATAGTGAAAAGATAATATATTAGAAAGTTTGGATTTCTTCATGAATGTGTGTGCATGTGGATGTATGTTTCAGGAAAATTGGAATGTTGAATTTAATCAATATCATTGAATAAACCAGCTTATTTGTTTGAGCATGGATTATTTAATTGTATAGAATTAACGTTTCATAGGAGATATTTACGTACAGAAATGTGGACGGTGAGAGAAAGTGCAGGAAGGAACAAGGAAAGAGAAGGGCGAGAGAGAAACACAGAGAGAAAGTGCAAGAGGGAACAAAGAAAGAAAGAAGGAGCGAGAAAGAGAGAGGGGGCAGATAGAGATGGAACAAGGAGATAGAAGGATCAAGAGAAACAGATAGGCAGAGAAGAGAGCGAATAGGGAGGCAGAGAGAGAGAGAGAGAGAGAGAGAGAGAGCGAGAGAGAGCGAATAGGGAGGCAGAGAGAGAGAGAGGAGAGAGAAGAGGGAGCGAATAGGAAGACAGAGAGAGAGAGAGAGAGAGAGCGAATAGGAAGACAGAGAGAGAGAGAGAGAGAGCGAATAGGAGACAGAGAGAGAGAGAGAGGAGCGAATAGGAAGACAGAGAGAGAGAGAGAGAGAGCGAATAGGAAGACAGAGAGAGAGAGAGAGAGAGCGAATAGGAAGACAGAGAGAGAGAGAGAGCGAATAGGAAGACAGAAGAGAGAGAGAGCGAATAGGAAGACAGAGAGAGAGAGAGAGAGAGAGAAAAGGAAGACAGAGAGAGAGAGAGAGACAAAGAAGACAGAGAGAGAAAAGGAAGACAGAGAGAGAAAAAGGAAGAGAGAGAGAAAAAGGAAGAGAGAGAGAGAAAAGGAAGACAGAGAGAGAGAGAGAGAGAGAAAAGGAAGACAGAGAGAGAAAAAGGAAGACAGAGAGAGAAAAGGAAGACAGAGAGAGAGAGAGAGAGAGAGACACACACACACAGAAAAGGAAGAGAGAGAGACAGAGACAGAGACAGAGACAGAGACAGAGAAAAGGAAGACAGAGAGCGAAAGACGGGAGACAGACAAGCAGACAGAGAAGATATGAGAAATGGGATAGAGGCGTGAATGAAAGTAAAGAAAAGATAAAGAGAAAAACGAACGTAGGAGAACGTTTTATATCGATTGATGAAATATTGTATCGATCTATTGTTCCTCTTTGGGCGTTCCCCGTATCTACTTTTGAGGTAAAGTCTTTTTTGTCTCGTAAACATTATTGAATAATTATTTCCTTTACAAATATTTTGCATTCGTAAAAATCATGGTTCTTATTTATTGCCGCGAATGAATACAAATTCGATGATCGTGTGTCGATACAAGAAAGAACAAATGATACGAAGGGAAAAATGCATTATTAGCCGATAGATATTCTATGTCCATTCAAGTATTGGTCTTTTCAACATGTTCTGCTTGTATGGGAAGGGAAGGAAATTATTGACACACTGGTGTGAATACATTTGCAAGAGTATATAGACTGGATTTGATTTGTTTAGACGTTTGAAAGGGAAATACATTTGGAGGATTTGATATTTGAATCTTACGGTTATCTGGGCCTTTTTCTCACGAATTGGAGATTCGGATCTTTATATATTTGCTTTGTTTTTTGTCTTCAATTATTTTTTTCTTTAGTATTCATTGTTTGGTTACTTTTGTAAACCTTATGTGTCTCTTATATAAGTTGTTTAAAAGGAGTGGATCTATTGATAGAATCCTTTGAAATGGACTCATAAGAGTAATACACCTATTTCTATACGAAATATATATATATATATATATATATATATATATATATATATATATATATATATATATAAAGCTGTTGGCATTTCACATAGCACTAATAACTTTGGGAAAGGTGTGAATCCATATATTCTCCCTCCAGCTATGGGTTAAATAGTAGGGCACGACGTGGCCTTCAGCCTTGGGTATGTAACCAGTCTAGGAGAGGGATAAATCTGAATTCAAAATTCCTGAGGCCTGTCATTGATTGGGTTTGTGGCAACCCTTGATGCACCAATTCTTTCCTATCGACTGTGCCAAAAAGTGCGGATGGTCCAACACAAGCCTTCACCACTATAAACAAATCACTGTGTGGGTGTTCATTGTATGAACCCCCAAGCGTCGAAATCGACGAGAGAGTCCATAATATATCTTATTATAATGGAGATTGTGTGTTTGTCTGTCTGAAGCCGAAACTAAATCACTAGTCAAGTCCCAATTCCCTTAGTTATTGACGTCACATTCACCATGAATTTATTTTTATTTAAACCTCAGTTATTGATAAAATTGTTATACCTTATTAATACTTTTGACTTTATCTACATTCTAATAACATGCAATTGTATTTATATATGCAACAAAATAGCGGGTTACAGTGTGAACAGGAAAGCTAATTTGCATATTGATATTAAAAGTTTAATTTTATTAAATATGCGCTTGGTATTATTGATTTCTAATTGTTTGTTTTTTTTCTTAATGAATATGAGCAAAAAACTCGGGGATAAATCTTAAAAGAAATCCTTTAATATAAAGAAATAACAGTAATTTTATTCTTTACTTCCTAATTTAACTAAATAGTTAAATTAGGAAAATTCAGCAATAAAAGTAGGGAGTGATGGAAAATGATGGAAGACTTAGTTTCAAAGTTGTTCTATTCTTCGATTATACCCCCTCTGTTTCAAATCATTTTATTTGGATTTTTATTCTTTACTTTCAAAAGTATTTCAAATTTAACATATTTCATTACATTAAAATACTTGCACCCGGAGGGTGCATATATTTGCTAGTATATATAACCACATTAATAACACAAGGTACCTATTCTAAAAAGTATAGATTTTTCTGTCTTTATCGATTGCACTGACCACATCTTTTTAATCTTCTCAGTCCGTAGATAATGAGTCAAGGAACTACAAAGTTTCCGGTTCGATAATGGTCCCCACCATGTCAGCGCATGAGTAGCACAGCTTAGCTGATCTGATTTGTGATTTGAAATGGGGAGCTGGTGCTGCACGCCACCAAAGACGTCCCTGATCTAGCGCTAGCGAAAAGGAAATAGACGCCTTCACTGTACGACTGATACCGACAACTTTACTTTTTTAAAATTTTTTTTTACTTATTTCCACTGAATTTTGCTACGTTGGTGACTGCTAGTCGTAAAGGAGAAAAAAAAACACTCCACAGATACAGGAACTCCGTCAAGTTTCTGATGCCGTTGTGAGGAGATGCAATGGACAAGCGGAATATCTTCTTCCTTCTAGTAGGAACCGGCATTTCTTCTTTATTTCAACAGATACTCTCTAAACACCCGAACGATAGTTTCACGATATCCATGTCACCAAAAAATATAGAATCAAGAATCTGACATTTCACAGAACAGCCAATTTCCGCTGTAATAACCGATCGACTATGGTGATGCCGACAAAAACTAGTTAATTGATATTTTCTCCGTTCAGAGATCCAGAGTGTGTTTATGTGCAGGCGACTCCAGGGTAACACCAATTATGAGCTCGTCCTTGAGTATCCAAGCATATCTTGTTCGTCTTACCGGAATGGTTTGTGGGATAGGGAGCAAATGGTATTACAGCTGTGTGTATGTGTGGTGCTGCTCCAAGGATTTGTTCAAGAAGCACGCCACATTCTTGTACTGTTTTGATCTACCTTCTTTTTTTTTCCAAGAATTTCGTTATAGTCTAATTGGTGCTGCCATACAATAGTATAGTCACGGCTATGACTTGTGAGAAATCTCGTTTTTATCTAATAAGACAAATAAAATTTCCCAATGATCGATAATATGTTCATAGCAGCCCACGTCTTTCTAAAAATGTAAGAATTATTTTTAAATCAAAAAGATTTGGCTTCATCCTTTTCAAGGTTGAAAGTCAAATATAAATGGAATCATCTCGGAGAAAGATTTATCCTAAAACGTAATTATTACCGCATCCAACAATCAAGACTATTCATATATATACCCGTATATAGTGTATGCAAGTCAAAGCGATTATAAAAAAGTATTTAAAAAAAAGGGTTCTACAACCATTTTAATTCGTGTCCAAAGTTGACTTATCCCATATCACTCTTGTTATATGCTAACCTATCGACATTCTTAGACGATTATATCCAATATAAAGTGTTGAAAATGTAGTCCAACCAAGAATGGAACGACTTTATTCTTTATTGATTTTTAGAATATTTCAAAGCATCTTGACAAACACTGTCATGTGTGCTGAAAATCAAGATGAATATGGTGAATGCTAGATACATGTCATAGCTTTAGGTTATTCGATTCTTTGTCACGGCAAGGACGTTTCAGCATCCACTCGTATTAAATGCTAATATATGTAATAATATTTCTTCCGTTATTACTTATTACTTCTCCTCCGCTTATAAATACTTGATATATTCAGTAATTTGCTATTCATTGTTTTATGTATTTTAACCCACAATTCTCTCTTTCAACTAGTCTATCTTTCTCAATCTCTTTATCTGAGTATCCACACTTTAACGTTCTTTCTGCTTCATTCGCCTCTTTTTCTCATCTAACTCGACCGTTTGCACATAGTTAGAATATTGAATATACATTCGCTGTAGGTCATCATGTTATTCAGAGCCACCCCTTATAATTAATTGTACGGAGCTCTACCTTAGCCAGCAGGCATTCCTGATTACATGCAACGGAATCTACTGAGCAAATAATGGCAAAAAAGAACAAAAAAAAAATAAAGAGACAAGAAAAGCAAACAGTCGATCATGCTTTCCACCACACACTTCAAATGATGTTCCCGCTTCTTGCATTTATCTATGTGCATAGAATATTTTTATTTATTTATTTTTTGTTTGTTTCTATTTGCTTTCTAGATTGTTGGTTTGTTTTTATTAGTCGAATGTTATTGAAATCTTTTGCTTTTATTTTGCTTCTTATCAATTACTCTGCCCACGAGCAAATCAGTCCAAAATGTCAGGAGAGAAAGCAGATGCCTCACAGCTTACATTTATGCAAATACACATTCATAGACCAATACGGAGACATGCATATACATATAGGAATAAACACTTATAGGTCTTTAATAATATTCAAGTAGATATAATAAAGCCTAAACGCAAGGAAAAACCGCATATATATATATATATATATATTTAGGGTATGTGCTTAATTGAAGTCATACCTAATTTTGAAAATTAATTAGTTAATAATTAATGAATTTAGGCGGGCATATATGTTCAAATGTATGGCAGTCGAGGTTTCTAGTCCCACACGGTGCAGTCTCCCATGTCTATAACCTTGCTGATGAGACCTAATAGGTCGAAATGTACATTCAGGGATTGACATTTTCTCGGTTTGTTTATCCATACATTTGAACATATATACCCACCTAAATTCAATTAATTATTAACTAATTAATTTAGAAAAATTAGGTATGACTTCAATTAAGCGCATGTCCTCCAAAATTGTCGGCTAAAAGCCATATCAAATAAACACATTATTTACTCTATATATATATATATATATATATATATATATATATATAACATTTGTTGACAAGTATTTGTTTGCTGAAAGATATACTCAGTCATATTTCAAGGGTGTATTTTATCAAACAAATCGAAAGTGTCAAAGAAATTCATCTTATAACGTTCATGTTTCCCGAATTCTTAAATCTACTCTTGCATGTGGTGATACATTATCAAGAATATATCGCGCTTGCCGAGATTTTGAAAAATACCCTGAAATAAATTTTGAAAATACCTTCTCCTGGACCGGTTGCCTAACCAATGTTAAAAGAGTCCTGTCTGCCCTATTATTTATCCATAGCTCGAGGGAGAGTAGGATTCATACCTTTCCCAAGGGTATTAGAGCTAAGTGAAATGCAATAACCACATCCAGCATTTGAACTCGGAGTGACCAGTCCATTCCCCATGACATTAACCATTACACCACGCGCTTCTATCATTTGGTATATACGCGTTTACCCAACCCATCCACACGATCAGGATGAGACTGAAGATCAAATTCTAAGTAGAGATAAACAGGTTTGAATTCAGTTTTTTTTCACCAAGACAAGATGACACACCAAGGGTAACGTGCTTAGTCGAGATTCTGATTCAGATGAAAGAATATTTTTTACGCCTTGAGGTAAAATGGTGGGCTGCCCGAAGCTTTAAAATATGTTTCCGGAATTTATTTCAAAAACCGTACACATTTTCTTTGCTTTCTATACAAATAAAATATTCATAATTAATATTCTCGTTTATGATTGATGAATTTTTCTTTTAACATAATATACATTTTTTTTTTATTGTATATTATGCTTTTGAAATGATTTCAAAAATTATACATTGATGCTCACATAATTTCCGTGTGTGCTGAATGTGATTTGGTGGTAGTCCTGTTATTTCCTTCCCTCGTAATGTATGTTATGCCGTTTTTTTTATACGATTTCCGGTTCATTCTACATGAATAGTTAAGCTTTATATTATTCCTGTTAAACACGGGTTGAGATTTATTTGACCGATGGGGAAAGCTAACCTAACAGTTCAATGAATATTTATGTGTCTACATGTTTGTATTAAATCAATGTTTAAAAAGATATGCATATGTATGTATGTATGTATGTATGTATGTATGTATAAGGTTATATTTCCATTAATTTATCATTACAATTTACGAAACCAAGCCAAAATATAAAATTTGTAGAAGTGTTTGACGACATGTACAGAATTATGTTTGTTGTAAAAAAAGAAAAAGAAAAAAAAAACGCGTTCGTCTTTCAGATCAAGACTGTTACACGCGTAACAAGTCACAAACACAATCTACATTTGCACCGAAGTTACCACTGTCTTAAGGACCAAAAAGAACTCGTTATATCGAGTTACTGTGGCTTTAATTCAAATAGACAGTGGAAAAGTTACGCCATATATATATCTTTTTTCATGCATGTGTTATTGAATAACACGAAGTACTTCATTATTTGGATCTGTGTCTTTTGCAGTCGTCTGGCGATCTTTCTGGTGTTTGGATCCAATTGAAAGAGGATATTTCCCATACTGTTAGCCCGAGTGCTTTCAACCGCTTCTGCAGTCATCATCATGTGGTATACGAGTTGGTTTTAGTTCTTTTATGTTTTTTAATTTGAAGAATATATATATATATATATATATATATATATATATATATATATATATACACACACACACAATTTTAATTAAGTTTCCATATTCAGAGAAGCGATGGATAGAAAATGTAAGTTACATCGTTGCCCTTAAAAGATTAAGTTCTATCCTTCATATTTATATTAATTGCCCCCCCCCAAAAAAAAAAAATATCAACTTATTTTGCATACGGCTACATCAATTATGCTTTTAAGATAATTGATTCTTTATCCTTTAACTTTATTTTATCCAACTTTAATGAATACTTTGTACATTGATAGCAAGTTCGGAATGATGATATATCTGGTTTAGAACGGAAATATAAAATGCACCATGAATCCTATTCAAAACACAGGTTGACTATAAAAAATAAAAACAAGAATATGTTTCTTTATTATTGTCATCACATTTTTGTAATGATTATAACGTCCAAATTATTCCGTTCCCATGCTATATATCCCTGGGGCCTCACACCCTGAAGTTCTGCAGCAAACTCCTATTCATGGCCTCTGGTATTGATGCGATTTTATAACGAATAATACCTTTCTGTTCGTCAGTAGTCTGCAGACTGTTTCAAGAGTTCAGCCTTCAGGTATCCTCAGAGGTAGTAATCACCAGAAAATATATCTGATGAGAACATCGACCATACTGCGTTACAATGACAAAGTGAATATTATTTTCTTATATTCAAATTCCAAACGCACGGTATTTACCATTCATCATTATGATGTTAATAGAAATAGAATAGCTGGTGCTGCTCCTAAAACACATCTAAGTAGATTACTCGGTTTGTGTCGAAGTAAGGTTGATTTTAAACCTGGGACATTATTCTGCCGTAAACTATTTCCAACATGGGTGAAACCAATTTTAAAAAAATAAATAATGAATAAGATAACAAGCTTAAATTTGAAGCGCTACCATTTATCTGATCAGGAAATTATCAAAAAATTGTGACTTCGGTAATTTCATTCGTTCTGCTCACTGACGGAGAAGCAAGGACAAACTCAGTGACTTTCACCCATGGACACCTACACGTAGACACACCAGTGTAGACCGACCAGCAAAAACTTACAATCATCCCTGCGGATTATGGATAGTTCGTGGGGGATCTGCCTGGGATGATGTCAGATAGAGACGATCGGCAAAAAAGTTATGGTTAACCATGCTATAACCGCAAGTTGATGTATGCGGAAAGGTATTTTCTCTTAATCCCAGTTTGTTTGATTTTTGATTTGATTTTGTTTAACATCATATAATACCAATTAGTTATTGTTAACTTAACAATACTTAACCATTGTTAGTAAAGATTAAATAACTATCTAGTCAAGTAAAAAAAAATACTTATACCTTTTTTTATACAACTATAATGACGTTAGAGATAAAAACTAAATGGGAAACAGCTTAAAAGTCAAATATCAAAAGTCACAAGTCATTTTCCTACGCATTTGATGAAAAATACTAATTCAACATACGTGAAAAGAAATAGGTAAATGAACGTGTGATATTTGCCTAATACTTTTTGGCTTCTTTTCAATTCAGGGAATTTAATACAAAAAAAAAAAAAAAAAAAAAAATCTGAATATTTCCCTTCCTAATCTACTGCAGGGTCTTATTTTACCTTTTTTTTTTCTTTAAACTGTTTTCTATCACTTATCTTTCGTTACTGTTCTTTTAATGCTAATGCTTTGTTGACTTTTTCTTAATTCTTCCTTTAAACTTTTTTTATTTATTTAATGTTATTTATTTTAACACTTCTTCAAATCAATCCTTCAAATCACTACTTCTTTACATCGTTTGTATTTTCATTTCCATTTGTTCCTTTATTTTTTTTTTTGTATCACCATTCATTCGATTTTGAAAAGACTGCGCAATCAACTATATCTCAAAATCAATAAGTGAAATTTTTCTATGAAATGATGATGGCTGTGGAGTAAATAAAATTCTATATCGAGTAGCCAATTAACTATTTAAAAAAAAAAAAAAAAAAAGAAGATAAAAGCAAACAAATAAATATTTAAAAAAATGCTAACAATAACCGGTTGCGGTGAGGATAGTGTTCAATGTTCCTTGAATTTCCTTTTTCTTGTCAAAAAAATCGTTTCATGTTTTCAAAGCACATTAACGCTCTTTTTTGAGCGCCTTTGTGTATCTCTATAAAAATGGGCGTTTGCTAACATTTTAAGGATATAAAAACATTGTGCTATTGTGTACCTCTTACAAGAGACCAACGGTGTGCCTGGAGATGGTAATTGAAAAATAATCAATATCTCTTCAGTCGTTCAAGATAGCCTAGAACTAAAAACCTTGCTAGTCTACAATATTTATATCAGACCGAAAGCATATTTCTATGTATTGCCGAACTTGCAAGTCAATGCTGCCACAATTGCAGTTGCTATTGATGCTAATAACGAGACTGGTTTATTGAGCGTGTGAATAGTAAATGACGTCCCCGCAATCTGAAATGTTAACGGCCATTTTAATGGCTGCCAGAACTCTTGATCAAAAGCCGTAATAATACTGGACAAGAATATAGATAAGAAGTCTACTTAATGAAAAGCGAATGGAGAGTAAGAAGGTGGAAATAGAAGTTACTCAAAATCTGACGGTACAGTTAAGTTAATTGACAAAGATTTTCAAAGAGGGCGACAAGACGTATACATACACACACACACACACACATAAGTAATCAATAAAAAGACGATGGAGAAAGAACCTAAGAATGAGATTGCATTTCATGATCAATCGGAATTCGGAAAATGATGACGAAACGTTGAATGATAAAGAGACTTCTTTAATTAGACGCATGCGCACTCACTCATGTAGAACCTCATAAATAATCCTGATGAGAAAAAAAGGCATGAACAATCTAATTGTCTAGCAACTCAATACTGAAATTAATGAACCATTTAAAACGAAAAAAAAAAAAAAAAAATAACTATTCCGGGTATATTACAAAGCTAACCTTCGCAGGTACAATTGTTTTTTTTTTTTTTTGTATCTTAAACACTTGGTTAGTCTAGTTTTAATAATCTAGTACTCAAACAATCGAAGAGGCAGTTGAAGCTGCGCAAATAAATATTAGCAATAAAATATGTATAATAAAATTTCATCCAACAATAAGAAATTCTATTTAATAATTCTTTGTCGACCATTTGATCAAAATTCTACAGCACAGTTTTAAAATAATTAATGTTAATATATACAAAATATAATACTGAAAATCTATTACACAGCCCTAATATTTACTACGTTTGAATGGTTGAGTTCTTTGCATAATGACATACGAACTTTCATGGATTATTTAACGCCAAGACCATTCTTGTAAAGGAGCATTGGGAGCGTACATTAAAAATCAAGAGCTAATTATTAAATCCGGTTTTATTAAAAGAAGTAGGCAAATTATCCACACCATATACTATATAAAGCTTCATTGCTTAGTGATTTATAAAGCATAGTTGAATTTTTGCTATTTTGAGGCAATTCGAACACGGCTAGACTTTAATCGAGATAACGTTAATAAGAGGATTATTTAGATTAAATAAGGATTACTATATATATATATATATATATATATATATATATATATATATATATATATATATATATATAATGTAATTAACTATTAATACATATATATAAAGTAAGTAAAGTCGTCGGGGCGGCCTAATGTCGGTATCAGCCATGAAGCGAGGGAGTCTATCCCCTTTTCACTAGCGCTAGACCAAGGAGATTATTTTAGCGTCTGAGGTGGAGCGCCACACCTACCATCAGCTCCTTTACCGCACAGATCCATGTGCTACTCATACGCTGAGTTGGCGAGGGCGGGTATCGAACTAGGAACCTTACATATACATATAATGTAATTAACTATTAATACATATAATGTAATTAACTATTACTAAATATAAAACTTAAATAACTTTTAATAAATATATAATTTTTATAACTAGGGGTAAGTTATGACGTCAATGATGACGTAGTTTCGCTTAGTGACAGGCTAACACAATTACCATAATGCGTGGTTCTCTGTAAATAACAGATGGAGACTGTAGTTAAAAAAAAAAATAAGAGCATATTTTTGCGTTTAAGTTCAACTGCTTTTTACTTACATCGAAGTATGTAACTGTTAGATCATTAATGAGGACATGTGCGTGTCATTGGTTTGGTAAATCAGATTATAAAACCTGAATGTTAAAAGCTACACTATATAATATACAACCCTGCTTAGTAGATGTGTAGAATCTAAAAAGTCATTTTTCAAAAACACTTACTGGTTATGCGAGTTAATTGGGTGAACAACCCCCACAGAGAAGTTTCTAAGAAAACCCAGTAGAAATTTGAGATTATTTTTAATGTTTTTGTTATTCTTTAACTTTCATGACCAAATATTTCTATTAAAAAAATGTGTGCGTGACAGTAGATTGATAAGTATAAAAAGAAAAAAAAAAAAAAAGAAGTCATCCGTGGTTACTAATATATGTATCAAAAAACGCAATGTAAGTCTAAGATTCTACAGAACATATACAAACATACATACATACACACACACACACACACGAGCGTTTTGAGTAACTGCTATCATTGTACGATAGAGAATCGGTGATTAGATTTGAAATCCTAGAAGAGGCTGTTAGCGTTTTACTTGGCGTTAATGCACTTGAAAAAATCATGAATCCATTGACTCTCCCATATGAGTTGATAGACATACTGGATTATTCAGCTTTGGTTAGGCAACCTGTCTGGGAGAAGGAAATAGGAATTTAAGCCATCTTTACACCGCTTAAAAATGGTCTTGTCATATCCAGTCAGTGACGAAGACATTGAGTCATGCATTCTCACTCACACACACACACACATATAAGTAAAATAAAGTAGAGTCGTCGGGGCGGCCTAAAGTCGATATCAGCCAATCAGCGAGGGAGTCTATCCCCTTTTCACTAGCGCTAGACCAAGGAGATTGTTTTAGCATCCGAGGTGGAGCGCCACACCTAACATCAGCTCCTTTACCATACAGATCCCTGTGCTACTCATACGCCGAGTTGGCGAGGGCCGGTATCGAATTAGGAACCTTGTGGTTTCTAGCCGAACGCTCTACCGACTGAGATAACTCGGCCCCTCATATATAACACCAAAAAGAAATCTCACGACAGATGTGCCTTCTCGTTGAAGCGAACGTCTTTTTTTTCATCACTTTCTTTCATTTACGTTACTTGAATTTATAGCGTATAGAATTATATATAACAGGCACAATGGTTTAGCTACATTTTGGAGTATAAGAATAGCCTAATAAATAAGCTGACAATGTTTTTCCACATATTTGCTGGCCAACAGTTCGGCCTTTTATGTGTTTCTGTTGTCCTGTGTAGTAATATAAGGACACGGTTATCTCTTCATAAATATATTAAAGAAAAGAAAATGTTATTTACTTTATTTCGTGAAGCCTCACCAAGATTGACATGGTGTATTCATATGAGAATGTATTTATACTCTAACCAGATTATGTACTGTTCTGTATAACTGCTTCAGTGCTCATGTCCTCAAGGCTCAAATCCATAAACTTCATAGAAGGATTCAAATGCGATACATATTGCTTCACAGCAGTGAATGGCCATTAAAGTACGCCCTCCCGCCAGTCCAAATCGCCTTCTGACAATACTATTATTTTCCTTCATTCGAATCAGCACTTCGTACCTTCATTCATTCGTCTCTCTATGAACTGGAAGTTTATTCCGGAAACTATTATACATAAAGATATTGAGGTTGATATATTCCTTGCGTCTCAAATGAAGACAGTCGTATTTCGACAATTTATGAATAATTATATTCTAAGCAGTCCGAAATTATGTGTGTTAAACAGGTATAATTATTTACACCCGCGACATTGAGCTCACCTTGAGGCCAAAAATTCTCGCTTTCTAGAAGATGGTCAAATAAAACAATATTTGTGTATGAATTATTAGTGCTAATGACATCTTATTATAATGGAGATTGTGTGTTTTTCTGTCTGTAACCGAAACTATCACTACTCAAGTAACAATTTCCTTAGTTATTAACGTCACATTCTCCATTATTCTACTTTTTGTTTAAACCTCAATTATTAATAAAATTGTTTTACATTATTGATGCTGTTAACCATATCAACATACTAATAATATGCAATTATATTTATATATACAACAAAATAGCGGTTTACACTGAACTGGAAGGTTAATTTGTATATTGATATTAAAAATGTGATTTTAATAAATATGTACTTAGTATTATTGATTTCTGTTTGTTTTTATTTAATAGATATAAGCAAAAATCTCTTCAATGAATCTTAAATGAAATCCATTAACAAGAAAAAATAACTGTCATTTTATTCTTAACTTCCTCTTTTAACTCAATACTTAAATTAGAAAAAATAACAATGATGGAAGAGTAAGTTTCAGTTCTATTTTTTTAACTACATTCTTATTTGATATAATATTTTATTACATTAAAACTTACATACTTGCACCCGGAGGGTGCATATATTTGCTAGTTTTTATTAAAAAAATGTTGATTTGTCCTCATCTCTAGTGTTATATACAGAATGTTTCGGTCGATGTGACTTTCAGTCTCCTTCACGTATGTCTTATCGAACACGGAGACCTTCTCGTTGAACTAGAACAAGAAAAATTTGAAGAATGTGACAGAGCACATCGACAAAAATATTCTGTATTTCAAGATAAGGAAAACCGTCTGAAAATACAAAATCCCTAACAATACTGTCTTTGTCGTTTTTTTTCTTTTACAATAAGTTGTTTTTACTATTTATCTGACCGATCTGAACATTTGATTATTGCTCTTAAGTTACTAAGTGAAACATAAAGAAGGGAACGATGTCTCCCATGAATTCACAGTTAATTAAAAGAATATTGTTGATACTCTTTAATATTTCATTACCAGTTTCTCTCTACTCAAAGAGTAACTTGATCTCTAATGAAACATCCTCGAGGGGGTAGATATAGGAAACTTGGTCATTGATAATGTGATCGTACCAGCGCTTGCTTTTTAAATACGATGTTGTTTTAGTGCAGTCTCATTAATGTATATCTAATTATAAACCACGACGTCACAAACGAATCTCTTCAAGAATTCTAAATATATTATGTGCAGATTTCTGTGTCTATTTAGTTGGATATCATTAATCATCATGTCGCTCTAGTAGCAAGGATATTCATGCTAATATCTCGCCAAGCGTCCCTATCATTCATTACTCTCATAAAGGTCTTCTGCACAGCATCATGTCTCCTGGCAGTGCTGGTCAATGTAGATCTTTTCTAGACGACCTACATTTGTGCCCATGTGCTACTTTCCATAGAATAACGTCACTTAGAAGTTCCTCATTGGTTCTCTAGCAGTGCCCAGCATGTATTGTTCATCTCATTGGAATGGTTTGTGTGATTATGGGCAAGTGATTGTACAGCTGCTTCTCTGTATGGTATTCTATCCACGATTTGTTCAATATCAAGATAAGAATTAGTAGGCATGAAAGCTCACATACAATTAGAAAGGCTGAAATTTACATGCATAATCATATTTCTGCTGACTAAATATTTTGTGACTTAAAATAAAAGTCAAATTCAACTATGAATATCTATTTTAATCATTAGAAAGAAATACACACACACAGCGCCTGGTTTCCTAAGAAGAGCAAAATGAATTCAATTTTTTTTTTTCAATGGAAACTGAAAATTCATTTACCTTCGATTTTCTGCAGCAAATTTCGAGTGCCTAGTAGGAGAGAGGCGTGAAGGAATTGGTGGCATTTGCTTAACGTCTCGCAACGTTTGGATAAGTAAAGGCGCAAATAAATTGAATTACACGAAAAAAAAAAAAAAAAAAAAAAAGTAAATGAGTGTAAAAGTGAACGGAATGTATGGCTCACTTTGAAGTCCATTTCATTTATTTGAAGTCAGCACATGACGAGCATAAGAAAATCGAATTTTTATAAATTAGAAAAAAAAAAAATGAAGAAGACAGCATCATTTAAGAAACTGAAAAAAAGAAATTAAATACGTGATCGAGATTTCCTGAGCACAGTCTTCTAAGTGTCTGACACACACATATATTATATATATATATATATTATATATATATATATATATATATATATATATATATATATATATATATATTATATATATATATATATGTGTGTGTGTGTGTGTGTGTGTGTGTGAAGAGTCAAAAGTTGATATAGTGATTTGATTTCAAAACTGTAGACCAAATCTCGTTTTTTATGTGATTAAATTCAATAGATTTTCCAAAATTAAATCTTATTACTAAGAAATATAAAGTTAGCTATAATTTCATTTGGTTGATTTATACCAGAAATTACGTGTAGTTTTTAGTACAACTTGTTTTGGTTTTATATATAGTTTTGATATTTAAAGTTATTGTTTGGCATAAGATTTAAATACGAATATCAAAAAGTATGCAGTGTCAGATTTTGTTCGATTGACTACGAATCTCACCGTTAAATAAATGTCCTCCAATTACTAACGCACTCACACACATAGGATTTCTAAACTCACTAAAAAAAAAAAAAAAAAAAAAAAAAAAAAAATGGTGCTAAACAGCAAATTATCAGTTTAGAAATGAGTGCACATCTGTGCTTTCTTAAAGTTTTTATACTGCTTTTATTGCTAGCATCTGAGGAGTTGAATATTGTATTCCGAATGCTGTTTGCATTTCACTTAGTGCTAATACCCTTGAGGAAGGCATTAATGTAATTCTCCCTCCAGATATGGGAAAATAGCAAGGCAGAATGGGCTAGGTAACCAGTCTAGGAGAGAAAAAAAACTGAATTCAAACCTGTTAAACTCCGCCAAAAGAAATTGACCTTGTGTCACATCCTGCTCATGTGGAGGGGTTGGTATATATATATATTATATATATATATATATATATATATATATTATGTGCTTAATTAAAGTCATACCTAATTTGTTAATTATAATTAAATGAATTAGGCGTGCATATCGGTTTAAATGTAAAGCGTAAACAAATCAAGAAAAGTCGATCTCTGTATGAACATTTCAGCCTATTAGGCCTCATCAGCAGAGCTATAGACAGGCCAATGCTTTGTGCGCGATTCGAACCCTACCTGACAGGCGGACACTAACCATTACACTAGCTGGCTTCCCCAGAATGTCTCGTTTATTTTCAACTGATGTGTATATCGCACTTTTGGGATGACTTATGGCACGACAGTATGAAGTGGACAAACAATGCGTTTGAAATGGCGATAGCCGACAATTATATATAGAGCCTTCTAAGCCACAAAGTGCATCTTTTAATGGTCTTGTTTAAAGACCAATTCAAATTGCATTCCACAAATTTAGAACATGATATCCCAATGCATTTAAGTATTACAAATTACAAAAGCAATCTAAAAAGTATCATTAAAAGTTTCAAGCTTTTCATTTCTTTCATGTAGTAAATGTGGACTAAGTTATTACCATGATTATTTGTTTACATTTCAAGACTGAAGGTGTATGAATACCATAGGATTGATTTCATGTGTATGTGTGTGTGTATATATATATATATATATATATATATATATAGGATTGGCTTCATATATGAATGATTATATACATGGTGATTGAAAAGTAACTCCCTATTTTAAACTATTTATAATTTTTATATGCAGTTTTCTCAATTCTTTGATGTATGTTCCTTAATATATGCAAAATGGTGCTTCTCCACATTTTGCTATTGTTGTTTGTGAATGACTGAATCATCATTTTCTTGGGAGATGGATTGGTAGACGTGGTCCGCATGAGTGACCAGCCAGAAGCCCTGATTTAACACACTGCGACTTTTTTCTTTGGGGTTTAATCTGCAAAACCAATAACTTTGGAAGAACTTAAAGGATGAATACGAGAATTAATTTTTGCCATTCCACAAGAGTTCCTGGGAAGATCAGTTGATAGATTCCTGAGCGCCTTGAGAGGCTGGATGCGAATGCTGGTGTCCATACATGTTTACACATGATTGTATGTATATATATATATATATACACACACACATACATGGTTTTAAACTTGATCAGTTATAAAAGCACCAAGTACTTTTTAGCTCTTACAAAATTTGTATATATATATATATATATATATATATATATATATATATATATATATATATATATATATATATATATATATATAATATATATATGGACTGTAAAATTCTGAAATAGGAGTTGAATATTGTTTTCCTAATGCAGTTTCTTTTTGTATCACTCTTATCAAGGGAATTAGTGAACTAACTTTTAAGATGTGTCTATTAGTCAATCAATATATACGAAGAATCTGAATAATTCTCCAATCAGAAGTTTAATAGATAATGTTCATATGTAATGAATCTCTGCTAATATAATTTATATGCTGAACTAAATGGCGTGCTAGTTCTTATTGAATAATAGGTTAATTCTGGGATCACAGTTGGATATAATGGCTATAAATCGATTCTTCAATATTGAGCAGATATCTGCCGTTACCGCTAGAGTAAAATTATGCAAATCGGTTGAATATATCTCATGAATATTTGTGGCAAAAAGTCATGCTTCTCATTTATCATTTGAAATCTTAAGATCTGTACTATTAATCACTTCATGCAGCAAATTGGTTTCCATGAAAATTGTCACCTTTGAATGCATCCTTTGTTCAGTAGACATAGAATTAGTACATTCAAATGATTAACGGCATGTCAAACAATCTAGGGTTACGTTATAGCTAAAATTGAAGGAACAGTCTTCATTTTAGGTTCATATTTCCACTAAGAATGCTGCGAGCGGTCCTGAATAAGTCGTGGAAGCAGCACCCCACAAAGAAGCAACTGTATGGCCACTTGCCCCCCATCTCACAAACCATACGAGTAAGATGGAATAGGCATGCGAAACACTGCTGGAGAAGCAGGGATGAGCTCGTAAGCGACGTACTACTGTGGAAGCCGGCACATGGGCACGCTAATGTGGGCCGCCCAGCCAGAACCTACATTGACCAACTATGTAAGGATGCTGGCTGCTGCGTGGAGGAGCTCCCAGAGTCGATGAATGATAGGGAAGGTTGGCGAGAGATTGTCATGGATACCCGTGCAAACAGCGCGTCATGATGATGATTTCTTTCACACATGTTTTACTCGGCTTAGCAACTGACCGTGTGTCACCCCCTGCTCGTGCAGAGGGGTTGGGTAAATTTATAAGAACGAGTGTGTGATTTAAGATATTTATCAATCAATACACTAATTTATATATAAAATCGATACGGTCTAATGACTTGTAAGTTAAATTAAGCGGATATTTTTTTTAATTTATTCAGTACCTCATCACTTCTAGCTAAGTTAAATAATTAACTGTGTTTTAGTATAGCATTTTATAAGTAAAAGATATAAATATTTACTTATTCCACTATCACGAAAACTAAGACAATGTGTAGTTATAATCAAGATCGTCCACGAGACGAGCTCGCTGTGCTTTTTCCAGCGAGGTATCCTCTAATATTGCCGGTACCTTATCCTGGATTTAAAGGAAAACTTTATTAATTAATTATAATTAATTCGAATGGAATTCTAACAGATTTGATAACTTCATTAACGAGTCTAGTGTTGAAATCCTTGCCGACAAGTCGGCGTCTCATCTGTGTAGGTTGGCTTCTCAGACGATATTGAAATCGAAGAAAGTTTAATCAAAAATGACAGTTCTTGATTAAAGGAAGCTGTACAAAAGTTGCCAAGAGGCGTCTGGCCACAAAGACAACTACTAGACTATTAGCCGGAAATAAATATTCACATACGACATCCGTTTCATCCCTATGTGAAAATATGTTAATAGACTCCTGTGTAAAATCTTCCAACTATTAAGATATTATCCTTTGTTTTAAACCTGTTCAGTGAGGCTTCGGCTTCCTAGTGTTAGCTTATATTATACAGCTACTCACAGGACACTAGTTATACTATGAAAAGCAACACACCAGCGAGATTAGTCTGATAAGTTGGCATTGCAAACTACTTATTTGTTGGTTGGTTGGATTTGACAGCAGCAACCCTTTCTGGGTTATTTCATGCCGAACACGTTTTGATTTATTCATTCTTGCTAGGTATTCAATTTTGTTTAATTTAAACTGAAGTCTTTTAAACACTATTTTAAACTTAGCTTTCGTATATAACCCACAGGCTTCTATCGCTTGAATAGTAAAATCCACAAGACGAAAATTCTCAAATTTCCATCCCACACATCGATTATTTCCTAGTTGAGTAACATAATATTACAGGGTGACACAGAAAAAACAGAACCCAAATTATTTATTTTCACATAAACTAACCATAAACCCCCTAGTTGAGTAACAATGTGACAGGCTGACACAGAAAAACAGAACCCACAAATCTTGTAATAAACCTTTTAATTTTAATTCTTAAAAAGTTTAAGTCCAACAAGGGTTAGGGTTAGTTTAATGGGAAAATAAATCATTTGGGTTCTGTGTTTTTCTGGGTCTCATGTTACTCAACTAGGAAATAACCCCCACATTTAATTGAACCTCACTATCTACTGTTAAAATCATTCTTATATTACTTGATTTTATCCCAAAGTAAAATAGCTTTAACCAAAATTAGCACTGCTTTTAGAATACGGTAGATTTGGTTAAAACGAATACAACGACTATTATATATACGCAACGGTGTGTGTGTGTGTGTGTGTGTGTGTATACTTATCTGAATGTCAATTTCACTTTTAAAAACGTGGTATGGATATTGGAATAAATACAGGAGCTCTAAGGTGGAGTACTTTAAAGAGGACTAATGCGAGGCTTTCGAAGAGTCTATTCTAAGATACATCTGTATTTTGTGGATAACTTGTTTTATCTGATATTTTGATCAAGAATTATTGATTTCCACATGCGTGAATAATTTACTTTTGTTTTATATTTTCTTAGTTGAAGTAGGTGATATTTTAGAAACTAACAGTAGAATTATTTTGACAGAGTCCTAAAACATTTATCCTCATAAATATTGAAGATAAAGCATCTCTTTTGACACATTTGACTCTTCTGTTTCTATCAAGCTCTCTTATATTGTTTTAGCCTTTCAGAATATTTCCAGATATAGAACTTTGAAGATAAAAAAAAAAGAATAAAAAAGACTAACACCCCTTATCGCTGTGCCAGTATGTTCATCTATTTTAAGCAAGCTACTTATTTAAAATAACAAAAGAATATTTTTTTAAACTTTACACCATTTTCTGTAACTAATACAATTACAGACAGATAAGAAATTTTCAAACTTTTTGACGTTTTTAAGCCCTTAAAGTAGCAGAGAAAGTCTGGCGATAAGAATACAATACCTTCTTTGGATGTTATGACAATTTTAGCCAGAGAAAAATTCAGATTCTTAGCAAGGCTGAGCTTTTAAAATTCTACTTCCGGAGAGGATAAAAGATATTAGGTTGCAGACAGTTGTTTTGAGAAATTTTTTTTTTCAATTTTCATATTTTTTGTTCCCGAAATAGTTGGAAACAAAAAGGTAGTAAATTCCTGTAAGGGATTTAACTCTTCCATTCTTTATAATGGATAAGTTTAGGTTGACGTTGGATAGGCAGTGAATTTCCTTAATATCACACATTTTAATTTATACGTCCTTGTCATATTAAGATAATTGTTGTCAACAGATCCTAATAGACAGTTAACATTGTACAAAATCACACAGACATTAAACAGATATTGAGAACTATACCTAAATATTGAAAACGGCAGCAGTATATATATTTTCTTTATCCGTCACCCTTTTTTCTATCTAAAACCGTTCCGGTTGCGACAGGGATGGCAGTACCGCCCCAGCCACCGTAACAGTTGCCACCTCTGCTTGTCGACTGATGAGAACAGGATATCGTACGTGCTCCTCACACACACATATATATATATATATATATATATATATATAACAGCCAAGTGTCCAAATTCGTATGAATATAGCGAATTTCTGCTTAGTAAAAAATAGGTGTCATTGAACCGTAATCTGAATCACGTAAGCCATCCTTCAAAACCATTAGCAAATATTTCCTAATTATGTCCCAAGAGAATTTATATCTTTCAAGCAAAAAGGAAACGGCAATCCTACATTACTTTTTACTGACGAGAAATCGCAAATAGAATTATCGCTATCGAGGTGCAGTTTTCGCGGTGCTTCAGCGTGCACACTAAACTGCAAAAATTGGATCATTATCGGATTTTTTCGTCTCTTGGATCCAACAGTGTATTAGGTTTAGTTGTCATGATTTTTTTATCTCTTCAAGGTAATGGTCTAAGGAATGGTCATATTTAACCCAATGAAAATTGTTCGTTAATTGGACAGAAGACACCAAATAGACACCGTTGCTCACAAGAGTAAGAATTACTCGTAATGGTATACAATTAAGAAATAAAAACACGCTTATATTAATTCTCTAAAAACAACGTTAAAGTTTAATATACTTTTCTTTGTTAATATGCAAGTCGTTCATATTTTTATTACGGCATTTCAGAGACATTTTGTGGCGTTTGTATTTCATTCATTATTCACAGATTTAGTAAAGTATTTTGATATTAGTGTACTTTTTCTTCATTTCATAGATAAGACAACGATTCGCGCTCTTAAGCTTTTTTAACATTTTTGTTCTGCAATATTGTCATATCTTCCAAATTTAATTGTAATTCTATATCAGTTTGTTTCTTTACACAAGCCTAAATTTGATCTTTAAAACCGATATATCACCTAGATGTACAGTGAAAATATTTTTATTTATATATTTATCTTGATTTGTTTTCATCGTCTTATCTTTGATTTATTAATCCCTTGTTTCTGCTCCTGAACTTACTATGAATATTTCAATAATTCTACACTTTGCGTAGTTTCACACTTACGTTCAACAATTTTCGTTTTTCAAAGTTGTTCGAAATATCACCGTATGTATACGTCAATCATAAGCATATGTCAGTTTTTGTCAAAAAGGAACTTTGATTTGATCTTGTCAAGAAATATTTATTTGGTGGAAAAATCCTTATCTAACTAGGGCACCTTTCTAAAAAGAAAGATTTCTAATCCATGCATTAAAAAAAAAAAAAAAAAAAAAAAAAAAAAGATATCGGATATCTAGAAATAGAATGATGTAGCTATGTATTCTTCCTTCGGTCAAAAGTCTAACTCTTCGGCATATTTGTTTCCGATAAGTGTACATTATCTATGATATTCAAAATAACAGAAATAATAGCATCACATACATTTCCGTTACATTTTTAGTAAGGCCTTTGCTACTCTTTCAAATCAAACTTATGTTTACCCACATTTTTAGAGCGATATTATTGTATTATATTTATTAAACATTGTCCGTTTTCTTTCGCATATGTCTTCATTCTGCAGGATATTTTAAACAGGACATAACCCTAAGAACAAAGGAGATAGAATTAATACGCGTGTATTTTGTCTGACGAAGAATAAAGAATAAAGACAAAAGTCAAGTCTCCTCATTGCTTCAGCTTTTCATTACATGCTACTGATGACACATGCTAATCATTAAACCGAAATATTTTGAACAGTTCATAAATGAAAAAAGTCAAAAAGCTATCGGCATCACTGTGTAAAGTATAGTTTACCAAAATATTTGACACATAAAAAAAAAATCGTATCCATGTGTTGAAAAAACCCCGCAAAAGACTAGATTGTATATATTTTAGAAAACTATGAACCAAAATCTGATTTTAATGCTGAATAAGAATTTTAGAAATTCATATCAACAGGAAACGCTGCATTGGCCAATCTTTGAAAGAGGGACGTTAGGATGTTTAACTTAAAGTTTATTTAGCCAACAATTGGACTCCAGTAGACTGAAGTTATTTTGATGACAATTAGATGTAACATAAAGATAATCTTATTATAATGGAGATTGTGTGTTTGTCTGTCTGAAGCCGAAACTAAATCACTACTCAAGTCACAATTCCCTTAGTTATTGACGTCACATTCACCATGAATTTATTTTTATTTAAACCTCAGTTATTGATAAAATTGTTAAACGTTATTAATACTTTTGACTTTATCTACATTCTAATAACATGCAATTGTATTTATATATGCAACAAAATAGCGGGTTACAGTGAGAACAGGAAAGCTAATTTGCATATTGATATTAAAAGTTTAATTTTATTAAATATGCGCTTGGTATTATTGATTTCTAATTGTTTGTTTTTTTCTTAATGAATATGAGCAAAAATCTCGGGGATAAATCTTAAAAGAAATCCTTTAATATAAAGAAATAACAGTAATTTTATTCTTTACTTCCTAATTTAACTAAATAGTTTAATTAGGAAAATTCAGCAATAAAAGGAGGGAGTGATGAAAAATGATGGAAGACTTAGTTTCAAAGTTGTTCTATTCTTCGATTATACCCCCTCTGTTTCAAATCATTTTATTTGGATTTTTATTTAGTTTCAAAAGTATTTCAAATTTAACATATTTCATTACATTAAAATTCAAATACTTGCACCCGGAGGGTGCATATATTTGCTAGTAGTATATAATATATGTAAACATACAACTTTATAGATGGAAAGAGATACACTGCGCTCATGGAGAGTATCAAATTGGTCGGAAACAACGATGATCAGTTACATTTTACTTACTTGCTATATCATACATGACATTTTTTCCTATTACTCTATAAATATTTGTATCGATTTATCAATACCCAAATTTTATTTATTCCTAAAATTTTCCTGTTTAGCTGAAGGAATCGATCGTTCAGTTGTGTTATGTGCAGGCAATACGATAAGAGAACTTAATATCCTACAAAACGAAACCATCGATAAGTTCAATTGAGTTCTACCAAAATTCATAAAATCAACTATTTACAATGAATACTAAAAGCTGATGAATACTCGAGCACTCATTTAGAATACCATACATGATTTCCCTCGAAAAGAAAGTTGACTCTGGTGACCAACGTTGAGCTGGCCGTGGTTGCTAAATAATATGATTCTTTAGCGACCCACTCCAACCCTGGGTTGGATAATAAAGGGCGTGTCCTTCTAGAAACAGGTAACAGTCGTTTCTGTGGTAGATATTAGAATAAAGCTGAAAGGGAAGAGTAGCCTACTTATATGTGTTGATTAAGGAAGCACGTGGTGTAATGGTTAAAGTCATGGGAAATGGACTCGTCGCCCTGAGTTCAAATCCTGGACGTGGTAATTGCATTTTCACTTAGCGCTAATACCCTCGGGAAAGGTATGAATCCTACTCTCCCTCCAGCTATGGGTAAATAGTAGGGCAGACTGGGCTCTTTAACCTTGGTTAGGTAACTAGTCTAGGAGAAGGAAAACTGAATTCAAACCTGCTGAACTCCGCTTAAGAAATTGACCTTATGATGCATCCTGCTCGTGCAGAGGGGTTGGTAAATATATATATATATGTGTTGATTAACTATCTCGCCCCCTCCAAATTTCCTCAGGAGATTATAAAGATTTCCCTTCCCGGCCTCGAGTTCTCAGTACCCACATGCGGTCAGAGACTAAGTCAACAGTGTATCCATCTTTTATCCACCTTTGTTCCTGGGTAGAATTAAGAAAATATCGTAAAATTTATACAAACAGATCAGTCATGTTTAAACCATTACACACTTCAAATGATTTTACCAAAAAGTAAATATTTTCTTAGACGTGCCTTTCCCAGATAATACGCAGCCTTTGTTCCTACAGTAAATTTGTGAGAGGATATAAAGAAACAAAATCGGTGGGTATAATACTTTTATTGCCCTTATTTTCCTACCAATTTTGTTTTAAATAAAAAAAAAAAATAAATAAAAAAAGAATCAAGTGCTTAAACTAACCCTGAAGATTTACGGAAGAAAAAAAAAATATATATATATATCCTATCTCATCATCTCAATTGTTATCTGTACAACGTTTCGGTGGATATGCCCTCCGGTCTTCTTCAGATATTCCTTCTCGAACTCAGGAACGTTGTACAGATAATAAAGACGAGGACAATAGTCAAAATAATCTAAATATTACTAAGTAAATAAAGTAAGTAAAGTCGACGGGGCAGCCTAAAGTCGGTATCAGCCAGTCAGCGAGGGAGTCTATCCCCTTTTCAATAGCGGAAGACCAAGGAGATTGTTTTTTAGCATCTGAGGTGGAGCGCCACACCTACCATCAGCTCCTTTACCGTTCAGGTCCCTGTGCTACTCATACGCTGAGTTGGCGAGGACCGGTATCGAACTAGGAACCTTGTGGTTTGTAGCCGAACGCTCTACCGACTGAGTGTATCACCTGACAGTAGTAGAGGGATTGGGCAACTACATAAATGGAAAATTAAACAAATTAATTTTAGTATATTTTAAAACTGCATTGGAAAAAAGATAAATTATCTAAGATAGTTGCTTGCTTGGATTTTCGGCTTGCAATTTGTTATTTTGTTACATAATTGTTAGTACCCTAACACTTATTTACAGTAGTGTAGAAACCAAAATGGCTGTTATAATTTTTAGCCGGCGGCCTTGAAGGTTTGAGTGACTCGGATTTACCTCAGTCTGACCCTCCCTCTGGGGTACCGTGAGAATCGGTGGAGAAGACCCTCTTCCGGTTTAGATTAGATAGAGTTTTTAGTTCAGTATCGGCCAAACCACGACGGAGGTAAGTCGTGTTAAGCGCACGGCCGACTCAATCTGCAAGTAGTTTTTAATGGGGATTTCGGAATAAAATATGATCTAAAGCAAATCGAAGTCTTGGATTATTATCTAAAAACTACCAATGACACAGGGCTTCTGATAAAGAGAAATCCCCAAGACGAAGACCAGACGCTAGAAGAAGAACGTAATATACCAAAGATGGGCAGAAGAATAATATAAGTAAAGAGAGTATACAACAATTTTACACAGAAGACATTTCGTTATATTCATTTTTGATGGGTATTGTGTTTTTTAAGCTCAAGTTTTAAATATTTTTTCTTAATTTATTTTTCTATTTAACCCATAGAGGGGATCCTAACAGGTATTTCCAGTCAGTATCAGGGTGAACCTTGGAGCAATGGTGATGAAGGGTTACTCCACCTTTCTACAGCTCTAGGACTGAGACTTCACCGTTAGATCCAATTTAAGATAGTAACGTTTACCAGCGTGTAAACATCTATAGTTGGCGGACAGATAAGTCTGATAAACTTCGTGCTCATGAACATATGGGACTGAATAGTGACAAAAAATAAATCTAAAAGGAAAGTGCCGGTGGGTAGTTACACAGTGTATACCCTCACTTATTGTCAGATAAGTTCTTGCCAAGATAGGACGTTTTAGCGTGAGGCAAAATGTCTCTGCAAGATTTTAACATAAGTAAGTTAGGATAAATTAAAGAAGAAGGCCTATCAGATCTACGATGAAAATTAGATTGTGTAAATGACGATTTAAGAATAGTCTATGTCTGTATACAAATGGGAGCGGATTTGTTTCATTTTAACAGTGTATCAACCCGACTGAGGTACTTCTATGCCCAGAGGTTATGGAAGTGTGTTCATTGTACTCTACATTTAGTGTGCAGCTTCTTAAAAAATAAAAGCATACATTTATCATTCCCTTAACACGAGAAAGATTCGACACAAAGTTTAATCGGTTTGAAATCAGAGTTTTCTTCTATACTGATTGCCTAGACAAGGTTAAAGACCCCATCTAAGTCCTACTGTTTACCCACAGATGAAGGAAGAATAGTTGGTTGCATAACTTTTCTCAAGGGTATTAGCGCTCGTGAGGATTTGAACTCTGGTCACGGAATTAATTCCCTGGGCCAGTAATCATTAAAGTATATGCCGCGAAATAAAGAACTATTTGAAAATCTGATCATGAACGTACGATGAATGCGAATAACATCAAGACAAACACTATAATGTTTAAAATCAAGCAATCTTGAAAATAACAATCTCAAAATAACCTAACCATAAATGTTAATCGTAGTTCTACCATAAATAGACTCGTTCATTATTCTAGAAAAATAAGCGTTAAAGTGACATGCCACCAAGAGCAGGATAGATTATGAGAAAAAAGAAAGAGTTAATACTATTCTAATTACTTAATTGCAATCAAATTTTTTTGAACTTGGGTCATCGACAGTTGAATTGTTTTAAAGAAATTTAAAAGAATTTATATCCCCAAAACAGAAATATTTGAGAAGAATAATTGCGGAAAAAATGTGTCCCTGTCTATCGAGAAGCAGATATTATGGAATAAATACATTGAAACATAAGAGCGCGCATATATACATATATATATAAAATGGAAAATGAATCCGACATATGAGGAAGAATGAATAAAGAAAAGAAAGAATAGAATGGATGGATAATAAAAGATGAATTTAATATCACTTACACATGTGTTTCGGTCAGTTCATCTGTGCGAAAATATTTCGCACTCAGAAGATTCGAACTTCAGTGAAATTTTATTTTGAATGAAAAAAAATTCGTTGGAAATGTATTTTTGCAATACAAAATTATTTTCTACCATAACCCTAGAAAAATCAAATATCCAAATTCTAACGGTCTATTTCAGCGTTCCAAATGTGATTTTTTAAAAATTCTATTCGAACATTTCCAAAAAAATTAAAAAAATTCAAAATAAAATTACTCTGATGAAGGTTGAATCTTCTGTATGCGAAATATTTTCACACAGATGAACTGACCGAAACACATGTGTAAGTGATATTGATTAAATTCATCTTTTATTGTCCATTTTATTCTTTCTTTATTCATTCTTCCTCATATATATATATATATATATATATGAATTTATTTTGTGTTTATTATAGTTCTGACATTTGTATTTATCTACATGTGTAGATATGAACGCGTGTTATTCATTCAGCTATCATATATATATATATATATATATATATATATATATATATATATTATATAAGTAACATATCAATTTCTCCTGTCTGTCTGTTTGCCCATGTCATTTGTGAGTTCCTGAAGATCAAAGTGCTACAAGTTTACTTTTGCGGTCTAGTTAAGAAACCTGGTAAAATGCAGACCCATCGGGCATGTAAACCAGATCCATCTGCATCAACAACGAGCGCAATATAATTAGGTCCACAGGGGGTTGTTTACTCAGTAGAACAGCGAGCAACTTTCCCTAACTTGCCGCTTCAACCAGACCGACTAGATATATACCATAATTATATGTGTGTATACACACGGTGGATGCGGCTTCTTCGTTACCACAACGGATAATTCCTGGTTCTCCCCTTTCTATCAATAATCTCGTCCATCTCCATGGTTTATCTTCGGGTTGTCAGTTGAGTAAAAGGTGGATAGTGGAGGCGAGGTTGGTGGGAAGGGAGAATGGGATGGATCGGGATGCAAATTTGGCCGGCACGGTCCACCATTACCGGATATGCCGCCAGAAAACTTCGTGGGGATATTTGTTAAAGGAACCAAGAGGCTGTCGTTAGGAGGCTGAATGTTCGTGTCCCCCCCACGACCGTCAAACGTTATTCGGAAATGTTGAAACATGGCGGTTCGTTAGGGCGCTTCGTGAACGGAAGAAATTTGGCGAATAAAAACAGAACAAACATCTCAAAGACAAATACTGCCAAGTTGAACACGCTCAAAAGTTAAACCCCCCCCCACGTTATGTCCTAGCTGGTTTATTAGTAGCGCAAATGTTTTTATTAGGCCTTCCGTCATGTGAAAGCATATTTACCTGGGTGTGATTTTAGTGCCCTAAAAGGTAAGTGACATTCGGATAGACAGGCGCCGAAGAGGCACGTTCGTTGTGGAAAATATGTAAAAGGTGTTTATTTGTTACGTGATTGGTCATTAGTAGCGTAAACAGACAGTGATGAGTACGTGCTGAATAGTTTCACCAGCGCTAATTTAACGATTTGATATTATTCAGACCAAGAAAAATAATATGAGGCAACCGACTGGGTGGTAGGATCTTACAGCATGTAAACCTCTGGGTTATTTCATCTTAAATACTTTTTTGTTTAATCCATCATTTTTGGGTATTCATTTTTTTAATTTTTTAAAATCAAACTCAGTTTCTTTAAATATTTTATAATTGGTTTGTTTTGTTTTACGGCATATCAACCTCAGTGGGTTATTTCATGCCGATAAAGTTTTGAAATAAATCAATTCTTAATGGATAATACAATTTTTTTTATAAATACATTTTTCTATTTAACCCATAGATGGGACCCTAACAGGTACTACCACTCCGGGTCAGAGTGGACCAGGGAGCAATGGTGATGAAGGGCGCTCCACATTCCCCAAACCTCCAAAACTGGAACCTCACTATCAGATAGAGTTTAACGTCATTCCAGGACATGTAGACCCGCAGCCACCGCCTTCTAGCACCCATATGATAAAAAGGGTTGGGGCTTGCCATAAGGGAAATAGGGTTGGGAAAATCATATAGGTGCTAGGGCTTGACGTGACCAGCCGATTAATCGGAGGGGGCCTCTCAGACCGCCCGTCTATCCCAAGATAGGGCCAAAGTGGAGTATTGCATGTCATAAACTGCTCATCCACCTGGGCTCTATCCTTGAGCATCACGGGTCGCCACCCACGGCAACAGGTGGCCCCATTGGGGGAGTCTTACCCCTCTGCAAGGTGCATTCTAACGCCCCACCGACAGGGCGGTTTTTAAAATCTATTTATCCATAGGCGAGACTAATAGGTACTATCTCTCCACGTCAGGTTGGACAAAGCAATAATTACCATGAAGGGGGTAATACTCACTCCCGAGAGCTCCAGAATTGGAACTTCATTAAAGGTTAAACGTCATAACCAGGAAAATTAAACCCAAGCCACAGATTCTAGCACATTAAAAACGGCAGGAGGTTTGCCATCAGTACAGTATGGTCAGGCCAATTATATAGGTTCTGGGGCTTGACATGACCACCCGATTGATTTGATGGGGTCTCTCTAACCGCCCACTTAGCCTAATTAATGGCATGCTGCACGTCATGGACTGCTCAGCAATCAGTGTTCCGCCATTAAGCATTACTGATCACCACCCACGGCCACCGTGTAACCCCAGCGGAGGTATTTTACCATTCTACAGAGGTGCAGTCGGCGTACTATCCTTTTTAATATGGTTCGGTGTGTGTATTGCTGTACATGTTGACACTCCTCAGGTTTTCCTCTAGAAACATTGATATATTAAGACCAGTATATCATAACCTAACTATTCACTTGCACTGCGAAATAGTAGTGCTGGATGAATTAGATAATTTCATTCTTTATATAAATAGATCAGCGGGACAGTAGAACTGGGAAGGACATTAAATCTAGTCTGGCATGAGACCAAATTGTTATTAGATTAATTTGCACCGGTCTTAGATCTGTTTTAACTTGCCTAAAAGACCAACAACAGAATCTTAAGTGACATTAACTACAAACGGACTCTTTCATACAGATCACACACACACATATATACATATATATACACACACGATTGCGTTATTTAGGTGCTTGCATACTGTAGAGTATTTATTCATTCCTTTACTTTCATTCCCAGACGAATGCACTTATTTCAACGTCAGAATTTGGTGCCTATTCTCTGAGACAAACTTATTTTAAAGACATGTCAAAAGAAGTAGACAGACAAATAGCGGAGTATAAGGGGAGATCTACATTAGTTTGTTGTCATGAGTATGTCATTTTCGGAAAAGTAGAGTTGCGGATGTCATTTGGTTAAGTCAAGAAAATTGCGGAAACTAAAATGGAGACGCAAAAATACTATCCAAGTCTATCTACCAAGGAAGTCGACTGACTCGAAAAAAAAAAAAAAAAATAATAATAAACAAGAACATTAGTAGACCGAGACGAACCTCAGCGAGTTGATACAAAGGTTTTTGGTTATTTTTATCTGCTCAAAATTCATATAATAAAAAGTCAAGTTTAATCTTTCACAAAGTGTATGTGTGTTTGGGTGGGGGATATTATAAAATGTCACACGAGTTGCATGAAGGTCTAGATTATTATCAGATTTGTATATTTAACAGCACCCCTCACAATTAGGATTTGACACAAGATGAATTATTTAACGGGGTTTAAAAAAGTGTTAATTCAGAGTTTTCCTTCTCTTAGACTGCTTGCCTAACTAAGGTTCAAATGCCAAGCTTACCCTACTATTTACCTATAGCCGGGGGAAGAACAGATGGATGTATACCTTCGCCAATGGGAGATGCTAACAGCTTCGTCCAGGATTTGAACGTATCTCACCGTGTGACGAATATGTAGTCGGAATAACGTGATTTTATTCTTTCTGGATTTTCTAAAACCTGGAATACCAAAGTTACATACTAATTTTGATTAAGAAGGATCTTGTCACTTATTGGAACACCAAAAAATTCAATACTACAGCAGAGTATTTCTCTCTATATATTTACCAAACCCTCCGCACGAGCAGGATGTGACACAAGGTCAATTTCTTAAGCGGAGTTCAACAGGTTTGAATTCAGAGTTTTCCTTCTCCTAGACAGATTGCCTAATCAAGGTTAAAGAGCCCAGTCTGTCCTGCTATTTATCCATAGCAGGAGGGGGAGTAACATTCATACCTTTCCCAAGGGTATTAGCGCTAAGGGAAATGCAATTACCACATCAAGGATTAGAACTCTAGGCGACGAGTCCATTTCCCATGACTTTTACCATTACACTACGCACTTCCTAGAGTATTTCTATATAAGTTGCTAAAACAAGTCAATATATGCTTTAGTCAGCTCAAAACTGCACATTTAAAATTAGGAATTTGCTATCAGTAAATGTGTGCTAAATTCTTTCAAATTTGCATTTAATATTTATGGAAAAATAAACACTGCAGAACTAAAAGCGTCACCAGCTGCCGGAATTGAATTAAACAGAGTCAACTATAAAACAATGTAAAATATCTAAATTTTCTCTGCACATGGCTTAGTATTTATAGATAAATTTGGCTGTTTTTTTTTTTTTGTTGAAGCAACGTGCATACATTTATCTCGGCTTCCGAGTTGAGGAGCAGGAAGTCAAGTCTAAATTTATCATAAATCCAGACTTTATTTAAAGCCCCTTCAAGTTTCAAAATAAAATTCATCGTTCGGACCGTTAACATTCGTTTAGGTTTGAAAATAGACAACGGGTAAAAATGGCGCTTCGAAAAGACAATCAATGACAAATTGCAAAACAAGTGGTTGAAATACGATAAGAGAATGGAACTAGATGCACGATGCGAGACACTGGATTTAAGATGAGGAAGACTTTCGGTGACAGGTTGAATATTCACAGTGTGCTATAATTCATCTTTGTGTTTTGTTGAACTGCATATAAACTTCTTTGGGGTTGGTTTGTTTTGTTTTAAGGCATATCAACCTCAGGGGGTCATTTAATGCCGACAAAGTTTTGAAATAAATTCATTCTTAATGGATACTCAATTTCTATAAACTTATGTTTTCTTTTTAACCCATAGAACGGATCTTAACAGGTACTACCACTCCAGCTATTTGGGTAATTTAATGCCAGGAATGGTAAAGTAAAAGGGTAAAAAGTAAAGTCGTCGGGGTGGCCTAATCAAGCGAGGGAGTATATCCCCTTTTCACTAGCGCTAGACCAAGGAAAATACTTTTAGCGTCTGAGGTCGATTACCACACCTAACATCAGCTCCTTACTTTACCGCACAAATCCCTGTGCTACTCATACGTTGAGTAGGCGAAGGCCGGTATCGAACTAGAAACCTTGTGGTTTCTAGCCGAATGCTCTACCGACCGAGCTAACCCGGCCCTTATCTTTCATGTGGGTTTCGGTCCTTAGTATAAGTTTTATGATGGTATTTGGTTACGTTTGGTCACTTTATGGGAAAGGATCGGTTTTGATAGATCATGATGAAAAGGTTGCTTTCTTTAGAAAATTCAGTTCGATATTTTTGAAGATGTCTCGTAACGAGTCGGGTTTTTGGTTTCTTTGTTTAATGCCATATCAACTTTAGTGGGTAATTTAATGCTAGAACTATTCTTGTGAAAGAACGGAAATGGTTCTAGCCAACCCATAGTTGGGGAAATGAGAGGATGCATGCCGTTTCCACGGTAATAGCCCGAATGTGAACATAATAGCTCGATTGGATTTCGAACTCCTTTACTCGAATATCACAGTTCAGTATGTTAGCCACCATGCCAAGGGGTATCACCCCATAACTTTCGGCCATTATTGTTTATTTGGCGGTAAGATTCGACAGGTTGTTTGTTTGAAGGCATATCAACCTCAGTGGGTCATTTAATGCCGATAAAGTTTTGAAATAAATCAATTCTTAATGGATATTTATATTTCCAATAATTAATTACTTAAGCATACTGACAATTTCTCTCTCTCTCTCTCTATATATATATATATATATATATATATATATATATATATATAAGACACACACACAAGATGTGCCAAATGTATCGATATTAAAGCTGTATTTACCAACATAGAAATGAATAATAAATGGAACTTTTTTTTCAGAATACAAGCTGTGTAAAAAAGTTCAAAAATTCGATCATTTTTGACACCTGTGTGTGTGTGTGTATATATATATATTGTTTGGCTAGAAATAACAAGGTTCCTAGTTCGATACCCGCCCTCGCCAACTCAGCGTATGAGTAGCACAGGGATCGTTACGGTAAAGTAAGCAGCTGATGGTAGGTGCGGTGCTCCACCACAGACGCTAAAATAATATCCTTGATCTAGCGCTAGTAAAAAGGGGATATACTCCCTCACTGCATGGCTGACACCAACATTAGGCCGCCCCGACGACTTTTACTTATATATATTATTCAAAGAGTCCCTTTACTTGAACACTATTTCTTTTTGGAAGGGACAAGTATCTGTCATTGCTTTCCTATGTGAATGGCGGCAACGAACTTCGGACATTCACAGCGAATTGATTCGGACATTGACATTTGTAATTACATTAGTGCAAATGACAATACTAACTTCTCAAACTGAAAATCCAATGGAGACTCAAGTCTGTAAAACTGACATTATCTTAACGGTGCGTAAGCATTGATAATGTAGACCATTTTTCATTTGTATTGAGCCGAGAGTGTATTATCACAGAATTTGCCTTAATGACTATTTAAGATGTAAATCCAATTTGCCTCCAAGCAGCACCGATGTTTATTTGATATCTATACAAATAAATATGACGATTAAACTAATTGTGCTGCTATTCTTAATAAGTTTATCAGTTTTGTACGTATATACGTTTTCTAGGTGTCAGTATTAGCATATTTAGAAAAAATATGACTGACGGATTTTTATGTCATTCATGTCTAGGGTTTATTAACGCTATTGAGCAACGAATTAACAGTAAAGTTATGAGTAAAGGATAGCGTAAGATTCAACGGTGCTTGATGACAGTTATTTTCTTGCCTATGTGATCATTAGACCAAAGCGGTGATAACCGTGTTAACGCGATTCTAATTCAATTTTTTTTTTCTGCAAAAATGATCTCAGGTGCTTTGGCATTGTCACTTCCAGCTGGGAAAATTTGGCTCAAGACCGCCCTCGGTGGCAACAGAATCTCCATAGAGGACTGTACATGTCAGAAGTTACCCTGAAACAACATCACGAAGCTAAGAGGTCCATAAGAAAGCAACGACAACAAAGCATCGGAACATCAGGGACAACCTACAAATGCAAAATCTGTGGTCGAGAATGTTTCTCAAACATCGGACTTCATAGTCACAGGAAGCGCTGCAACTTCAGGGGCACACAAAAACTTTATCATAGTCTTTCGAGACTGAATTGCCAATGATGTGATCATTAGACAAAGCGGTGCTGACCGTGTTAACGCGATTCTAATTCAATAAAGCTGTCACTGATATTGAGCACTATTTATAAATATATCAAACATCAAAGAAACACACACATATCATTATAATGGAGATTGTATTTTTCTGTCTGTAACCGAAACTATATTCATACTCAAGTCACAATTCCCTTAGTTATTGACATCACATTCTCCAGGATTTTATTTTTATTTAAACCTCAATTATTAATAAAATTATTTTACATTATTAATACTGTTAACCATGTCTACATACTGACAACATGCTATTATATTTATATATACAACAAAATAGTGGTTTACAGTGTGAACGGGAAGGCTAATTTGCATATTTATTAAATTCGATTTTTTATATTAATATGTGCTTAGTATTATTGATTTCTAACTGTTTGGTTTTATTTTAATGAATATAAGCAAAAATCTCTTTAATGAATCTTAAATGAAATCCATTAACAAGAAAAGATAACTGTCATTTTATTCTTTACTTCCTCTTGTAACTAAATACTTAAATTAGAAAAAATAATGAAAGGCGAGAGTGATGGAAGAGTAAATTTCAGTTCTATTTTTCGATTATATCCCCCTCGGTTTCAAATCTTTATCTGCATTCTATTTTTTCATTAGCCTTTCTGATTTAATACAATATTTTATTACATTAAAACTTAAATACTTGCACCCGGAGGGTGCATATATTTGCTAGTATATATAATTCGCATTTAAAAATAAACTAGAACCAACAGTCCAAATTAAAACAATACTTCCGATTTACCAAAAAAATTCGCTGTCAGTTTGGCAATAGACAAAAAAGCAGATGCTATTTTATACAAATTGAAGGAAGAAGAACGGTATCTCTGATAGCATCGATAAAATGCAGTGTTGTCTGATATAGTTTTAACTTAATTTATACCATTGTACTTCGATTAGTCAGCGATTAATCTACTTAGGTGAGCCGAGTTCGCTTTAACTTTGTTATAGACAAGTGTCTACTCACAACACCTAGCGCCCTCTGTGACCCGGTGTAGCCATTAAAAAAAAGATAAGTAGCCTTAAACGACTGGATCGAATTCCGAATTAAGAGGACGGTTCAAAGCCTAAGGAAATAAACGTTAGTGAAAGTAAAGACAGAGTTAGCAATATTAATGAAACAAGGATAAAAAACAATGTCCGAGTGAGAACACGAAACGAAAGAAAGATAAATTAGTTAGATTAGTTTCAAAGAAAATGGAAACAAAAGTAAAAGTAAAATTAAGAAAACGTGAAGAGACAATTAACAATGTAAACAGTGAAGAGAAAACTTCGCGCCAAATGTCTGTACTGGGAGAAGTATTTAACTTAGAAAATGAAGTTTCATAAAAAATAAATTTTGTGTTGGGGGTCTATGAAACATATTGCTCAAAATCGTGACGTGACATAACAAGCGGATTTCCAATTTTTAATTACATATAATTTCAACTCAGGTTAATTTGGCTGTATTAAATGGCAAGAATATCTGCATTTAAAAAGGAACTAGGTAAGTAATCTGTTACCAACATATATAATTCACTATTGCTGTGTAGACCTCACTAAGCAATAGGGGGGGGTGTTAAATCCAGGGATAGTGTAGCTCATAAGTGCCTTTATGTTCCACCACCATTAATGTAGCAACGAAAGTGTTTTTTTTTTTTATACAAAAGCTGCTATTTCTTTGAACTAGAAGGATTGATATTCTGAGAAAAGTTACTTTTTTAAAATTTCAATTCAAATTTTGAAAAACAAGCAAAAGAGGAATTGTTTTGTTAATTTGTTTAACAGTGTATCAATATCTTTTCGGTTCGTTAATGCATTTTTCTTTTTGTAAATGCGTGATAATCACAACTATATTTTCAATGTTCTGTTGCACTCTTTTGAATTCCATTATTTGTTGAAAATCTTGTTTCAACTTAGGGAATATTATGTATTCCTATATCAATGATGGGCTGAACTTGCACAAAGGTGTCAAAATTAGGGAGACCCAGAAAAATAGAACCCACAAATTTTGTAATAATAATTATTACAATTATTAGATCGTTTAAACCCTATAATTGTGTATGAATTTTAACTATGGGGGTCTAGGGTTAGGGTTAGTTTAAGGGAAAAATGAGTAATAATTTGGGTTTGTTTTTTTCTAGGTCTCCCTGTATACCGGTGACCCAGAATAAACAGAACCCACACATTTTGTAATAAAACTTAATTTTAACTAGGGGGGTTTAAGGTTAGTTTAATGGGAAAATAAATAATTTGGGTTCTGTTTTTCTGGGTCAATCTAATTTTGACACCTTTGTACAAGTTCAGCCCAATAATGATATTATAATACTAATATATACTACTAATAATAATTCATAATTATGGTAATTCATACGCAATTATAGGTTTTAAAAGATCTAGGCCTATAAATCATATCCTTTTACTCAGTTATAAAACATTTCGTTTAATGATATATGATTATAATACTAATTATATTTTGATATGTATTATAAAAGGAAGCGAATGTTGACTAATGGATATCTTCATGGGAAATGGACAGAGGGAATAGAGTTCAAATCCTAGACAAGTCTTATTTCACAAAACGCTAATAACATTGGTAAATATATGAATCCACCTATTCTGCATACAGCCCCGGGTAAATAATAGGACAGACTGGCTCTTTAAGGTTGACATGACAACCGGTCTGGGAGAAGGAAAACTGACCAAACCTGTTAAACTCCGCTTAAGAACCGATCTCGTGTCGCATCTTTCTCGTGACTGAAGGGTTGGGTATATTTCATTTACTAAGAATTATAAAAATCTAAGAACTGATAACTTATACAGCTATATAGTTTCAACCTAACTAGTCCTATATAGTTATCTATGTTTTTATGAAATTTTTTATAGAATTTTCAATGCAAATTGTATAGATAAATATGGCTATTCTCATTGAATAATAATGAAATAATTATCTTATTTCCTACCTCCAAAAGGCCCACTGTCTATTGAAAGAACTCTGCTTACGATAATTGTGGAGTTAATTGCTACTACAAAAAAACGAAAGGGCAGAGTCTAAAACGTAAAAATTTATTCGTACACTAATTGTCAAAATTATCTATTGCAGCTGCTTCTGATTAGTGAACACTATCTTTATCTTATCTATATTTACGGTGCTTATGTGTTTTTATGAGTAGGATTTTTGCTTTGAACTTTAATAGCCAGATGTTTTATCAAAAACATAACACCCTAACAACGTGTTTAGAAAACAAGTGTGATCGATTCAAGTCACGGTAGCAAACCGTTTTGATTGGTAGTTTCGTTGTACATTGTGTGCTGAAATGTGTATTGCTTCAATGATTGTGGGATTTGAAATCCGCACAAATCAACGTGCAATAAATTCTTATTCGGGAAGAGAAGCTTTATGAAATTGATATAGGCAGACAACGGAAGCAAATAAAATCTTTACTTGTGCGAAAGGTAAAAAAAGGCGCAGTTAGTGAGCAGATGGATCCAGAAATGTATCTATGGTTACAAGATACTTGACAATCAGGCTGTCAAGAATGGCTAAAATCGAGATTCCGAGATCAAATTGTGCTTCATGTTACGAAAGTAATTGGAAGAAAAATGAAACAACAATTCCTTTCCTTCTCCTATACTGGTTGTCTAACAGTTCTTCCAGGCTGTGGTTGTGTCGGTGCTGCTATATGGCTGCACCACCTAGACCCTAACAAAGGGTCTTGAGAATAAGCTAGATGTGAGCCGCACAAGAATGCTGCGTGCAGTCTTGAACAAGTCATGGGGAGCAGCACCCTCAAGGAAACAGCTGTATGACCACCTGCCCCTCATCTCACTAACTATCGAGAGAAACGGACAAGACATGCAGGACACTGCTGGAGAAGCAAGGATGAACTCATAAGCGACTTTCTCATGTGGAAGCCAACACATGGACATGCAAGTGTGGGGCGGCCAGCAAGGACCTACATTGACCAGCTATGTGAAGATGCTGTCTGCTCCGCAGAGGAGCTTCCAGGTGTAATGAATGATAGGGAAGGTTGGCGAAGGTTGCTGCATGATGATGAACAGTATTTAAAGAGCCCAGTCAGGCTTGCCATTTACCCATAGCTGTAGTGAGATTGGAGTTTTACAAGGTAATTAGCACAATGAGAAATGCAAATAGCCTCGTTCAGGATTTGAACTTCGTGCGGGCTATTTCCTACGAAGGTAACCATTACACCAGAACCTTATTGTTTAACGATATAAGCTCACAAATCCCCAATTTGGCAACCATAAAAGAGAACTGTATTTAGTTTTTTCAGAATTCAGAAACGTCAGCACAGCTATAATCAAATTCCAAAAACTATGCTTTGTGCTTGATTAATGGACACTGTAAAAAGCGTCGACTTTGCCAAAATGCTTACATAATTGTTGCTATTTCCTGAAACGAGTCTAATTCGACCAACCTCCCAAATCATTCTATTTTTATTACCGTTAAATCAACTATACATTCTCACCGGCTCTACAATTACCAAGTCACAATTTACACGTTCGAGGTTTATCTAATTTGACGGATGTTCTACAATCGGTATATCATTAAAGCCAACTTTTTCTTTCAATATTTAATGATATTTAATTCCTTTGTTAGAATGTCGTGAAGATCTTCATTGTAAAAATGTAACCTAATAAATGTCTTTGAAGTTCATCTTTTTTCATTGAATTTACAACACGTTAATTGTATGCAGTGTTGAAATTTTAGGAGACTTTCGGCAAGAGAAAATGAGTACCGCATGATATAGGGTATTCAGCTGCGTTTAAAAGATTCTATTCTTTGACGAATTTATTTTAAGACACATAAAAACTCGCAATGAAACAGATTTAATTGAATTCAAAACTAAAGATTAGCACGAAGATCCGAGTCGGTGTTCAATAACAATATCCATGGACGAACGTTGTTTCTTGTCAGTTTCAAAAAGATAATTTTTTTTGTACAAATTGTTTAAAAAAATATACAGAGAAACTGGGGCATACTTTATATAATTAATTGTAAAATAAACAAACACTTCTATATATTCATGACCATAGGTTAGTGGGTTGGGAGGTTTTGTGTTAATGAAGAAAGAGGAAGGAGCTGTCTATGTAATTTTGACTAACGAACAGAGACCCTTTTGTTTAAATCCAAAGATTTCCTACTCCTGTACGGATTGCCCCACAAATGTTAAAATCCCAGTCTGTCCTATATCCCTATAGGTAGAGGGAGATTAGCTGGATTCCCACCCTTTCCAAGGGTATTGGAACTATGCTAAATGCCAACAGCCACGTCCAGGATTTTAACTTTTCTCACTGTGTTCATTTTCAATGACAGTAATCATTGCACAATACGCTTCCAGGTTCAATCTTGTCACATTTAATGATTACATCGATTTTAATGGCACGTCAACTCATATGGAATCATTTATTCCAAGCAGTAAACCGTGGGGGATGGCTCCCCAAACATTTAAGTTTCTCCGTCTAGCAAATCCCTCTTGTGGGGGGGGGCAGAAACTCCAAGGTATACTAAGTGATTAAGAGGTGCATACTTTCAGTTAAATAATTTTATAGATATCAGGTTTTTTTAATAGATTACCGTAACAACTGAAAGAATTACAGAAACACACTTCTACCTTGACTTACTAGTTTCAGTCGTTCCATTCGTAACTCAATTTCCTCATGTATCAAACATTTTTCCATTGAAATAAACTGAAATACCATTGCCCCCTCCCCTAAAGAAAATACTATTTTCCTTACTTTTTGAAATAAGGAGATAGCGTTTAAAATTATATCAATATGACCATTTCATCAACGCGTGATCAGTCGGTCTCTCTCTCATTATATATATATATATATATATAATATATATATATATATTATATGAGTAGTGGCTTACCGGTGGGTACGGGTACGCTCGTTGGGAGCGCACAGTATCCAGGGGTTAAGACTGTGAAAAAACAAATACAAAGTGCTCAATATAATGTAGAGCAAAATGCATTTAAGAAATGGATATCACGTAACCTACTTGAGTTTCCTCATCTGAATCGTCAGGGTTATATCCGCTGAATTAGTTTTTGTTTTGGATAAACAAACGTTCATTTATAACAATAGGACCTGTTTCAACGGACATACGTGGTATCAACTGATATTAATCGAAAACTCGATTAATTCAGCGGATGTAACCCTGACGATTCAGATGAGGAAACTCGAGTAGGTTACTTTATATCCATTTCTTAAATAATTTATATATATATATATGCGTGCGTGCGTGCGTGTGTGTGCGCGCGCGCGCGCAAGAAAATCGCTATGTAATTTTAGAAATAAATTTGATCAATCGTATACACACGTGTGAATATAAAACTATTCATAATTATTTATACGGTGCCCTCGAGATGCTTTCAAACACACAAAAAAAAACACTTTCATTTTTCTCGAACACCTGTGATAAATTCAGAATTTCTTGGCTTTTTCTATATTTAACTGACTTTCTATAAATGAAAGTTTTAAAAGACATGTCTCTAAAAGAAAAAAAAAAGGTTCCTATCACATGCACGTTAATTTTGTTTTCTACTCAAAATGTTTTCAATATTTTTTTCTAAAGTTCTCGTTTTCACCAACAAGTCTCCTAAGGGATTACAATGTAAGGAAAATGTCCTTAGTGAAAAAAAAAATAGCGTACTTGCTCACCTAAACTCACGTAGCATACCTTGAATAATTTTTTTCAAACCAGAGTTAAGAAAAATAGACGTAACATATACATTTCGTCAAATGGAAATATATTCTGGAGAAGAATCTGAGCTCAAAATATTGAGAGGTTTAGGAAGAGGTTTGCATTCTAGGCAAATATTATTTACACTCCTTTGGTTAGGTTAGTTATTCAAAGTACGCATGAAGAAAAATATACAACCTTTTATAAATCATACTTGAAACAAATCATATCCATATGTTGCAACTAATAAATTCACAATCATCAGGTAATAATATCAATGTATTATTGTTATTTATTTGATATGAAATTTTTCAACTTTATCTATTCATAGGGATATTTAACCTCCATTGCTACCTGCATTTTTATTTCTAAATTTTCAATGCAGCAATGAAAATATAAAAAAAAGTTTTACTAAAATCTTGTTAAATAAATAAACTATCGGCAACCATATATATGCATTTATCTAGTCATTTCTTAATTCATTTGTAGTAGTGACGTCTCGAATTCTAACTTTTATTCATTATAGCAAGGTACTGCCAAAATGTTGGTTCATTTTCATTTAAAAACGAATTAAAATTAATTAAATCGATTATTTAAGGTCAAATTTTTCTTCAAGTCGAAAACTAGTAACATAATGAGCATCTGTAAATATATATATATATATATATATATATATATATATATATATAGAATACGTATGAGTAGGCGCTTCATGGAAAGCATTTCGATATGTATATACGAGCTTGTTCATAAACTTTTAATCCTAATCCACAATAAGGAACTACTCTTTATAAAAACTTGAAAAAGTAATTAAGATATGTCTTTATGTACAGGTCCGACCAATAAAAATGTGGTAGGTAAGTGATAAATCTAAGAATGAGTAGGACTGAACCGCCATAAAGTATCTGGTGAGGCTTAGAACTTTTCGAACAACTTCCATACATACAAATACAAACTAAAGAAAGGAAATGTGAGGATAAGATTATAAGTAAAAAAAAACAACAAAAACAAAAAAAAAATTAAAATTGTAGAATAATCATTCTAGTTCCAATTACCGTCGAATTGGTAAGACAAGGCCGCAAGTGGTTATAACTTAATACGAAGCTATATTGCTGCAAATAATACTGCAAAATGCCGGGTTATTTATGAAGCCTCATAACATCATAGAAACCAAGCAGCCAATCAGGACTCGAGGAATGGAATCACACAAATGCTTGAGTGGACTATTCTGGATTCCCATAAGTACCAATATCTTGGCATTGATTCAGTTGTGCTTAGCTTGTTGCTGAAACCAACAGTACACTAACTCACTTCAACAAAAATAATTATTTAACAGAACGATACTAACAAAGAAAAAAGAAAGAAAAAGAAACACGGAACGACTAATAAACCAACAATAAAAAAGTATGGATATTGTAAGTTCCAACAGAAGTTTAAGCCTCATACCAAGATATCTATATATCTATATCTATATCTCTATATCTATATATCTATATCTATATAAAAATGCGTTTGCACAGTACAAAAGCATACATCTAATTCTATAACTATTCCATAGTGCTCTTATAATTCAATTTAAAAACAAATATTAGACACTATTAGGCATATATACATATCAATCCAGGTTTCTATCAATACCCTTTTTAATGAAATAAGTATAAAGGATATATGTATAAATTATTTCACCCTTATATATTTTTTATTTAAGAAAGTAAATGCATTTTTCTACTTGTGCCAATCATTTACTGAGTGTAGACTTGTTTGGCTCAAAGCCAGAATATGAGATAGCAAGTAAGTGTAACTTGACAGTTTGCTAAATTATCCCACTAAACATTACATTTAAGCCGCTTAAATGGCAAAGTGAGTAATTGCCATTCACAACGTCCGTGAAGTCTAAAAACAATTAAGAAAGGCCGAGTTGTGTCATAAAATTATTTACTTTAATGACAAAGGAAAAACAATTACAGAAAAATGTAAAGAAATTAATATCAAGGTTATTTGTAACGAATTCTATTACAACTATATTTTCAACAATTTTTGGCGATGTACCAGAGTAAGTTAATCTTAGGAGAAATAATTACAAATGACAAATAAACAGCTATATATATATATATATATATATATATATGTGTGTGTGTGTTATTTTTTTTTCTTGATAGAATAACAATAATAAAGCATAATAATAAACCCGACCATCCCTCACAATTTACTTCTTGGCATAAAATAACCCTACAGGGTTGACCAATCAAAATATATTATTAATAGAATAATATGATGAATTAGGATTTGCACAACATTTTAATTAATCTATAAATGTAAAATATTTTGTGAAATTATTTTTTAATATTTTTGTTAAATGTTAAATAATCCACTAGACGTTGTTCATTTTTATTTTTTCATTTTTTGAAACATGACATCTTTAGAATTAGAAACCTTTTAAAAATATAATTCATTTTGGAAGGAAAAAAAAGGATTTTTGAAGGGGCCTATTTACAGACAATAAGAAAAGTATTGTCAGGATTTTCTGCTCTCAAGCAGATAGACAGATGGAATGAAATGAGTTGTAAGAAGATCTAAAAATAATAAAAACTTACTAATATATAAGAGTATGTTATTGTCAGTAAAAGGTAAAAATATACATATTTTCAAAGATTTTAAACAACAAAAATGACTACCGGAAATGTATACAAATGAAAGTTAATTAAATGCTTTTAACAAGAGTTTGCGCTGTATGTGGTATTATGGTATTTGTATAAACAAACAATAGCAGTTTTTCTTTCTTTCTAAACCATACAGTATGCTTAGAATATAATGTCAATTACAACGTGTTCACTTTTCAAACCTACACTAATTTTATTTAATTAAATAACTGAATTACTAAAAACGCTTGTTTCCTTTAATAAGAAAATGCATTTGCGACTCAAAATTGAAGAATGAAATTAAGTATGCAACTCTTTCTGCATGTCTTGTTTTCTTTCATTTTCTTTTCTCTAAAGTATATCTCATATGTTCAATTTTTTGTGGTAGATTCTTAATTCCTACGTCGCATATGAGTAATTTCTTCATAATTGACACCAATTAATTCTGAAATGTAACATGTTTATCAGAAAATATTTCACCTTTTAAGTTTTCTAAATGTACACTTTTCAAAATAAAACTTGGTTTAACAGGGAATCATATTTGCTTGCTTTAATTGTTTAGTTTTGTGGAAATGGCTAGACAAATATATATATATTTCACCCCCCCCCGCCAACACTGCTATGTTTAACACACTAGAGGGTGTTTATCTGTAACATTCCCTCCGCAACTTGTGGGTGTGCTGATAGCCTGGTGATTAGGGCCTGACTGATGAAAAATCAGCCGGATTTCAATCCCGGCTGCAGGTAACCTGCTGAATCTAATCACACTGGGGAGACGTAATACGTCAAAACAAGTGTATGTGGAGGATTATATATATATATATAATTTTTCATTTGAAATATGTTTATCTACTTAGAAGTAAATTAAGGAATACCATGCTTATTTTCCTTCATTCGTCGCATTAGAATCAATAAAATAACACGAAAAATATTGACAGGTGATAGCCGCTTAATTCAATTAACAGTAACCTGTATTAATTAAATACCTTAATACTAAACTCGTCATGCAATGTAAAAAAAAAACAGAACATTTCTTTTATGCAACACAATATAAATGATTAAACAGTAAATTAATACAACTTATATTTACCAACCTCTCCTCTCGAGAAGGATTCATCACATGGTCAATTTCCTAAGCAGAGTTTAACAGGTTTGATGTCAGGTTTGAATTCAGGTTTTCCTACTCCAACACCGGTTGCCTAACCAAGGCTAAAATGTCATCCACCCAACAAGTTATCCATAGCTTGAGGGAAATAATTGGATACACACCTTCCAAGGATTATATGTTTAATCATAGTGTAATGGTTAGCAAGCTAGTCTCACACATTTATTTCTTGTGAAAAGCTATTTTGATCCTCGCTGGATTGCTCATATTTGCAATTGTGTCAAATCCTGCTCGTCATGAATGGGTTGGGCAAATGCCTATATTTTCCAAGGGCATTAGCATGATGAGAAATGCAAACAGCCTCGTCCGGGATTTGAACCCTGAAACCAAGTCCATTGCATACAAGGATAACCATTACCCAACCGCCTACTACAACTTATAAAAGCAAATATATTAGTACTGTAAATCACTGATCCTCAATGAGTATGTGTGTGTGTGTGGGGGGGGGGCGAGTCATTAAATTTATTTCGTTCTAAGCAAGTAAAAATATAAAAATACAATATTTTTAAACATCGAATTTACCAGGGTAAAATAGGAATCAAAGAGCAAAAGGTTGAAAACCACAGTTATATATAAACTATTTTTTTTACTATTTCATATTAATACTAACACAAACCAATGGCCTACTTAAATACATTTATATAGACCAACCGTTGTATTTTAATATTTATCTAGCCGTTACAAGAGATAGAATCGAACACATCCCACAGAGGGTCTAGGATACAACCTTCTTAACGATCCCAGACATTACGGATCTACGCAATGTGCTTAAAAAATTATGAGACTTACTGTTCGAATTATCAACACTAATTAAAAATCAACTGAGTAATTCTTTGACCTTGAATCATTCAGTTCACGCTTATCGTTCAGATTTCATATTCAGCAGAATATTGGATTATTACAGCTGCCTAGTTACGCCTGCCATGAAAATGGAACGAGAATATAGAGCAGTGGATACTGTGTTGGGGGGGGGGTCTGATGGTTAACAAGCTTGTCGCAGTGATTTTTGAGTAGCGACGTTTCTTTCCTCTCACTTGGTGCACCCATACTCTTAACACGAATCTAAACGTATATTTGAAATTGTGCTGGACCGGTGTTAAGTTCTCATACCCCCTCCTAGTTAAGTTCCCTACAATCTATGATACTACATATAAAATTCCATAAATTAGTCTTCATAGATTAGTTTGGACCAACAGTGTGGGCTCATGGGTTGTATGTATCGGTTCTGCCTGAGTACCATACTAGACTTATTAAATTCTATAAATACAGATCAATTGAAACTAAAAAAATAGGTCAAAACTGGATTGTTGTGATAATGTTAATTTTGCATTAGTTATTTTTAGACTTAAATATTTTTAAAATGAACCCTTTTTATGTACTTAGTCAAATGATTTCCTCTATTTTAGACCCATAAAGTTATCCAACTTTGTTTCTCAGATATAATCCCGTACTACATACATACTTTGTCTTTTACGTCTATTTTTATTATTATTCGGGTATTTTACGGAAATACTATTATTTATACTGATGGGTAGATTCACGATTTTATTCGGCTTAGATTATTTAACAGGATATCCACCGGCTATTGTTCATTTAATGCCAAATTCGTCGGGGGTCGTTAAGAAAGACCAAAACTATCGACACCTAAAATTTTCATGAAATTGTTGATTTTCAGGCACTATAATGGGGGTTTTAAGTGTTCATATCCATGGAAAGTCTTCGAATTGATGACTTTCTTTGGCATGAAAGAATTCTACTCATCTAAATCCATAAAAAAAGCTGATAAAATTGACACCAAAATTTCTCTCGAAATTTGAGATTTTTAAGCACTATAAGGGGGGTAGGCGCTCATAGCTCAGTCAATTCTTCGATTTGAGCGCTTTTCCTGTTTTAAATAAATTCTACACATCAAAATCCCGACAGAAACGACAATTTAAATAATCTCAAAAATACATATATTTCCAATCTTTTTAATTATTCATTGTACACTCATGTTTCAAGCATATCTATTCAGTACTAATCATTTTAAAACGAATCTATTTTACATATTTAGACCCTAACAGTAACTTCGATAATATCTAATCAAATTACTCTTATTATTTCGGTAGCTGTAGACTTTTTACATTAGTAATGAAATGGAGGTTTCGGTTCCTTTTTAACAGTATTTTTCTTGGCTCGTCTATTTTCCGCATTAAGATTATAAAATGATTTCAATCAACAAAAATTTCTGTGACACCATCTCCAACTTCTAGAATAAAAGATGCAAAATAATACATTAATAACTCAGGTATTTTACAGTGAGATACATACTTATTATTCAACCTATGAACTTTTCAAACTACCTGCATATATGCATATATAAAGGAGTATAAAAAAAATCAATAACAGAGAAAACAGTCTGGATCTAAATCCAATTGGAAATTTATGGTAGATATTTTTTTTTAAATGTATGCATTCACTAAGTAAGAACTACCTGCTTATATGCATATTTAAAGTAAAGTAAAGTCGACGGGGCGGCCTAAAGTCGATATCAGTCAGCCAGCGAGGGAGTATACCCCCTTTTCAATAGCGCTAGACCAAGGAGACTGTATTTAGCATCTGAGTACCATCAGCTCCTTACTTTACAGCACAGATCCCTGTGCTACTCATACGTTGAGTTGGCGAGGAAAATCAATAATAGAGAGAACAGTCTGGATCTAAATCCATTTGGAAATTTATGGTAGATACTTTTTTTCTTAAATGTCTGCATCCACTAAATAAGAACTATTAACTGCCAGTCGGGAATTTGGAACCACTTTGATTAAGAAATATTGCATTAGATTAGTAAAAGCCATGACTGAAAGAAAACTGGAGGAGGGGTAATGCATTGCTATAGTAAAACAATTTACAATGTATCTTTTAGTAACAAATTTATCATGCTGACACCATTTTCCAAATAATTTAAAGTCATTCTCCGAACATAAGTGAAATTACACACCAACTATCGTTTATTTTAAGAAATCAGGTCTGTACGACATGCATTACATGACAAAATTGATTACCGCAAACTGATGGGCTATCCTCTTCTCTAGTTAGGAAGACCGAAGCAAACGTTGTGTACAGTTATAATTATGCTTCATTAAACTATATCGGTCATGAATCAATATTTCAGTTAGGCTATGCATCAGTATAATTGGAATGAGAGTTCAGTTTCCTAACCAATACACAAGGACGAACATTCATTTCAATTTTACGGTGCCACCAACAAGCTTTAGAGCAAGGGGTTCCAACTTGGCCTAATACAGCGACAACAGAAGTGGAATAACATTAAGCCTTTTAGAATTATTACTACAAGATACTGATCGTATTTGTTAAACTCAATATAAAAACATCGAGGTATATAGTTGTATTTTACACACACCGTCGCTGTTAACTGAAATAAGTGGAAGATTCAGTGGTATATTGAATTACGAGTTTAATTCGTTCCACTCCGATCTCAATTCCTTCGTATATCAAAACAATTTTCCCGATTTAAATAAACTGAAATTATTAATCTATGTCAACCCTCCCGCCAAAATAAACCCGATTTTTGTTAGTTTAAAAAAAAAAAGTATAGTGCTATATACAAATATAAAACAGTATATAATGAATTATTTGAAGTGATATGATTTAATGGGTATTTTAATGAATAATATTTTTTCTTTTGCTTAATAAATTTATAAACTTAATGTTTAATGAACATATTAACTTAAGTGTATCTGAATCTCGCTCTTGCTTCCAAACAAAAATCGAATGAAAGAGCTTTTAACACGAAAGACTCTTAAGTTGGTACACTAGTAGATCCCAGTACTTAAGAGATTTCCTAGATCAATTATCCATTTGGGATCAGGTAAAATATGGAAATTGTTTGAAATCCTCTTATATTGAAATGTTAGGAATATTAAAACAACACAGCAAAATTAAATATAAATTTACAAACCTTTGTTGATTGAAACTGATGTCTGACAAATATTTGATTATTGATGTACGTGTGAAGGGAAATTGTGAAACTTCCGAAGTGAGAAAAGCAGCATTCACTTACCTAAAAAGAAAGAAAATAAGAAAATATGAATAACCATGAAGTTATTTATCCATTTAAAAACAGAAAAATTTTTAACAATTTTAATATGAAAACTGAAAAATAAATACATACATCTCTTGTAATAAATGCGAATGGCAGTGCCACTTTTTAAATTTTACTCCTAGAGGACGTATCCCAACACATACTATTTTTTGAATCAGGCTGACCCTGTGCTTAATTCAAACGCGCAATTCTGAGACTTTGGATTCCCAGGATTTAGTTACTGCGATTATTTAGGTGATATTCATGTGAGGAATTTTTTGTACGATAAGAAAATAATTTGAGAATAATTAAGAACCCTCGGGAGGAAATAGCTATATTGTTGCCAAATAGAACGGATTTTAAGTATGTAAATAATAAGTACAAGACTATAAATTATAGTTTAGTGTGTGTGTGTGTGGTGAGTGGGTAGCTAAACATTTTGGTTATTATCTTTTCGCGTTGACGAGTCCATTTCCTACGACTCTAACCATTAGACCATGCGCCTCCATATAAGTAATAGATTTTACCAAAACAGGAAACACTAACGTTCGAAACAGGTTCTATTATATACTAAGTTTATTTACATATCTTACATATCGTGTAATATATTTTACGTATGAAGAAGCATTTGTTCTTGAATAAAAAAAAAACAAAAAAAGTTGGCCTTTTGGGGAAAATGTAAATTTAATTTCAGAGAAATGCATTAAACAATTAGGTCAGTTAGTTGTTTCTTTCTTTTCTGAAGCCTGGCCTCAATAAAATACGAAACTTGCATCTATGTATTTGACCTCAAAATACAGCTTATTAAATCTAATGCTAAGTAAAATCACCGATCATTAGATTACAAGGTATTTTTGTTATACTCTTTTCGATGTTCTACTTTCGTTTTCTTGGTTCATTTATTACATTAATTGGTGCATATATGTGTGCCTTATCTTAATGTCTATACGAAAAAGAAATTTCAGATAGCAAGACATTTTATCGGAGTTAAATTAATTTTGCATTATAGTTTTATTGTTTTTTTAAAACCGTCTACCTACCAAACCCACTACTTTCACCTTTATCACGTTTTCGGTTCTTTGAAAATTTGTTTCTTACTTTTTAGTCTGTAGTTAATAGATTCACTTAAGGATAAAACGGATTTTTTTGCTGTTTCTTTAAGAACACTTAATCTGGTTGTTGAATTTATTTTAAGTATTTTTTTTATATGTTATTGCTATTTATAAACAGATTCTGGTCTTAAGTATTTCTGTGTCGGTTAATTGGGGGAAAAAAAAGTAAAAATAAAATTCCCCAAACCTATGAATCCTGTCCATAGTATTCGGGGACATCTCACATGGTGCCCAGTGTTAGCAATACTAGAAGACCATTGTTAGTGAGCCCAGTTCTCCCTGGGCGCCCAATTGTTAGGGCTTAGGTCACATCTAAACTAAACTTAGTAAATAACTAACCTTCCAGATTTCGAGTGTAATTGACTGACAATAATGTGTTCGTAGAGAAAAGTTTCTCCTTAGTTAAAGAAGCAAAATGGACCGGTTTGACTCAGTGAATAGAACACCCGATTAGAAAACCCAAGTTTCCAGGTTCGATACCCACCCTCGCACAATCGAAGCATAAGTAGCACAGTTTGGATCTCTGTGGTATGTAGGGAGCTAATGGTAGATCTGACGCTCCAACAGACGAAAAAAAACAAAAAAACAATCACCCTGGTCTAGTGCTAGGGAAAAGCAGTTAGACACCCTCGATGTCTGGTTGATACGGACAATAGGCCACTCCAACTTTTACATCAAGTAGTAATGGTTATTTTTCTTTATTTGAATGCTCTTGTACAAAAACCAAAAGGAGCGTTGCCGAAATATTAACTCGCCTCACCGATTCCATTTTCCTCGCGGATATACATCTAATAGAACAAAGCTTGTGTGTGCTAATGGAGTGAAAAAAAAAAAAAAGCCTATGGCCCCTTTGCATCGATTAACAACGATCTCAAATTGTCTATCTTCTTTAAAAGGGGGTGTTATTTCTCTAGCTTTTATTGATCTAAGCAACATTTTCATATCATCGATTTCTCCTCCTTTTGTTTTGTCTGATATCTTCATCTCAGCTTTTTAATCCCTTGTTATTCATTATTCGACGCTTCGGCTTTATGTTGTCAATCATTACAGCTTAAATATTGAATCTCTTTTGGGTGGGTAGTTTGCACGTTACCACCGATCCGTTAATAGATTTCAGTGTTATGACGATTGGCGCCAACACCGACATAAAAGGCAACACCACGTAAGATGGACAAAACTTAACACACCTTTTTCATCTTTACTACATACAGTTTGGGTTTTTTATTCAATTATCCGGTGAAAAAGTATAGTTTTTTTCTGTGACAGTAGTAATATTTACACAAAGCATCTTAACATAACTTATTGAATCAAAATGTGGCATATGACCCTGTATATTAGGCCTTGTGGAGCAGCATCACACAAAGCCGTTGTACGGCCACTTACCGCCTATCACATAAACAATCCTAGTACGACGAAAAAGACATGCACAAGAATCAAGGAAGAACTCATGAGATACGTATCAGTTTAATGGTTAGCAAGCTAGACTCATATATATTTCCTGAATAGCGAGTTGGATCCTCGCTAGATGACCTATACAATTGCGTGGTGTAATGGTTAAAGTCATGGGAAATGGAATCGTCGCTACGAGTTCAAATCCTGGACATAATTGCATTTTACTTAGTGCTAATACCCTTGGGAAAGGTATGCATCCTATTTTCCCTCCAGCTATGGGTAAATAGTAGGGCAGACTGGGCTCTTTAACCTTTGTTAGGCAACCGGTCTAGGAGAAGGAAAACTCTAAATTCAAACCTGTTAAACTCCGCTTAAGAAATTGGCCTTGTGTCACATTCTACTCGGGTGGATGGGTAGGTAAATATAAATACATGAGTGTGTAAAATTCTACCAGAGGCGAATGCGCTGGGAAAAAATACCTACTAGCATTTACCATACAGATAAGATAAATATTTGTTACATGTTTTCATTAGTCGTACCCTAACCTAACCGATAAGTAGAGGGTCACATTCGACTGATCGCAAATGGTCAACATTGAAAATTACGGACTAGCAAATGAAAAGTACAATGAGTATCGACAATATTTGTCTATGCGAAACAACAGTTGACAGATTACATCGGTTCCCTCAAAATCACGAGCGTCGATCCCAGGGGGCCATCCCCCCAGGCAACACCTGCCCCCTCGATTTAAATGGGTAGGGCTGGGTTTATTGCCCAGTGCCTGAGGCGCCCCCTTGAGGGGGAATGCCGAGGGGATAGACGCAATTTTTAACCCACCGCCAATGAGTCTCGGCTTGGTGGTCCCACGTTTATAGGGCCTTGTGCCTAACCTAGTACAAGTGGGGTACGAGGATAATAAACCCTCTAGTGAAAGGGTTAAAACAAATTTAGCAATCCTTGCTATTCTTTAAGATAAATGTTCAAGAAACTTTCTTGAGTAACGAATTATCCAAAAAGTCGATTCGAATATTAATTCTGGAATAAAAAGTGAAGTCTTACAATCTGTGCGAATAATCTTTTTGTAAATTAAACCAAGAGTGAGGTTTAATTGAAAAGAAAAAAAAGGTCTGACGGAAATCTTACAAATTTTATATTAGAGATTTATTCAGTCAGAAGAGAAAAGATCGGATTAACATTACACTGAAACGGTATAGTTCATCTCGGCTTTAAATAAGGTTGTAATCATGCTCGGTGACCTCAGATATTACAGCAAGGTATAATTAATCGATTAATTAAATGCATGATTGATTCAGGTGATGTCAAACCAGGTGGCTGGTAGGTAGGAATGAGGATCTATAAAATACAAAGCATTATTTGGGAGATTCTAATTTCATGAGTTGCAAAGTGACCTTTTAAGAAAATCATCTTATATCTTAAAAAAAAAAAAAAAAAAAAAAAAAAAAAATAGATAAGACTAAGTAAACGAAAAATTATATTATAATTTATGCTATACAATTAAAATCATTGCATACCATTACAAATGAATATATATATTTACCAACCCCTCCGCACGAGCAGGATGCGACACAAGGTCAATTTCTTAAGCGGAGTTTAACAGGTTTGAATTCAGAGTTTTCCTTCTCCTAGACCGATTACCTAGCCATGGTTAAAGAGTTCAGTCTGCCCTGATATTTACCCATAGCTGGAGGGAGAATTGGATTCATACCTTTCCCAAGGGGATTAGCGCCATGTGAAATTCCAACAGCTTCGTCCAGGAATTGAACTCGCGTTGACGAGTCCATTTCTTACGACTCTAACCATTAGACCACGCGCCTCCATTACAAGTGAATATAACTCATAGACCGGTAATTGTGCACTTGGTTTTTCTTTTTCCAAAACAAAATAGACACGCACGCACGCACACACACAGTAAAAGAGAATATTTGACGTCATATTTCAAACCGTCTTTTTTAAACTTCAAATTTTAAACAGACTGATAAACAAGGACTATCACTCGCTTTTCTCGTTATTCTGTGATTAAAAAAAATCTTTAACCTTCCATATACCAACAAATGCCCTGAAGATGATCTAATTAATAGAAACACTGCAGCGTCGGCCAATAAACTCACCACTTAACTCATTTAAACCTGTGTTTTTTCAATCTTAATATACATATATATATACATATACATATACATACATATACATATACATATATATATACATGCATGCATAAGAGAGACATGTAAAATGGGCACATTATAAAACAAATAATCCCATCCTCATTAGTAATTACATAAATACTTTTAGTAAAATTAAATTTCTTATGTAGGAGTGATGTAACAGATTTGACAATGCATCTATCATAAGCAATATATTTTTAAATATTAAAGAAATAACAGTAAAAAAAAAAAAAAAAAATTAAATGATAATTCTTCCTACTTCTACGTTTATTTCATGGAAGCCAACAAACAAATAGCAAAAGTTACCAATAAGAAACATCCAGACCCTCCCCACCCCCCAATTTTCAGCGAAGCTAAAAGCAATAATTGTGAGTGTCTTTCGTGGAAATATATACACACACGACCCCTCCTCTATATAATTCAAAAGTAGTTCTTAGATATTTAGAGTTATCAATTAAGTTCCAGCAGATTACGTACGATTAACTTTCGATCAATTGTGAGATGCCCGATAATTGAGCCCCTACCAGTCGCTAGTGACCAATTCATGGCTTATTTTAAGAGTTTTTTTTTCTACTTGGTTCAGAGATATAACAAAATATTCAAATATTATTTATTGCTAATTGTTAGGAAGTTTGATTAGTGTAATTTAATTATACTTATCACGTTAAAGTTAAAATAAAATTAAAAAAGAATAATACTGTAGAAAGCCTTAGTTTCACTCAAAACAACATTTAAGTAAAATTACTGGCAATTATTTCGAATAAAAAAAATTTTTTAAAAAGACCCCCCCCCTCAAAAAAACAAAAAAAAGAAAGAAAAACCTGTGGCTATGTTTAAAAAAAAAATAGCAAACTAGTACTTGCATTCTCAATTTGGATTAGAAAAAAAGTTTCTATATATATTTAATCTATTAACATTGTTGCACTCAAAATATTGAAAAGAAAATATCCCAACTTAAAAGTGGGGAATCATTATTTCTAGATACACGGCCCATACTTCAGCTTGATTAATTGTGTGTATGATTATTCAAGATCAAATAGTGAATTAATTATGGATGGGGGTTGGGGTTCATTACCAAAGTTATGTATAAAAGAAAGAACGATCCCGGCTGATATTTCGAAATCCTCAGGTAGTAAAAACCAATATGGCCGCTCACGTGATACGAAGCATGTAATATTCTTTTCAAGGAGGTAATTCAAAATTAAAAAGAAAATAAATAATGATTTATTTTCATCTGGATTAGGGAATCAAGTACTAAATTTGCATGTGAGCTTTTTTTGAACATTGCTTCAGCCATTTTCCCGAGTGAGTTATCCTAAATGAATTTGAAATTATTTGATATCGTGGATGTGTCAACAAAATGGAGAAACGATATTCGAGAAAATTCATTAACATACCGAAAATTATTTAGATGAATGAACGGCGTCTTCATATTCCTAATGCCACTAACAAAAGATTTGATGAATTCAAACTCCAGTTGGTAAAATCCGATAAATGTAGTATTATAGGAAAAAGAGCGGACTGGTCTTTTTTAACTTAACAACAACAGAACATTGTACCCTGTTATATGGAATGGATAAATCCATTTAAGCCAGATTAGGTATACCAAGAGTACGGGACATTCCACTTGAAACCTTGGCGGGGTAGGGTTTTTTTTCCCCAACGAGAGCTAATGTGGGGTTTAAAGAGTGAACTATGTTCATTTCTCTCTTAATTTTTCTTGTCCCCAGACAGAACTTTGCAAATGCAAGAGATGAAACTGGCTATGGTATTTTAACATAGAGCAGATCTCTCTAGCTTTAGGCTACTGGAATAGTCAGGCGCCAGTATGATCGTGGTCATGTATAAAGAAATATTTTCCCGCTCTGCGCATGCGCATCTACTACTTGTTTAAACATACAATGTGTTACTATAGATGCCAGGCGAGTGATAACAGTTTTCGTCTTAATAAATTAATACCGCTATCAAAATTCAAATTCTGGATGAGGTTGTTTGCGTTACTCTTCGTATTACAGCCGTTTTGAAAGGCATGAATCCATATTAATTACCCCCCCCCATATTTAAGTAAATAGCAAGGCTGACTGAGATGTATTTTGCCTTCATACCGCAAACGGTCTAATGGAAGGAAAACTCTAAATTCAAACCAGCTGTACTCCTTGTAAAAATAGACCGTTTTTTGTTTCTTTAAGCAAAAGGAATTACAACAAAGAAAAATATTTCCTTTATTAGATTGTTTTGTATCTCTGTTGAAAACGACATAATATATCCAAAGAAATGTTCGCTTTGCACTATCAGGGATAAAAAGAAGATAATCTCTAACTAAACAAATTCAGATTCCATCCCCAAGGGGTATAATCGTTATTCTTGCAAAACTCTCTCTCTCCCCCACCCCATCCTCCAGGGTAAAGCCTTTGCTATGTAGCCCCATTATTTGGCAAGCCATTCAAAATCAATAGTATTGCCGGATTAATGATTTCTTTTTCAAAACTGTTTATTTTACACATTGTGTAAATACGAGGTATGTTCAAAATGAATGCACAATGAGGTTGTATATACCAAGACAGAAATGAACAATGAATGACATTTATAATTTCTTCAGACAAATACCTTTGCATTTAATATATTAATTTTAGTGTGTTTTCAAAATTCTTCCTAAACTTATATTTTGATATGGCATAAATATACAACGCCTGAAATTCATAAATCCTTATATTCTCCCCGCAGATACGGATAGAGAATAATTCGAGAAAACTCCCCACTATTTCCAATTAGTCTTAATTTTTGAAATGCTTGATAATTGGATTACTAAGATTTTATAGATTATTAGGATTTTATAGAAAAGTGTCCTATGAGTTCAACAGGAAACACCTGAATAAGGTTGGAAGGCACATCGGCCGAAACGTGGTTTATATAACAATAAAGACGAGGAAACTATTTTAAATAATCCAAATAATATATATTCTCTTAACATCTGAATATCTATTTATTATATACGTAGCTTAGGTGTGCATATGTCTGCATCTAAATTTAAATTACTTAAATTGAATTACTGTATTCATACTTTCCCCAAGGTTATTAACAATTATTATGGTATTAGTATACACATTCGATTTTATAACAACTTTCCACCCCCACAAAAAAAAAAGTTATTAAAGTTATTGAGAAAAATACGTTTTCAATGGTGGAAATATGTATAAGACAGTTTTGAAAATTTGTATTTAACCGTAAAATTGTACAAAATTCACTATTTACATTTATTCGCTTTCAATTGTAATACTGTTTAATGCAAAGATATTAAGTTTTCAAATATTTGAAAATATTAACAATATTAACGGAGTGGTAGTACCTGTTAGGGTCCCATCTATGGGTTAAATAGAAAAATGTATTTATAAAAAAATTGTATTATCCATTAAGAATTGATTTATTTCAAAACTTTACCGGCATTAAATGACCCACTGAGGTTGATATACCGTAAAACAAAACAAAACATTTACCCAATGCACATTTTCTTTAATTTCGGCTGCCAATCCAAAAACTAGGTTATCAATGTAAACATCGTTGTAACGCTATCGACTATTTCCGTATCTGCTCGTTTCGTTCGTTCTCTAATTATATCGATAACAGGCGCGAGTGTTATTGCTACAACCACTATTAATACTATTCTTAATAACAACATGTATTTTCTGTGTATCAGTTACAAACAGGAATTCAGTATATGACAAGTAGGTACCACCATTTTAACACTGTGCAATTTACCCCCTACATTCAACACAATGAAACTTGCAGAAAAATTAATATTTTCTTGATCTTTGAATTAACTGCTTTTTCTTTGTAACAACCCTGTGCGATCTTTAATTGTTTTTTACGAGATTTTTATAAACAAAGTTCGGAAATATTTACTTCCGTTTTATTCAAGATGACCTAAACCGACCAAGTGGTGGTCCCTAATGACAAGCCTTTGGTAAACCAGTTCACATACCGCTATTGCAGTATCTCATCTACAGAAAGCAATGCCAGCACATGTGTAGAAAAAGCACGGAAAACTATTCATATATTATCGTTGTCAGGGAAGTCTTATCTCGCCGATAAAATAAAACAGGGTTTTCTTCTAATGTAGCCGTATCGGTACTACTGTATGAAAGCAGTATTTGGACTTTAAAGAAACGCTTGCAGAAGATGCTAGATGAAAACTACACAAAGAGGTGGTGTGCTGTTTGAACATATCCTGGAAGCAGCTACCAAGGAAATGAATTACTTCTCTTCTTGCAAGTTCTTCTCACCAGCGTTAATCAGTGGTTTTTACAGGAATCTGAGTCTACTCAGGTCTTCTGGACTCCTCTGGGTATTCTAGCTAATATTTAAAATTCTGTTGTCTAGATTGTCACGAAAGATTCGAGACTATCTGATTTCTAATTCTTCCAGTCTTTTCCCCAAACACTTAGGGGCCGTTCGATAGAAGCAACAATTGGAATCCCCTTTCCTCTCGTTTTCCAGGTTATTAATCAGTCCCTTTGCAGAATTGGTTATATCGCCTCAGAGGTGTGGTGAAGGGGTTGGGAAAATGTTTTCATAAACAAGATCACTCTCACTTTATATATATATATATATATATATATATATATATATATATAAAATCAATGGTAATATTATGGTTTCACACTCATAACTTAAAGTTTCATGGTAATCCAATCATCAGATGAGATCAATGGTTGAGATGTTAAAAACCAGTCGTGAAATGGTTGATTATATATATATATATATATAGAGAGAGAGAGATATAGATAGATAGATAGATAG
>CM042146.1:10349704-10352204 GCA_023376005.1 Doryteuthis pealeii
TTTGTGTGTGTTGTGTATGTGTGTGTGTGTGTGTGTGTGTGTGTGTGTGTGTGTGTGTGTGTTGGTGTGTGTGTGTGGTGTGTTGGTGTATGTGTGTGTGTGTGTTTGTGTGTGTTGGTGTGGGTGTGTTGGTGTATGTGCGTGTTGGTGTGTGTGTTGGTGTGTGTTTGTGTGTGTTGGTGTATGTGTGTGTGTGTGTGTTTGTGTGTGTTGGTGTGTGTGTGTTGTGTGTGTTTGTGTGTGTTGTGTGTGTGTGTGTGAGTCTGTGTGTGTGTGGATGTGTGTGACTTAACCGACTAAATACCTGTCCTTTGCTTTTGTCTTGCCAGTGAATTTATGTCAGAAATATTTAACAAATAATAAAATCCACTGGATTTTCTTTGGAGACGCGAGTCTAATGGTTAGAGTTGCAGGAAATGGACTCATCGATCCGAGTTAAAATCCTGGACGAAACTAATACGCTTGGAAAAGGTATGAATCCAACTACTCTCTCTCCAGCTATGTATAAATAGTAGGGTAGACTGGGCACTTTAACCTTGGTTAAATAACCAGTCTAGGAGAAAGAAAACTCTGAATTCAAACATGTTAAATCCGCTTGGGGTGGTCACTACTAGAATGGGCTCAGTCCTTATTAATGATCTATTTCACTAACTTGTTTCCTTCTATTGAGTGGCCTATAATCGGTACCAGCCGAACAGTAATGGAGCCTATCCCCCTTTCCCTAGCGCTAGACCAGGATATTTTTTTCTATTATTTTTTTTCTGAGATGGGATCCAAACCAACCGTCTGCTCTCAGATGTATTACCACAAAGATCCGATTACCCAAGTTGTGCTACTCATGAATTGAGTTGGCGAGGACCGGTATCGATCCCGAAACCTTGCGATTTCTAGGCGAATGCACTACCACATTTAGGTAACACTAAATATATGCCTACAATGAAGTGCTGATAATTTCTCGATCCAAAGGAAGAAAATTACAAAGAGACATGAAACACTACTTAATATTCCTTACGGATGGGATTAGCGCGAAGGCATGAACCCTTCTCTTCACTCTAGCAACGGGCAAATATTATGGAAGACAGTTCTTTAACCTTAATAAGGCAACATATCTCGGAGATTAGATAATAAAAAGAAATCACGATCCCCATTGCAACTGTTTGTCTTATTGCATAATTCATACTGGATTCAGTTTCTAGCATCTAAATTCTCGATACACTGGAAATAACTATGAAATGTTAAGATCAAATATAAAAATGAACCAAAATTACTATGAGAACCCAGTGTATTCACAATTTTTATTAAGTCCGTTCAAACTCTTAGGATATGAACGAGAAAATGTTTCTGAATAAATAAATATTTACGAAGCCTCTACATAGATAAGACTGATTTGGCTTAAGGAGGTGGCATTGTTTACATTTCCATCTTTTTCAAAGAAATTAACAGTGATGTGTACTTTCATGCCCCATAAGAATCAGCATATCCTTCTTCACTGTAACACTGCACCGATATATGTTTTATTTTGCGGGGAGTCGGTGTGTTTCCACTCCATTGACTGTCCTTTTGACTTAGCTAAACATGGGATTGACACTCCGAGACTAATTCGAAAACACATTTTACTTTATACATATAAGATATAATTCAGTAAATTTAACATAGTTTGCAATTCTCAGCAACCATAATATAATTACAGGCCTCTGATCACCCTGTTTGATTTGCCGCCCTTTTGAATAGTCTCAAAAGAAAGAGTTTCTGCAATAAACCAAGTAAAAATAATGGTTTATGGTTGTATAGGATTAGCTACCTGCCCTCTATACCATAGAATAATGGTTGCGTCTGTCTGATAAATAATTGTTAGACTGACGAGACGAGGAGTTATTTAGTATGTATATATATGAGCGAATGAATATACTACTACGAAGCCCTTGACTTGCGTCTTATTCTCTTTACATATCTCTTATTTCTCTTTGTATGTGAGTAAATTAACCGCCTTATTCACGACACAAAACTTTATATCCACGGAGTAAAATTCAGAAAAGAAAACTCATTTTTCTTAAAAACAAAAAGTATCCTCATTTATTGAATGACACTCGTAATGTAGTATCTATATTTCTATTTAGGACTCAGATTTTTTTAAAAAAGGAAAAAAAGAGTGGACAACAATAGCTATTCGAGGAGGGAAGACCAGACAGTGTATCAGTTTACTTTGGAAAATTCCCCCTCCACGTGAACACACAGCCTTTTCCAAACGTTACGCGTAGTATGTGCAGATCGATTGTATCTGATGGGCCTCCCTCTGAGAATAGAGTAATTGATTTGATTGCATCAAAATGGGAGAGGGCAAAAGGAGAGAACAAAAAAAAAACATGATATATAAAACTTTGAATAAAGAGCAACAAAAAAAAAAGTCCTAAACATTTAAAACGGTGATGAGAGGTTTGAGAGCAAAACGGAAAATTCTTTAAAAATACAAGGATAGAACGTAAACTGAAACGAGGCTGTA
>CM042146.1:10357204-10422204 GCA_023376005.1 Doryteuthis pealeii
CACAATCTCCATTATAATAAGATATATATTATATATATATATATATATATATATATATATATATATAAAAGCTACTGAAATGAAAACGTGGCTGTAAGTTTTTGATATATATATATATATATATATATATATATATATATATATCTACCTGTTTGATTATAACACCACGAACCAAATATTCCAGGGGAAACTGACGGCAACAAAGCAACGAAACATCAACATATTCAGGGACAGCCTTCACATGTAACATCTGTGGTCGGGGCTATTTTTCAAACATAGGCCTTCACAATCACAGAAGGTGCTGTAACGTTAGGGTACGGGAAATGTATAATCATCCGAGACTGCAATGGCAATTATATATATATATATATATATATATATATATATATATATAAAAAAACAAAATTTTTTTGTGATGAAACAAGAAAATACAGTGCCCAATCACAAATTGTGAGAGCTAATATTTATTTAATTTGCAGAGTTTTCACAGATCAATGTTCATTATAAACAGCTACCCAGGTTTCATGCCAAGGGGCAATCATCAGGTTGTTGAGTAAGATCCCATGGTGTTTGTTGAAGATCTTTACTCAATGTCACATTCTGGACCGCCATATATATATATACATATATATATTATATATAGGCTCTACTTAGTGTATTCGGCACTTTAGTATATTTAACTTAGACCACTCTTTCGGTATATTTTTTTACATTATAATAGTGCCGACTGGTCTTTTTTTATTATTTTTTTCTATGTAAAATTTATATTTTGTAATTCCAAATTATAGTGCCAGGAGGATTTTTTAAAGGAATAAACAAATTTAGAAATAAAAATAATATCTCTCTATATATCTTATTATAATGGAGATTGTGGGTTTGTATGTCTGTAACCGAAACTATATTATTATTCAAGTCACAATTCCCTTTTATTTATATCACATTCTCCATGATTTTATTTTTATTTAAACCTCAATTATTAATAAAATTGTTTTACATCATTAATACTGTTGACCATATATACATACTAATAACATGCAATTGTATTTATATACAAGAAAATAGCGGTTTACAGTGTGAATTGGAAGGCTAATTTGCATATTGATCTTAAAAATTGGATTTTAATAAATATATGCTTAGTATTATTGATTTCTAATTGTTTGGTTTTATATTAATGAATATGAGCAAAAATCTCGGGTATAAATCTTAAAAGAAATCCATTAACATGAAGCAATAACTGTAATATTATTCTTTACTTCCTATTTTAACTAAATAGTTAAATTAGGAAAATTTACCAATGAAAGACGGGCGTAAGGGAAAATGATGGAAGAGTTAGTTTCAAAATTGTTTTCCGATTACACCCCCTCTGTTCCAAATATCTTTATCTGAATTCTTATTCAGTTTCATTAGCCTTTCTAATTTAACATGATATTTTATTATATTAAAACTTAAAGACTTGCACCCGGAGGGTGCATATATTTGCTAGTATTTATAATATATATTATATATTATATATAATATATAATATATATATTATATATATATATTATATATAGTATAATGAATGTAGATGCATTTGTTATTTCAATTATCCAAAACATTCAATATATGTATTAATCTGAATGAATATAAGTATCTAATAAGATATGTTGTTCACTACAATGGAAGTAAAATCTGAATGAAAAAGAAAACTACCATCTCTCACTGAACATACCAAAGCAGCTGCCGAATATTTTCCCCTCCGTTTTAACAGACGATTCAAAGCCAAACACTAAGCTGCAAAATTATCTTGTGCACGTCGATATTATAAATGATGATGATGATGTTCATGACAAGCATTGAGCAACCAAGTCTTTACTTTTGCTTTCTCAATATTTCGTTTCTTACAGAAATAAAAACGGGAAATATCGAACGATTTTTTGGGGTGTGTGTGAATATTCCTTTAAGCGAACACAGAATCAGGGACCGCAACCGAGATAAAAAAAAAAAATAAAAAAAAAAAAAAAACAACATTATTTTTTGATGGATATGATTCGGAGCCTGAGAATATAAAGCATAAAACGACAGTCAGAAGACGTAAAAATCGAATAAATCTAACAGCTACATTTGTTGGTTATTTCTAGTGTACACTGCAACGTCGACTGCTCGAGATCTGTGTATTTGCAATCTTTAGAAGCCACTTGTGCTGATGTATATCATACTTGAAATATATTCCGAAATTGGTTTGCATTTTCGCGCATTGTTCACGGTAAATATATCATGGATTAAAACGGCCTATGTATATTATATATATAGCAAATATATTAATCGCGTGTTCACAGGTAACAAAATAATGACAAATATAATGTTATCGACCCCTGAATTGTGAATCTCCATTAAATAAGATATATATATATATATATATATATATATATATATATATATAGATAGAGAGAGAGAGAGAGATAGTAAAGACGTCATGGCGGCCGAAAGTCAATATCAGCCAGTCAGCGAGGGAGTCTATCCCCTTTTAAATAGCGCTAGACCAAGGAGATTGTTTTGGCGTCTGGGTGGCGCGCCACACCTACCATCAGCTCCTTACTTTACCACACAGATCCCTGTGCTACTCATACGCTTAGTTGGCGAGGACCGGTATCGAACTAGGAACCCTGTGATTTCTAGCCGAACGCTCTACCGACTGAGCTAACCTATATATATATATATATATATATATATATATATATATATATATATATATATATATATATGTGTGTGTGTGTGTGTGTGTGTGTGTGTGTGTGTGTGTGTGTGTGACTGTGGTAAAGAATAGAGGAAAATGTGAACAAAAGAACAACGCAAACAGGTAGATGTAGGAAATATATTTCGTCTTGACTTGAGCAGGACTTCTTCAGTCTTTTATAAATAAAAATGAAGTCCTTCCCAAGGCAAGACGAAATATATTTCCTATATATACCTGTTTGAGTTGTTCTTTTGTCCACATTGTCCCTCTATTCTTTACCACATTCTGTCGGATTTCTCCAATCCTCCTATCGTCATATATATATATATATATATATATATATATATATATATATAGCTGAGATATGGATTGAAAGGGGAATCTTTTTTCTTGCATATCTTCAAACACATCAACTGATATTAGCTGTATGATATTGATCGATTACTTTAACGGCATGGTAAATCAACTGGGGTTATCTAATACCTAAAGGTTAAGTAATTGCGTAAATTATACGTATATATTAATAGTTGTATTTAGTTGTTTAAGAGATTTTGCACAGGTTTGTTTGTTTGTTTTGTTTTACGGCATATCAACCTCAGTGGGCCATTTAATGCCGATAAAGTTTGGAAATAAATCAATTCTTAATGGATAATATAATTTTTTTATAAATACATTTTTCTATTTAACCCATAGATGGGACCCTAACAGGTACTACCACTCCGGGTCAGAGTGGACCAGGGAGCAACGGTGATGAAGGGGTGCTCCACATTCCCCAAACCTCCCAAACTGGAACCTCACCATCAGATAGAGTTTAACGTCATTCCCAGGACATGTAGACCCGCAGCCACCGCCTTCTAGCACCCATATGATAAAAAGGGATTGGAGCTTGCCATAAGGGCAATAGGGTTGGAAAATCATACAGATTCTAGGGCTTGACGTGACCAGCTGATTGATCAGAGGGGGCCTCTCCGACTGCCCGTCGAGCCCAAGATAGGGCCAATGTGGAGTATTGCATGTCATGAACTGCTCATCCACCTGGGTTCTATCCTTAAGCATCACGTGTCGCCACCCACGGCCAACAGGTGGCCCAATTGGGGGAGTCTTACCCCTATGCAGAGGTGCAGTCGGTGGATTCTAACGCCCCAGCCGACAGGGTGGTTGCACAGGTTTATAGGATATTTATTATCCCTATCTGATACAAAAGCTTTGCACTCAGTTGTGTGATTTATACTATTCCTAATAATACCAATATCTTATATACAATTATCTGGTTTTAAGATATTATTTTGACACCCATTATAGCCTGATCTCTACCATAGCTCGCTGAACTTCTATTTTGAAAAATCAATAGTTGATATTTTTGATCACATGAATCTCACCTATTTGAAAAAAAAAAAAATCTAAGGTCATGTTTTTAAGAAAAAATGTATGGGATGCGTCTTCCGAAACTCTGTCCAGAGGCGTTTTTTTTTTCCAAGAGCCTATTTCTCTGCGAAAACAAAGAATTGCCGAGTTAAAAGCAAGAAGTTCATATGGCTAGACGATTGTGTTGGGAGATAGCAGAGAACAAACACTTCGTGACCGCACTGTGCAGGTGTTCTATTATTAAACTTCGATACGCGTTTTCCCGTTTACGATGTTCCGTGCATTGTCAATATTGGTAAATGAGGAAAGAAAAAAATGATGAAAAAGAAACAAAAAGTACATCTCCCTCGATTCACAAGAAGGAATCATATAACTCGTTTTTTATTACTTACCTTAAATCATATACTATATAGACATCTATTATTAAACTTGATATATGAGTTTCTCTGTTATGTGCACGCAGAACAGTAGGCACGATGATTATATATATATATATATATATATATATATATATATATATATACACACACAGATATATATATACACATATATATACACACACACACACACACATATACACATATATATATATATATATAAAGAAATGACAAAAGTCTTAGAGAATTAGCATTATATATAATATATATATATATATATATATATATAATAAATAACAAAAGACTTAGAAGATTAGCATTATAGACTATTATATATATATATATATATATATATATATATATATATATATATATTAGAACAATTCACATACCTAGGTGGTAATATCCTGTCCACAGAAAGCGATGTAAATACACGAATAGGAAAAGCGTGGTCGGCCACAAACAAATTATCAGTAATATGGAAATCCGATCTCACTGACAAGCTAAAGCGACAATTCTTCCAGGCGGTGGTTGTATCAGTGTTGCTGTACGGATGCACCACATGGACCCTAACGAGGCGCCTTGAGAATAAGCTGGATGGGAGCTGCACAAGAATGCTGCGTGCAGTCCTGAATAAATCGTGGAAGCAGCACCCCACGACGAAACAGCTATATGGCCACCTGCCCCCATCTCACAAACCATTCGAGTGAGACGGACAAGACATGCCGGGCACTGCTGGAGAAGCAAGGATGAGCTCATAAGTGACGTTCTCCTGTGGAAGCCAACACACGGACATGCTAGTGTGGGCCGCCCAGCAAGGACCTACATTGACCAACTAAGCAAAGATGCAGGTTGCTGCGCAGAGGACCTCCCTGGGAAAATGAATGATAGGAAAGGTTGGCGAGAGATTGTCATGGATATCGGTGCTAATAGCGCGACATGATGATGATGATGATGATGATATATATTTATTTCAGCAGAATCATCAAAATCAGACAACATCTTTTTTTAATCTAAATTCTTTTTGTTATCATCATCGGCATTAACAGATATCTATTTTCTGTGAATGGAGTATCAGATTTACCAAAGAAATAATAATAAGAAACACAACGAGTATTAAAGATAGGAAGAAAAGGTTTACTAAGAAAATATACATGGTGATTAGTAATTACTAGGTTAATTTCACAAGACCTGTGATATCTCGTTGCTTCTCTCTGATGTTTTGTCAGTCATCAATCATAGAAACAATATACGATTATATTTTCATTATGTATGTATTATATGGCATCTTGATATTTGAGTTTCTGTTAAGTGCTCTAAAAACAGTAAGCCCAATGAAATAAAGAATTAGATAAATAAATAGAATCATCAGTATAAGAGAGCATATCCTTTTCCTAAACTCCTATCATCACCTGCAGTATCAAATAACTAATTGTTGTTACTCGGGCATCAGAGTTAACAGATAAATAATAGAGGAAAAGGTTTACACAGTAAATTAGAATCCCCAGAATCAGATAGCATATGGTATCATGATCGGCATTATCTAATATTGTTAACAAGATCAGTGTTACAGTTGTGTACGTATTAATTTGACTGTGATCAATTTTATCTTGCAACATTCTAGTTTTCTTATCTTTCTCTGTCTGACTGGGAAGAATTTTGCAAGAAAAATGAACCCTCAAATGTATTTCATGTCTAAATTATATTTTTGTAAAGAGAAGAAGCTATGGTAAAATTCAAGTAAAATGTTCATTTTTCCTTGATATAAAAGTGTGAAATAACACTTATAACGACTAGTGAACAAGCTCTTACTTTAGAATATTGAGGAGAAATCGATGTCTATAATATTCAATGTATGATAAAGCATTATGTATACGTAAACTGTCTACAGTAACGTAACCTATTAACATAGACAGCATAGAGTGGCATATTTATAAGTAAATAGTACTCAATATCATAGATAGAGCATTTATATATAAAAAAAAGTTAAGGTAACATGAACAAGAAGTCAAAGACGTTTGGTTACTGACAGTTTCTCGCCTATGCGATTCTGAAACCAAACGATTAGTGTTACATAATCTATGCATATATTATTGTCAACCTCCTGTATTTCTGAAGGATGGCCCCTTTTCATATCACGGGCGGGAATTTCCATGGAATATTACAGAAAGCCCACGAAATACGCGAAGTCACGTGGGACCTGGTTGAGTCTTCAGTTCCAGCTTGGTCGTCAGACAGATAAGGCATATCACCTGCACACGCGCGCTATGTTTAGTTAGAGAAATATGTTTAGTTAAGTAAATAAAGCTTTAAATAAATAATATGGTTTTGTGGTTGATGAATGTCTTGGCAACAAGACTGACCTAGTAGAAGAAATGAATCAAGGACAACCAACCACAAGAACAGAGAAAGACGAAGTCCAGACGCTAGCATAAGAATGTAAGATACCAAAGATGAGCAGAAGAATAATAGAAGAAAGGAAAGGGTATAGAACATTAGTAACCATGCGCCGTTTAATTCATGTCCTAAAATACATATTGAGCACTATCTACTGATAAATATAGGTATATGCAATCTATGTATATAAGTTAGGATAATGTAGACAGCGCACACAGTTTCTCGCCTATGAGTTCTTCAGGAATACATAGACGGTGAGGTCTCACCTCTCTGCAGTTCATACTATCAGCAAATACTGAAATAGGTAAATTGAAGACATCGTTGATGTAGAAACAATGATACTCACCATCGCGGTGGGGTTCTAACTACCATCGAGTTAGCAGACGAGAACAACAGGCAAGCTGTAACTTAATACAGTCCTTGCATGCTGCTGGCATAATACAAAGTGGTGGCTGAAGAGTGGGTACTTATCCCTGTTCTTACTAACCCTGAAATCCAACAGTCAATCAGAACTCAGGAAATGAACTTGCCTGAGTTCATAATGGAACAATCCAAAGCTCCATATAAGCCACCTACCAAACTCTAGTTTTAGTCTTGCATTCATCTTGTAACAGAGTTGAATACTTTACACAAAATCCAACAGTTGAAATACTCAATATGTCGATATAACTCAATAGAAAATAGCGGTTCATTCAGTGAAACACTGCAGTTATTTGATTTAAGTTAGGTTAGCAGCTTCTAAAAGAAACAACAGATTTGAGTCATTTGAACAAGTATCCAGTATGTATTTACCCAACCTTTTCGCTAAGGTAGGATGTGACACAAGGTCGCAAGTATGGGTGACCCTACGAAGATTTCAATTGCTATTTAGTAAAGTAAAGTCGTTGGGGCGGCCTAATGTCGGTATCAGCCAATCAGCGAGGGAGTCTATCCCCTTTTCACTAGCGCTAGACCAAGGAGATTATCTTAGCATCTGAGGTGAAGCATCACACCTACCATCGGCTCCTTACTTTACCACACAGATCCCTGTGCTACTCATACGCTGAGTCGGCGAGGACCGGTATCGAACTAGGAACCGTGTGGTTTCTAGCCGAACGCTCTACCGACTGAGTTAACCCGGTTCTTATTACCGTTACACCACGATAGTGTACCCTCGATAAACTACTCAGTATCTTTATCATGGTCGACCTACTCTGTGCAAATCATTGTTGAATGTCAACACATGGAGAGTATATGAAACATTTTAAACACTGTTTATATCTCCTATCATCAGACTGGTAGACTACTTACCTAATCACACATTTCAGAAAAATAAAGTTTGATAATCCGAGGATTAAGGATTAAGAACGGCGCCACTGATTCAGTATGAGGGTACTTAACATCTGTCCTTTCGGATCCCTCCCATTTCGTGTAATCGATTCACGTATATGATCAGCACACATCAACTGCTTATGATCCAGAATCAATTAGATCTATAGTTTAGTCGGGTGAATGACGTCAGCATTGATTTTCAGCGAATACTAATGTCTACCACTACTCTCCGCCCTGTCGGCTGGGGCGTTAGAATTCACCGACTGCACCTCTGCAGTGGGGTAAGACTCCCTCAATGGGGCACCTGTTGGCCTTTGTGGCGACCCGTGATGCTTAAGGATAGAGCCCAGGTGGATGAGCAGTTCATGACATGCAATACTCCACTTTGGCCCTATCTTGGGCTAGACGGGCTGTCGGAGAGGCCCCTTCCGATCAATCGACTGGTCACGCCAAGCCCTAGCACCTATATGATTGCCCTAACCCTGTTGCCCTTATGGCAAGCCCCAAACCCTTTTTATTATATGGGTGCTAGAAGGCGGTGGCTGCGGGTCTACATGTCCTGGGAATGACGTTAAACTCTATCTGATGGTGAGGTTCCAGTTTGGGAGGTTTGGGGAATGTGGAGCACCCCTTCATCACCATTGCACCCTGGTCCACTCTGACCCGGAGTGGTAGTACCTGTTAGGGTCCCATCTATGGGTTAAATAGAAAAATGTATTTATAAAAAAAATTGTATTATCCATTAAGAATTGATTTATTTCAAAACTTTATCGGCATTAAATGGCCCACTGAGGTTGATATGCCGTAAAACAAAACAAACCAAACTAATAACTACCACTACTTTCTAGAATTTTAGAAGATATCTAAGTGTTTATTGACTAATTCAATTGTCAACGCCAGAGTCCGAACATGTCCAAGCATCTTGTGTTGGGATATTGGTGGACATGTTCAATGTAAATAGTTGTTTACCTTTATAAGCTAATTCATAATAGAAAATACCTACACTAAGTGTACTGCATCCGGAAGTGAGACAAGTGTCAGTTGAAATCGATATGAGGTGTTAAAAAATAGTGTGACTGAATGTCTACTTAAATGTTAATTATTATAAGTATTTATTTTTAGAAAAATCTAAGTGGTTTTCATTCCTATGCAAGTGTATGACAGAAGATATCTACACTGAATATATATATGTGATGTAGATAGAAGGAAAGTGGCCAAGAAATGAACAACTCAAAACAAGTCACAAGATGAAACAGTTTCGTCCGTAGTCATCCTGTGACTTGTTTTGAGTTGTTCATTTCTTGACCACTTTCCTTCTATCTACATCATATCGTCTGATCCTAAACCCATCCATCCTACCTATATATATATATATATATATATATATATATATATACAAATAATTTATTTGGAGAAATATGAATGAGCCAAATGTATGATTGAAGATGTCTACTTTAAATAATTTAACTGGTGCTATGTAAATAAGCCAAGTATATTTGTCGCATACCCCAAACTGGTGCTATGTAAATAAGCCAAGTGTATAATAGAAGATATCTACATTAATAGTTTATTTCAATAGAATTTTCAGTACTTAGTTGGGTGACCACTTAAGCAAAAACTATGTATACAACCTGAGATATATTTGCCATATCTAAGCAAATCATGGTAAATAACAACGGTGCATATGGCCATTTTTAATGTAATCTTAGTTCCAACTTTAGAACAATCACTTAATACTACACGGTTGTCTTTGTGGTGACAGTCACGGGACTAAGAACTGAACCTCTGATTTCCCAACTGCAAAGGATAGCCGAAAAAGTATTTCCACTGTCAAAAACATTACAGCAGTCTTCAACCACGTTTCAAAGCGCCTGCGAAAATTTTGAATTGTCTTTCAGCCCTTGCTAACTTTATTAACACTGCGTTAATAAAGCAGGTAGTCTCACTACATCCGCGTGCCTCAATTCGCAGTTTTCAGCATCCTGGCCCTTCACTTCACAACTCAAATCTACCAATACCTACGCAAAAGCATGCATCCGGGACATCTCGCACATAGCAGTCAGACATGACAGACAACGTTAACGCTTTGAATCGGGAAAATGTCTATCGTCACAGGTTCATACCTACACATCGGAAGCCAGGAGTTTGACAACGAGAACCAAGATGTCTTCCAGTAACTCGCAACGTTTCAAAAAGTTTCGATTCCGGTATTTTTTTAACGTGGCTCGTATATTGATATTATAGTGCAAATAAGTATTATTTGTATTATTCGGGCTATTGTCCTCATCTTCATTGTTATCTGTACAACGTTTCGGCCGATGTTTATTATGTTTCAGTTTTCTTTGCTGATAGGTTGTTTTATAATAATTAACACATCTTAACGCCTCTACTCCAGCTCTGGTTAGCAGAGTGAGAACAGGATACTACCATGGACTGAATAAAGGGGTGTTCAAAGTTACCTGATGGCTCCCGATTACATGAAGGTTCTCTTGTTCGAGAAGAAGGTTCTCGAGTCCAAGATGGTTCCTGAGTCTGAGAAGGTTCCAGAGTCCGACAAGAAATACCTGAAGAAGGCCGAAGGGCACATTGGCCGAAACGTTGTACAGATAACTATGAAGATGAGAACAATAGTCCAAATAATACAAATAAAACTAATCAAATTCAGAGAAATTATATAATGCAAATATTTTTTATTTAATTACAATTCCTTAATAGAATCCAAGGATACAAAGTGATGTAAGCCATTGAACAAGAGAAGAGTAATAGAAATGATAAAGTGACTTTGGTGGGTTATCTAAATAGAACACAAAAAGGTCGATTGGCTTCATTATATTTAAATAACACTTCAAGATGATAAACGAGTTCACTGAATTACAATAATGTTTATTCTAGCTGAAATGCCTTGAAAAAATTATAAAGAATTCAAAAGACATTAAGTGTCATACATCTGGTCCTTAGCGTACGTACATTTTTATATTCATCAAGAGATAAAACGCCATGTTTGCTGGATTCTCGTATTCTTAATGACATATGTATTGTGAGTAAATATTCAAAGTACTTTCATATCAGAAATTATGTTATTATAAGGCACCGAGCAGATAAACATAATTTTCCCTCCCTTTTTTTTCGCTGGGAAAACTGCCATTTTCTGCGTTCAGATCTAGTGTAAGAATGTGTAAAACTGTTGAAGTAAATAGTTTAATAAGAATGCATATATACGCTTTTATGAAACGTGAATAAAAGAACAGTTATATGAAAACTGTACAGCTTTCAATAAATACAATATTCATTTCCTTCCATGAAAGTAAATACGCTTTGCATATTAAAACTGTCCATATTTTTATCGAAATGAAAATATATTTTAGATAAATATTAAGGACATTTACTGATTATCTAAATCCATTTAAAATAATATTTAGCACTTGAAATAGACTTTAATATATACGTATAATACCTATATATTCAATATGATTATATGTATAACTTATATTCAAGCTCATATCAATAATATCAATTACTTTAAGGAAAGTTGAATACATAGATATTAATAAAGTATATGCATGCATGCACGCGTATATCTGCTGTGCTGCTGGTGCAATGGTTATAGTTTAAAGAGGAGAATCGAAGAAACGAGTTCAAATTCTAGTTGCGGATATATAATTTCATATATCATTGATAGTAATACGAAAGCAAGAAAATATATCTTATTCTTCTAGCTATTTGGAAGATTTGGAAGGATATATTGTTTATATATGAAGTAAAACCAGTCTAGAAGAAGTAACAATTAAAATACAAAACTGATGACAGGTACTCACTGAATGGAACCTCACCATCAGATAGAGTATCTTTAAGATAAACGAGTATGATTAGTAGAGTAGAATATATATATATATATATATATATATATATATATATATATATATATATGAAAGGTAAAATGGATATGAATCCGACAGTATGTGTAGAAAGTTTGTAGAAAAAACAAGAGGTTAAAGATTTGCTGACAGAAATCTGTTTCGACTATATGAAGGTCTTTATCAAAGCAACATTGTAAACGGAAAGACGAAATAAATATATTTATTTCGTCTTTCCGTTTACAATGTTGCTTTGATAAAAACCTTCATATGGTCGAAACAGATTTCGGTCTGCAAAACTTTTAACATCTTGTTTTTTCTACAAAATTTATATATGTATATATATATATATAAAATATACATATATAATGTAACAGTTTTATTATTTAGTATTAGGAAAATAAAATTGTATTACGTTGATACTATGTAAATATTGCTCCCCGATCAAAGTACGCATCATTCTTTATAATGCAGAAAGATCGAAATTATACACACACATTTAGTGGGGTGAAAGCAATAACTAAATATATATTAAGCCAGCTTCCTAGATTGCTGTGCGATGTTTCTGGGGGACTCATGTACAGTCACATTTGTACAACTGATTTAAATTAATTTTTCGTTTTCTTAGACCTGCTATTTCCATACTAAGGCCAAAGGGCCCAGAATGCCCTACTAATTACCCATACATGAAGAGATAATAGGTGGATGCATACCTTTGCCAAGTTTTTAGCGCAATGTGAAATCCAAACTGCATCTTTCGGGATTTGAACTTTGGTCAGAGTGACTACTTCATTCAATGATAACCATTACACAAGACCGTATTATATATATATATATATATATATATATATATATATATATATATATATAAACGAGATAGATGAATATTGATAAGTATATGTATGTGTCTGTCCGTTAAACTCACAATTAGACTGTTCTTTATAGAAAATATTTTCATCTGCCCAGTGTATTAAGATTGTGTGTGTGTGAAACCAGCCACGACTAATTTAATAAAACAAAGGAAACTACGAAAAAACAAAAACTAAATTTTCCAAAGTTCACAGACGCATTTACTTAGATGAAACAATCACTTTTGTTTGTTAATGAATAAACTGTTAAATGTCTTTTTTAGACCAAAATGTTAGAAAACAAAGTCTGCGTAAAACGAACTTAATATTATAATAAAAAATATATGGAAATAATCATAAAAATACACAGTAAGAAACTGAATATTTTAAAAAAAAAGGAAAAAGAACATGAAGAGAGATCAATAAATTATTCAATAATCTCCCCCAAAACTTGATTGAATTAATTCCAGGAAGAAAATTCCATTTGCACAGATAATTTAATTAATCTCTTTGTGGACTTTGTATGTAGCTTATTAAGGCACTTATTAAGTTTTCGAGGAAACATTTCTTCAGATTTCTCTGGTGCTTTTAAATATGATTATATATCCATCGACAGAAAGAGGGAGAGATCACAAAACATCGTATTAAATCGAAAAAAAAAAAAACAGATTATATATATATATATATATAACTTATATTTGAAGTTGGTCAGTAAGCGTGACTAAAACAAGTGAACATCCAAAGTCAGATTGTTATCTTAACTTGATTAAAGTGTGTCCTAGGTAGGAAACTAAACTGTATCTGTTAGTGAGACTCCAGTTCTGAAGATTTGGTAATTATGGAGTACCCCTTCATTGTCATTACTACCAAGTCAGCTCTGATCTGGAGCGTTAACATTTGTTTATTGTCCGATCTATGGGTCAAACTTATATATATATATATATAATATATATATATATATATCATTGAATTCTATGTTCAGCTTCTTATGTAAAATGAGGACCAGAATCTGTGTAAAACCCCTCTTCAAAATCAATAGGTTGCGTATTTTTTTGAATTTTGATCTGTGCTGGTCCCGTTTTAAACGGACGTGCACTCGGTCATTTTAGAAACAGACATACAAAATCGTTCGTATATATATATATATATATATATATATATATATATATATATATATATATGTATGTATGTAATGGAAATAAGATGAGGAAATTAATCCGACAATATGAGAAGAAAATACTTTTAAAATATAACAAACACAAGATGTTATGATCAGGAAACAATTTTTAGTGTCAATACTTAAGCATTTCGGTATATTGTACCATCTTCAGGACACTGTTAAGTAATGTTTATGTGAGGAAGGAAATATTGTATATATATATATATATATATATATATATATGTATGTAATATATATGTGTATGTATGTAATATATATATTGTGTATGTATGTAATATATATATATGTATGTATGTAGTATTTATGTATATGTATGCATATAATATATATGTATGTATATGTATATGTATATATAATATATATATATGTGTATGTATATGTATGCATGTTATATATATATATATATGTATGTATGCATGTAATATGTATGTATATGTATGCATGTATATATGTGTGTGTGTGTGTGTGTGTGTGTGTGTGTGTGTGTGTGTATTCTTCCTACTGGTTAAAGATGGTAAGCGTATTATGGTTAGACTCCATGAATCCTAGGTCTCCCTAGTGAAAACGATATTACTCTCTCTAGATATGAAAAGTATCTATTTTCCACATTAATGGCCAATTCCGGTGCTTCTGTGAGTAGGAATATTTGGACTATTCGGAGAGCAGAAATGACTTGCTCGGAAGACACATTTGCCGGAATAAAGTGGTCAGTTCGCCAAAGAGAAAATTTGATTTTCCGCAGTTAGGCAATTATTTTCTGACTCCAGATATCTGTAAAAGTAACCTTGGAATTTGGGTTCTGGACAGTTACAGGGAGATTCAAAGAAAAAGTCCAATTGGACAGAAGTAAAACGCAAAGAATTACGAATAAAAAAAAATCTAGAAGTAAAAGAAAAAGAGGAAAAGTGAGTAAAAAGTACTTAAACGAAAAATAAAAGAAATATCTTCAGACGAAAGATAAAGACATGAGGGGAAAGAAATGATGCTGTACAGAAAGTATTATTGCGACAGTAAAAGAGGAGAAGATGATGTTTAAAATCATTATACTCATTGGAAAACGGTAATTATTGGCAATAAAAGGTTGATAGGCAGAAGATTTTCCGATATTATACGAAGAATAGTGAGATCATCTATGCAAAGTAATTTCACATGAAAAAAAGTATCTCAATGTAAGGTAAAAGAAAATAACCTTAATAGGCTTACGTTCAGATAGTACTCAAATTGAATAAGAATGGGTCCAAATACACACGTCCAGATAAGGGTAATTAGGGAAAATATAGACGTATATATATATATATATATATATATATGAGAGAGAAAGAGAGAGTGAGAGTGTGTGAGTGTGGGAGGGTGTACAACTATTACTATTTCTATACTTGCTTAAATATATTTGACAGAGCAGGTCAAGGCTCTAGCTATTCATTTCTGGATTCGGAATGTGCTATTCTTAGTTGTAGTTGAAATATATTTTTGTACTATTAGATGGCGTAACATTGATCGTCGAATGAATGTAATTGGCAACCAAAGTTCAAAATCTGGACGAGGCTAGTGTCATAAAGAAAGGTATGACTCCATATGTTCCTCCCTACTTCAAGCTATAGGTAAAATAGTTAGCGGCAGACTGGGATACTTACCTTGGTAAGGCAACCAGTCTAAGGAAATTAAAAATCTAAATTTATGCCAACTTTACTCCATTTAGATATTGATCTTTACGATGCCTTATGGAAAATACTGACCAAATCCACAAAACATTTCAAGCATTTTTAGTATTTAGATTTTTAGGATGTGGTCCCCATCTTTATTGTTATATATACAACGTTTTGGTCGATCTCTCCTCGGGCCTTCTTCAGGCGTTCCTTGTCGAAATCGGGTGCTTTCGAGTTCGGCAAGATACACCTGAAGAAGACCGGAGTATGCATGAGCCGAAACGTAGTCTATATTAACAATAAAGATGAAGACTACAGTCCGAAAAATTTAAAATACAGATTATCACGCCTTCTTTGAACTTTCAGAAAATAATATTTCAAGTATAAAATAAGTTAATGCTAAAACACATCTCAGAGAGTTATGCTCTTTGATTCCAAATGAGGTAGTACTCAGCACACAGACTATATATATATATATATATATATATATATATATATATATACACACAAAGAACTGCCCGGTCTATAGCTCTGCTGATGAGGCCTAATAGGCTGAAATGTACATACAGAGATCGACTTTTTCTCGATTTGTTTACGCTTTACATTTAAACCGATATGCACGCCTAATTCATTTAATTATAATTAATTAACAAATTAGGTATGACTTTAATTAAGCACATAATCTCCCCCAAAATTGTCCGCTATCGCCATTTCAAACACATTGTTTGTCCACTTCATACTGTCGTGCCATAAGTCACCCAAAAAGAGCGATATACACATCAGAAATAATAAACGAGAAATTCTGGGGAAGACAGCTGGTGTAATGGTTTGAGTGTCCGCCTGTCAGCCTGACGTAGAGTTCGAATCACGCAAAAAGCACTGCCCTGTCTATAACTCTGCTGATGAGTACTAATAGACTGAAATATATATATATATATAGAGAGAGAGAGAGAGAGAGAGAGAGAGAGAGAGAGAGAGAGAGAGAGAGAGAGAGAGAGAGAGAGACCGACCTACGAACCTACTCCGGTTCAGAACTAGTATATACTTTAAAATGTTTATTCATTAGAGAAATAACTACCAACCCATGTAGGTGTTTTTTTTTTTTTTTTTCGCATTGATCAATATTTTATTCTCTGAATAAATCCTTATTTCTTTATCAAAATGCAAACTTATTTTTTCTTGTACATTTCTTTATATATATATATATATATATCTTATTATAATGGAGATTGTGTGTTTTTCTGTCTGTAACCGAAACTATATTACTACTCAAGTCACAATTCTCTTAGTTATTGACATCACATTCTCCATGATTTTATTTTTATCTAAACCTCAATTATTAATAAAATTGTCTTACATTATTAATACTGTTAACTATGTCTACATACTGACAACATGCAATAATACTTATATATACAACAAAATAGCGGTTTACAGTGTGAACGGGAGGCTAATTTGCATATTAATATTAAAAAGTCAATTTAATAAATATGTGCTTAGTATTATTGATTTCTAACTGTTTGGTTTTATTTTAATGAATATAAGCAAAAATCTCTCCAATGAATCTTAAATGAAATCCATTAACAAGATAAAATAACTGTCATTTTATTCTTTACTTCCTCTTATAGCTAAATACTTAAATTAGAAAAAAATAACAAAGAAAGACAAGAGTGATGGAAGAGTAAGTTTCAGTTGTTCTATTTTTTTTTATTATACTCCCTCTGTTTCAAATATGTTATTATACCCCCTCTGTTTCAAATCTTTTTATCTGTATTCTTATTTAGTTTCATTAGCATTTCTAATTTGATACAATATTTTATTACATTACAACTTAAATACTTGCACCCGGAGGGTGCATATATTTGCTAGTATATATATATATATATATATATATATATATATATATATAATGATGTTCTTCTTTGGTGTGCCATACTCGGAGGAAGACATCAGTTTAGATTAGAGATACATAGGCCTAATGACGCGCTTTGTTATGTCGGTTAGCCAAGAATTAAGTGATAATGCGCAATTTTCCAATTTTCAAGTCCTTGTTGCTAGTCAGACTATTTATGAAAAGAAAAGACAGAAAAAAAACCCCATAGAAACTAATGACAGAAGTGAACGTTAGTGTAGTGCGGAAACGAAGTCATCTTTGATGATAAAGATGATGATGATGATGGTGACAACAATATAAATGATGATGATGATGATGAGAATAATCATGATGTTAATAGCGGAAACATCAGAGAAATATAATTGTGGAATAATTTCGTGGTCGACGTTTTAAGTGCACCAGAGGAAAAAAAAAAGAAGAAAGAAAGAAAGAAAAAAAATGTTTTCAAAGAAATTACTCTCATTCTAAACGAGGAACTAATTTTGAAATCACGCATGACATTTATTTTTTAACTTTGTGTTCAGGTTAAGCAATTTTTCATATGTTTTTAAAAGTAACATTTTTTAAAAGATTTTTTTTTTATTTAAAATATAAACTTATGTAGCTAGATATTATATTTCATTCTCAATTATATGAAGGTAGAAAGAGTAAAAAATAAAATCCCAAGGAACGTAGCGTGGCGAGGACTTCAGTAAACTTCTCAAGTTCCAGACGTATCACTACTTGTTATTTATGTTATTGCAATCTGTCAGTTATCTGAACTATTTATTAAAGAGGAGACTTTCGAGATTGAATACCTAACAATCGTTTAATTGAAAATGTGCGATTATTCTGCTCAAGTACTACGTAAACTACTTGTGTCTGATTTAAGGGGACTTTGGCTTAAAAAATATAGTATTTTATTTCTCTCTCTATCTCTCTCATATATATATATATATAATATATATATATATATATATATATATATATATATAATATATATATATTCCCAAGGCATGTGTATTGAACAACACGGTGTATTCTTTTTTTCATTTTTTGTATAGATATTTTTTTCCAGTCTTCTGGCTATCCTTTTTGAATCTGGATCGAGTTGATTCATGATATTTTTCATACTAATTTCCCGAGCGCTTTCGACTGTTTCTCCAGTCGTCTTCATGGGGTTACGTAATTTGGTTTTTAGTTAACTTTTAGTTCTGTTATCTATGCTTTTATCAAATTCAGAGAGTCTATTATTTTTAAGAGGGGGGTTAGGTAAGTGTTAGTTATTAAAGATATTTAATACGTTGTCTCCGACTTTAAATGCTATTTTATTAATGTTAGTTTTTTTTATGTATATGGCTTCTAGGATCTGTAGGCGTTTCTTATTAATATATATAATATATATATATATATATATATATATATGGGTGTGTGTGTGTGTGTGGTTATACTGATGAAATAAATTCAATTCTCTCTTGGATAATTATATATATATAATATGGATAAATATATATATATATATAAAAAAAATTAAAGTCGACGGGGCGGCCTAAAGTCGGTATCAGCCAGTCAGCGAGGGAGTCTATCCCTTTTTCAATAGCGCTAGACCAAGGAGATTATTTTTTAGCATCTGAGGTGGGGCGCCACACCTACCATCAGCTCCTTACTTTACCGCACAGATCCCTGTGCTACTCATACGCTGAGTTGGCGGGGACCGGTATCGAACTAGGAACCTTGTGGTTTCTAGCCGAACGCTCTACCGACTGAGCTAACCCAGCCCCTAATATGGATAAATTATATAAACTTCTAACATAATTCAATTGTTAACAATCAATAAAAAAATAATGGTGAATTAACACACTTATTTTAAAATAAATCCGATCTTTAAACTCTGAAGTCTGAGTTGTGTCAGCAGATTTTTACGAATAACATAAATTTTCTTTATGAAAAAGAAGAATTTTGCGAAGAAGCAATATTTTTGACCTCAGATTTCTACTATCTTTACTTTTGTTTTAATCCGGTTTTGCATCGCGGCTAAACTAGAAATATTTGACAGATCTGAAGTCCTAGTTTAGTATATTAGTATCGATCTTTTATTTGACAGCCATTGTTAAATCCGAATGCCACTCCGTATTGATAGTAGTTGCGAAATAATAATCGATATTCTCCGGCATTATTGAAAATATGCCGTACAAATCGAAGACGATTTCTAATCATACTACTCTAAAACTTTATAGACAAGACGTGCAAATATGTGTACAACTTTCTCAATGATTACTGAACACTGACAATATGTTAATATATATATATATATATATATATATATATATATATATATATATGAGAGAGTATGTGGAGTTGTACACTCCTTGTATAGTGGATGCAATATTAAGAGGAAATACTCTGTTTATCCGATGCAAATGCAATGCTTAAGATAAGTCAATGGATGTTGCTGTTCTTTATACACTTCAATATTTTACTAGTATAGTATACTATATCTTATAATATATTAATAATTTGAAGGCAATACAATGTGTATAAAAAATAAAAACAAAAAGATCAGAAATGGACGTTAAGTTTTTTTTCATCACGCAAAAAAAAAAAAAATTAAGCACGTCCATTTCTGATTTTCGTCTCTGAAGATAAAGTGTTCTTTGAAATCGATAAGACAAAAAAAACAAATTTTTGTTTTTATTTTTTATACGCATTGTATTCCCTTAAAATTATTAATATGTTATAACATACTTAACAATGCTTCAAGCAAATTACCAATTACTATATATATATTATATATATATATATATATATATATATATATCCGTTTATGTGTGATATTTTTTTTACTTGAATCTGTTTTTATGTCATATGTTTATCCCAAGACTCGTGGCGAAGCGGTTGTCTTCGATGTAAATAGAATCGGTGACGCGAGTTCAAATCCTGGATGCTGCTAGCGCACGGTGAAATACAGTCAATGTCCTTATAAAATCCATGAATCCATAACCCTCCCCCTAGCTATAGGTAAATAGTACTTCTAGACTGGGGTCGTTTGCTTTATTTTTGCATTCAATATACGAGAAAGAAAACAATTTATAGCAAAAGCACTAGGCAAAAATCACCTTGTGCCATACCTTACCAGCAGGAATTGAGTTAGGTAAATATATATATTCCAATATTTATATTAAAAACCAGAAACCTTTACTACATGCATGCACTTTTATGCTTATTGAAATATAATTCTATTCCTCTTTAATATTCCTTATTTTTTAACTCTGAAAATTCTGAAGCAATTAGGAGTAAATGGTTTCCTCCAATACTTATCAGCAATCCTGTATATTTGAGGGGGGAAACAAAAACTGAACAGGAAACGGTATCGATCTAAACGAAACGAAACGTATTCATATCTTTGCAGGAAATCAGGTATCTGTAACCTTATTTGACAAAGAAATATTTGAAACTGTATTCATATCTTCAATTTTCTTTTTTTAACCAGTGACACACATTTACACAAACACGTGCAGTGTTACATTCCGATCGATATTATTTGTTATCTATGAGTTTTGATTTGGGAACTGAATTTCATTTCATTTCATTTTCTTTTCATGTTTCACACTTTGCTTATTATTCTGATGACACTAGAAGCTTTACAGCAAAAGATTCTTATGATCTTTGATATGGAAAAGCGTTGTAAATGTTTCAATCTTTCTGCCACTTATGTTAATCAACCACTAGTAGCAATTCACATCCTAGATGTGGAAACTATATATATATATATATATATATATATATCAATGCTTCAAGCAAATTACCAAATATATATATATATATATATATATAAATGTGTGTGTTGTGTGTGTGTGTTAATGTATGAGTAGTAGCTTACCAGTGGGTACGAGTACGATCGTTGGAAGCGCACAGTATCCAGGGGTTAAGACTGAGAAAAAACAAATACAATGTGCTCAATACAATGTAGAGCAACATTTATTTATATAATGGATAAAAGTAACCTACTCGAGGTTCATCGTCTGATTCGTCAGGGTTACGTCCGTTGAATTTGAAAAACTCGATTAATTCAACGGACGGAACCCTGACGAATCAGACGATGAAACTCGAGTAGGTTACTTTATCCATTATATATATATATAAATAAATGAATCAACTGCAATTATTTGCAGCGTTATAGCGAATGATGGTTTCATGCATTTACTACAGCCTATGCTACTGTGAAATTATATCATTATAATTTTTGAATTTATGATTTAAAACCAAGCATAAAACCCAGTGCCAGTATTAAGAAATGTATTTTTAGAGCTTTAATATAAGAACATACTGAGCAATAAAGTAAATAGCGGAAAGATATGGACAAAATTATCTAAGATATAATACAATAATATATATATATATATATATATATATTATATATATATATATACAGTGCAAGATCAATCCATAAGCAATTACTTCTATTCAATATGCAAACAGCCGTGTCTAGAATTTGAACTTGGGTCTTAGGAACTTAGGTATCCATTTTTATGACGATAATCATTACACACAAGCCCCTCCACATATATTATTTGTAAAAATCAATGAAAATCCTCATTAATCAACAAATTTATTTCATGAGGAATAATATATTTAAAATGAAATATATCTGATGTGTTCGAAGAATAAGATTAATTTTCTTTTGAAAAAGGACAAGTCATAAGAAAACTTGGTTTGGTTTCTTTGTTCAATGGCAACTGGTTATTCAATGGAGACCACGTATTGTCGAAGAAAATTAGTTGTAATATTTAATTCCTAGCTGAAACAGTTCATACCTTTCCAAAGGCCATTGACCAGAAAGTGAGCGTAATAGACTGATTGAAGTTACGATGTCGCAGTCCAGGACTTTAGCCCTTACATCTAGAGAACTCCCGCCAGAGTTTAACTAATTAAATATTAATTATTCAAAATCTAATACTGAATCTAAACAAATCGGATGGAAGTAACGAACCAAATACAATTGAAATTCTCTCATACTTTATACTTATCATAACAAAAGTATACAAAAAGCATTGTTGATTCTCAATAAATATATGACTTGTGGTTTGATTTCTTGGTTCGGAACCAGGCAGAATTTCGAAATAAGTAGAGATTTTGAAGATAAAATTAACCGAATATTTATTGATATGTTCACAACGGATATTGTTTATGATTGTCTTATTGACTGATATAAGGCGTTAGGTGAAGACATTTGAATGCAATGTTTATTTCAGAGAGACAATAAATCGACCAAGTTATTGTTGGAAATCAAAGACAACTGACAGAAGATAGGTTTTATGTTGCTGAGCCAAAATAAACTGGACCCTAACAAAAGGCTTGGAAAACCTACGTAAACAAGCAGCTAAGATAGAAATCTGCCCGTTCCTTTCAACTTAATGTTTGCTGGGTCAAAAGATGAACTAAACAATGAAAGACTGTGAAAGGTACGATCATGAACAATGCTCGTAAGCTATTTGGCTCAGAATGAACGAATTTTCCTCGAGAGAGAGAGAGAGAGAAAAAAAAGAAGATCTATGACCGTAGTCTTTGCTTGCTTCTATAAAGACAAGCGGCAGCGCCAAGACAAATGGCACTTGCTGATTAGCAATAAATAATTTTTGACGTTTGTAGAATAGGGAATTCTCTTTCGAAGAACAAATACAAAACGACGATGATGTTGAATGAATAATGATTTCACTGATTTTTTAAAGGACAAATTATATATATATATATATATATATATATATATATTGTGTGTGTGTGTGTGTGTGTGTGTGTGTGTGTGTGTATAGATATATAGTTAGATAAGATTGGAAAAATATATATGAGAGATATATGGGGGGATATAAGGGCGCGTTTTATTTTTTAAATTTCATATGTCTCTAGTTTTCATCTACATTCTTCCGTTTGCATAAAGACACAAACTATACAAAATTAGCACTGACACAAAACAATACAAGAAACGTACCTGGAATAGGTAGAGAGCGAGAGAGAGAAAAAGAGAGAGAAAAAGAGAGAATAAGAGAGAGAGAGAGAAAGAGACAGACAGACAGAGCGACACAGAGATAGTGAGAGAATGAAGCTAGTTTTACATTGTAGAATTTAAAGAATACGTTTATTTTCCTGTATTACCCTTTTTTTTAAATGTCTGCAGAATTTATAACAGGTGTAAGAAAAAAACGAAGCATATACGTCAAAGCGTAAATATTTGAATCCAACAGATAAGAAACTGGTGTCTATTTTAATTCGGTGGGAATTTATAAGTCGTTGGCTCGGCAGTGACCAAATTAGATTTTCCTTCTGACCTCATCTGGTCTCGAGACCTATTGAGCAGTTGTTTACGGTGTAAATGGGCAAAGCAGCATGTGGTGATGACGCGTAAGGTCAGAAAGGGCGTGGCGGTGGCACTCATTCAAGTTAAACAGTACACAGTATCAACAATTCATGAGATCAGTCTTCTTTACTTTTCTTTTTTAAACTAAGTCTTGTTTATTTAAGATTTTGAAATTAGTGCCGGCTGAGTTTATGCTATCTTTATGTTTGTAAGTGTTAAAAAGAGATGTCAGACGTATGTTGCATTTCAGTTCCGTTTGAGATTTTTTTCTTTTTTTTTGCCTAATGTGAGTGTCTGCAATGTTATTTCTTGAATTCCTTTTTTTATATATACAAGCCAGATTTTTTTTCTATTTCCTTTAATTTTTGCTAATCACGAAAATGAGTGATTTCAGTACATTCTCGTCGCAAATCGGAAGCAGTTTTCTTTATTTAACGAGTGCAATGATGTAGAATAAATGATAATGTCATTGATTTATATATATATATATATATATATATATATATATATATATATATATATATATATACATTTGAAAATGGTTTAAAAAGCGTGTGCATTGTGAGATGTTATAATAAATACAATTTCACAAATTTTTTTTATATTACGTAGCAAAGTTGTGAGAACAGGCAGAGTTGTTATCAACAATATTATTGTTGGAGGAGTGGTTGTTGTATCCGAATAACAGTAAATTGAAGGATTGTTTTTGTATACAGAGTTCAGGACGAAATTTCAATAAGGATTCAAGAATTGAAAGACGTAATTCGTTGTCAGCGGCCTCTAATATAGTGAACAGTGAATGATATATATATATATATATATATATATATATATATATATATATAACAAAGTAATGTAACATTTACTGGTGATACCACATCTTCATAGAACACCGTCATAATATTATGGATTAAGTTTAATCACGTCTTTGATGTTTTAATATTAAATTAAGATCATTAAAATGAAAATCATAATCTGTTAAGAGAGCGTGAGCGTTACTAACACCTATATAAACGAATAAAATAGCCGCTGGTAACCCACGTCTAACTGGAAACAAACCATTCCAAAACCTAATACCAAAAAAACACTCAAGCCAAGTGCCTTCACCACAGACATGTTTATATATAAAAATCAATTTAAGACAATTTATTCAGAAGATTGAATTCCCTCGTACAATGGATATGCCACTTCACTTGTACATTTTGGTGCATTCGTTTAGGGATTATCAACTACTTTAAAAAAACTTTCTAGAAATGTATCTTTCATGAAAATTTTTTTTCTTACGATGACCTAAGGTCGAAGATAGTTAAAAACCATCGAAAAGTAAATAACATTAAAGGAATGTCCTTATTGTCATGTCATTATATATATTATATATATATATATATATATTATATACATATATATGTGTGTGTGTGTGTGTGTGTGTTGTGTGTGTGTGTCCGTTATATTTGTAACCTTCCAATGTTTATGTTCAAACAAGGAAGAAAGTGGTGTAATAGATATCTTCAAAGGAAATGGACTCAGTACTCAGAGTTCAAATACTTGACGAGGCTGTTTGCATTTCCCATTGTATTAATATCCTCTGTGGCCAACTATTTTTCTTCCTGTTATGGGTAAATATTAGGGCAGACGTGACCTTTTAATCTTAGTTAGGCAACAGCTCTAAAAGAAGGAAAACTGAATTCAAACATGTTAAACAGATTTAGAAATTGTCCTTGTGTCACATCCTACTTAAGGTGAGAGGATGGAAAATTAAATATATATCATATAGCTATATTGATTATCTTTTTAATCAAAATTTAAAATGATAATAATTTCCCAAAAAATAGAATCTTCATCAACAACATCAGTATTTGTAGTCACGAATAAGTAATTTGTCACGAAAGAGTTTTAACCTTTCACGACTTTTTGAAAAAAATATTTTTGACGAGTTTTATAGCTAATTAATCTTTAGTCTACAGGAATTTAAAAAACATGATTAGAAAAAACAAAACCAACTTTTAGCATACCGTGCTAACAACAGTAATTTTACGGTCGCTTTTGAATGTTGTTAATGTTGCTAATGCTGGTGGGTGCTTCCTTCTTCTTACACTTCCTATCAATTTTGCTTCTTTATTCTCTTCTGAATATTTTGAAGTGAATACATTACTTGAATTGCATTTAGTGAGTTTTAAGTGAATTGGGCGGCCATTTTTTTTTTAAATGGAGAGCCAGTTTTAGATATAAAGATAACGTGTAAGCTTTTACGTTAATGTCGAAGTGTTTTACGTCATATTCCCCTTTCAACGACTAATATTCATATTCTTGTCTTCAATACTTTTCGTCTCTCAAAAACTCTACTCACAGTGAATGGATCTTGATTAATGAAACTAAAAGCAAGTGTATGAATATATATATTCACCCAACACTTCCACAATCAGTGTATGACACGTCCATTTCCAAAGCTAGATAAAGCTGCTTTTGAAATTCAGCGATTTCATTCTCCTAGGCTGGTTGACTAAACAAGATTAAATAACAGTATGTCATACTATTCGTATGGGCGGGGGAGATTAATTTACACCATTACTTAGGAAGATTAGCACGAAGTGAAACGAAAACAGCCCCGTCCAGAATTTGAACTTGTAATATAGATCCGAATCGGTACAAACACTTGTTTATTGTAATGGCTTATCATAGAATCGACGAAACTGAATCCATACCTTTAAGGGAACTGCGTTGCACATCACGCGAATGACATTGTGAAAGACATCGGTTAAACTGTTTTCCACCAAGCTATGGATTATTAGTAGCGTATACTGGGTTCTTTAGTATTGGTTACGAAAACACTAGGAGAACAGCTCTGATATGAAACCAGCTTTACTCCACCCTTTAAGTCGATATGATACATCATGCTCGTAGAGGAGTTGCTTAGGTAAATACATACACTCAAATGTTACATATCTCTAACAAAAATTATTACACTTATTTTTACTTCATTCTTATTGATTTCTATATACAATTATAAATAGGATTGTTTTTTAATACGTTTGAGAATAAAACAATATTAGAAATCAATGACACCAAGTAATTATTTATTAAACACGTTTTTGCTGAAATCGGTATGCAACTTATTCACACCATATACTATGTAAACATTTATTTTTTTAATGATATATAATACACATTGCAGGATTCTAAACATATAAATAACATAGGCTGTTTTTAGGCAAATCTATCTCAACTAGACCTTAACAGAGACATTATTAGTAAATAAGGTGCTAATTAAGATTAAATAATGATTATTTAATAACAATTTGAGAATATAACGTAAATAAATAAGGGAATTGTGACGTTAGTGGTGAAATAGTTTCGGTTACAGCCCATAAGATTCATTTTAATAAAAGATGAACTTAGAAAGATGAACAAAGTTTGCCCCATTCCTGTATATCGTATCAGTACATATATTTGTATTTTCAATTCATTGTAAAATCAATACCAGCAGGCAATGTACTCATTAATTCTGAATATATAATATAACATATCTAATCAACGTTAAAATCAACATCAGTAATCTAGATGTAACGCAGAGAATTGAGTGGAACTATTCCCCTTGTAACTTCATCTAGACTCTAATAATTCTTTCGAGAATTAAAACTGTACAACAAAGGTAAAGTCACGAAAATGAAAATACAAGAAAAAGTTAATTCATAGTATATCAAATATATCTAAGTTTATAAGCCAATAAAAAACACTAAATTAAGAAATAAATTAATGGACCGAGTTAACCGAACTGGAAAATACGTCCATTTAATTACAGTTAGAATATGCATATCAAATGCGATTATTACACAGTTTAATTAGCAGTACAATGGCTACTTTAAAGTAGCTTGACATTTCTTTGTCATGGTCAAATTTATATTCATCAGGAAGCAGATGTATATGTGTGGTACCATGAAAATTTTATAAAATATTTTAAACAAATTGATAATTAAAATGATCGATTATGCATTTGTTTTTTGTTCTACTATCTAGTGTTTTTTTTGTACGGCATATCAACCCTTTTTGGGTAACCTAATGCCAAATCAATAAATTCTAATAACAAAGGACCCAGGCTGCTTACAGTACCGGCTGCTACTTAAGTCATCACCCAAATAGGTATTAAACAGTCTTATTGTGGCGAGAGGAACCACGCACGTAGTGGTTCGAAGCGTGCACGACTCTGTTTGGCATCTAGAATGAGATCAGTGGCGAGTGATTAAAAATTTTATAAAATATTTTAAATGTATAATCGATCATTTTAATTCTCAACTTGTTTGTTTTCTTTTCTAATATCTTGGTTTTATTTTTCTGGTTTTTTTTTCTGTACGGCATATCAACCCTTTTTGGGTTACTTAATGCCCCAGGTTGCTTACAGTACCTGCTGCTACTTAAGTCATCACCCAAATAGGTATTGAACACACTTATGGTTACTAATATTCAGTGATCTTGTGGGAACCGGTGATTCAGTGTGACTTGACTTTAATTTTTTTTTTTAATGAGACCCTAAATTTGATACTCTGCGAAATAAATGTTTTCATTGGATATTGTGAAACGTTTGAATATGAAATTTCTTAGGGTAGAGACACTATATTTTCATCCTTGCATTTTTTTCTCCTCCCTCGCAAGACAAGTATGTGTCCACCAAGACTGATGTTTCAATACCCCCTCGACCCCCGCAAAAAATATTTAAAGGTGTCAGATATCTCTAGTCTTCCTCTGGATGCAATGAAGAATACTCTTGGGGTGAGAATCTTCCTGATTCAGTCCTGGACAGCTGCTGAGTACTATCAAGTAAAGTATCTTTAAAGAAATTACTCCTTTTTGTTGTTAGCTTTTTAAAGAATTTTCTCTGATTGATGTAAAAAATAATTCTATATCTTATAATTATGATTGTTATAACATAAATACTAGATATTTAATAAAGCCGTTTTTCACGGGTAGAAATGTGAAACAAGGTCAGAACTATGGCGAATCCAGCGAGGATCGAACTCACTATTCAGTAGTAATGGATCTCGAAACTACCTTACTAATAATTAGAGCACGATAGGACAACTCAATATAAACACTATTTTGAATCAATCTTTGACTTTCAGACACGCGTATAGAAGAGTTATCTTTCCCTGGATTTTAGTTTTATTTTCCCTAACAGGAGATTGAGGACAATTTATAATAGATGGGTTGGGAAATAAGTATTAGAACTAAAGTTTCAATAAAGTGTCAGAAGCGGCTAATCTTAATAAGTATCAAGTGAACACAGAGAATATTCTGTCAAGTTAGCACTAAAAGTTCAATCCACAATGGGTGGCCTATTATTGTGTCTTTGTGGTAGACAGTAGTACGCTTTGAAAATGTCAATATAAAGAAATATTGGTATATGACACAAAAGAAAAGATTTCAGATGACACGGAGACAGTAATGAATATATAAAATGATAGGTTAACAAAAGAAAAACGGTAGTAAAAATAGAGAAGTAGAGTATTAAATGAAATAGAAGGAGATAATGAGAGAAAATTGTTAATTTCAAGGTAGGTGCTTTCGCTTACCATTTAGAAAATTAGCACAACACAATCATTCTATCTCTTCTAATATGACCTTGTACCAGACAAACCTCTTTTAATATGACCTTGTACCAGACCCTAAGTAGATGCAATTTTTTCAAAACAGAGCCATACCAATGTTGGAATTACAAGTACTATTACCTTAATCTAAAACTAAGGGTGTGCATGTAAATAGACAGTGGTGATAGAGAAACAGGTTCTGAAATAACATTAAGAGACAAAAAGCTGCTCAATTTGATCATCAATTCAAAGATGAAAAATTCCCAAGCTTATTTAAGTGGAATAATGAAGACAAAATTGAATTCTAAATTAAAAAAGGTTTCAGAAAGTTTAGATAGTTATCAAAATAACGAACAAGAACATCTAAGAAAATGTGTTTGCATTCTTATATATTTTTTTTATTATGTATCATTTTCTTTATCACCGAAGACAATATTCCAAATAATAGATTGAATAATATTTTTATTGTTTTATTATTCCAGGATAGATAAGAAAGCCAGAAAACGACTGCTTTAAAAGAAATTCTAAATGTAAGGGAGCTTTAAGGACTGTGTATGTAGTGATCGAATTAGTTATTTATATAGTCTAATCTATTTCAAAAAGTATATATCTCAATATATTCCTATATATCTATCTCCAACGGGATATGCTTATCTATCTACCTCACTTAATCTATTCCTCTCTCTCTCTCTCTCTCTCTCTCTGTCTCACTCTCTCTCTCTCTCTCTCTCATCCATATACTCTTACCAGAGCCAAATCAAATGTTCTTCTATATCCACCCCATAACCATGTGGTATACATTTCATCCTCCCCACAGCCAATTGGTATATTATTCTACTTCCCTACCAATTAGAATATTTTTATACGCTGGGGCTTACCTTGGTTCTAGTCCTAACCTTGCTGGTAAAAGCAATTTTTTGCTAATTATTAAGATGTGTTCCTTACAAGAGGTCGTTAATTATTTGAGCATGAACGGTAATTATTATTATCAGCAGAAACCCTGGAAATTCCACGGAAACAAAAAAGATCAGTATTTTAATGAAGAAATAATGATCTGCTATTTCCTTCCATATAAATTTTATTGTTGCCTTTGCAGCAAACAATACAAAAATATACAATAACATCATCGCATCCCACAATTCTTCAACAAACCAATAGACACTAGTTTATGTTATATACGTTGTATGAACGTTAGCATATATATATATATATATATATATATATGGGGGGGGTGTGAGAGAGAAGAGAGAGAAAGAGAGGGGGAAAGATGAAGCTGAGATATCGAGGAGTGGGGTATACAGAGATGTAAGTATTTAGCTACTACACCTACTCTTCAATACATGATTGGTTTAACGAGAATGGATTTCGCGTATGCATGAGCAAAGCCAAATTTAACACTGATACCCATGACCAGTGTCAGGAATTTCTGGATTTCCTGATTTATATTGGCATTTTATATCCAAAGTCAAGAACAAAGGTGACTGAAAATGAATACAAACCACTCTTTATTATAGTTAGATATGCGTGTTTGTTTTAGACAGTCTCAGATTGCAATAAATGTATTTCAAAATAGATTTTTTGTCAGCAGGCAGATGTGTTTTTATTTTATTTTATTATGTGTGTATATATATATATATATATATATATATATAGTATGAACAAAAAGTAATAAGACAAGCAGGAATATTTTTTATATGTTGTTTATTCTCAAATAGTTTCGACCTTATGTCATCGTCAGGAGAAAATTTAATATTTGAAGAAATTGTTTATATATTTTTTGAAAGGGAGCATTATAGAAGAACTATAAAAATTGAAGTGTTTTTGAGGGTTTGACATGCTATTAAAATCCGGGTAGACGAGTGTGTTAGTAGTAGCAAGTCCATTTGTTCCGTGAAGAACCTCTATGAGATGGGTTATTTTTTTAATGCTCTTATATATGTGAGGGAGGGTTCATGGGAGTAGTGTATATGACTATATGTGTATACATATAAATGTATGTGTGTGTTTACATATATGTGTGTGAATGTGAGTGTGTGTATGTATCTCGGTACTGTGTGGGTGACTTCTAGATTTTTAATTGGGTCAAAAGTGGCTATATATATATATATGTGTGTGTGTGTGTGTGTGTGTGTAACATATGTAGAGTAGATGCATACGAAACTTACACTGTTTTCTAAAGGACCGCTTCATAATTTATAGTATCATATACCAAGTGTGTAATTTTTTTAAGCAACGTGAGATATTCTTACACTTTCCCTCGACTATGTGAGAGATACTTATACATATTCTCCACGCAGCCAAGTGGTACATTATTCTACCCTCCCACTCAATTATTTTAATTCACTATTTCACTAACATTCTGTCAACCTTAAAGACTTATACGAATGATAAATTATTGTTTTTTCTATTTTCTACACGCTGTCGATTTCGTTCTTATTTTACTCCATATATATATATATATATATATATATATATATATATATACACTCTTCTCCCCCGCAACACAATACACGCCGTTCACATCCAGACATGAAACAAAACACACACACATACGCACGCAAACACAAATGCTCACACGTCAACATTGATCAAATGTTACACATTCATAGAACAATGTATTATGTGTGTGACCAGTTATCCCGCGTACACAACCTTTATGCTGTTCATAAACACTCTCATACATTCAAATTACCACCACATACATACGCACATCCCTTTATCCAATCATACACATCCTATGTCTATTAAGTTTTCTGAATTTTTTTGAAATGTCTTTCGATTTTCCTTGCATTTGAAACATCTTCACTTGATGATTGTCTCGCATGAAACCAATATGGTCGTGAATGTTCCTTTGTCACCTATAAATAGATATGTAAAACCTTTATATATTTATTCTATTATATGTGTGTGTGTGTGTGTGTGTGTGTGTGTGCGTATTTTGACCCGAGTATTGTAGTGTCCTACGCAATTTACACTATTCTCTGAAGAACTCATATATCATTTATAGTATCAGGTACCCAGTGCGTTATTTAAAAAAAAGCAAGTAAAAGTCGATACGCAAGAGTAAAAAACTAATTTTATTTAATCAACGACTTCTATCAATTCACTCCTTTATCAATCACGATCTCATTTTCTACGCAGTTCGCACTTCTCTTCAACACCATTTGAAAAAAAAAAGCATATTAAAAAAAAGGAGAAGGGCGTTGCTCTTACCTATTAATCTAATTCATTAGATGCTATTCTTCGGCTTAGAAATCGAAACTATTCAAATCTGTCGATAAATGTGACCGACTCTCAAGTGATCCGTTCCATCGATCTTGCCAAAGCGTACAGAACTGATATTTTGATCATTAAAAAAAACTGATCTTTAGTATATACGAACTTGTCTTAATTTTACTAATCGATAAGTTAGAAAATATTTTTCAAATATCTATATTAGGAATTAAATTTTTATCTATTTTATTGATTTTGCAGGGTCTTTTATCGATTATAGTAAGTCTTATTTTCCTTAAATAGTGGAATATAACATGACCTTGCTTTGCAAAACTATAAACAAAAACTATTGTTTGTAACAGACAAAGGTATTTTAAAGAAATAGTAACTTTTTAATGCTAAAATTATACTCAGCACGTATATATTTCAATTTCGTTAATAATAGAATATCAACATTTATGGATTATTTAAGACCAAAGCTATACTTGTAGAAGAACCGTAGTAGTTATATGTAACCCATTGCTGGTAAGATGAGAAGGTTTATACATTTTCCCCAATGATATTAGTCTTAAATTGAACGCAATAGCACGACTGGAGTTCGAACTCACTAAGAAGTCGCAAGTCCAGCCGTTACCCACTATGGCATAGGGAATGCATACATGGTCTCGGGGAACGAAAACCCTGAATTCAAACCTAGTGTGATCTGCTTAGAAATAGATCTTATATTGCAACCTATCCGTCTAGAGGAGATGCTTGTCATGTAATGATTCTCTTCCTGGGAAATGGATACGGAAACCCGAGTTTAAATCCGGAGCGAGGCTGCTTGTATTTCACATAATACTTGTAAAATCTTTTCTCAAACATTTTTCTGTCTGTTCTCAATCACTTCGCTCACAGTCTATTCGCCAACACGTCGCTCACCTGCCACTGCCAAGAAATTCGGCTCATTTATTACTCCACTCCTCTCTCACAAACCACCTCACTTCCGGTCTGTACTCTTATAAAAGAAACTTAAACTTCGGGAGCCATTTCTTTTCCTAGTCCGAGGTAAGAGGAGTTTAATTTGTTTTATCTTTATATCACAATACTGATACATTGGAGAAAGGAATGAATCCAAACTATGGCTGAAATTGTAGGGCAGAATTGACTCTCTAGTGTTGCTATGTCAACCAATCTAGAAGAATTCCAGCAGTTCGAATCTACATAAAAAAACTGACCTTGTGACGCATGCTGCTTGTGAAGAGGGTGGTATAAATATATATACTTTTAGTCTTAACGTTCCACGTATGTATATCATATGTATTAACGAATCCAGTAATGATTTTTTGCACAGGGAGAAACTGTTCGATTGTGATAAGAAATGGAGCTAGTAATCAGCGAATCTGGCCAATGAGACCGATATCCTCTCCTTTGTGTATACAGCCTGAACCACGAAAACACCAATTATTTTCTGGTAAATCTACATTAGATACGTTATTACGTAAATACGATTTCCATCGAGTTTCAACCTACGCCATTATTTTCAAACAGACGTGAACTATATGAATTTTACAAATAATATTTTACGCATCATCGTCAAGCCAAGACATGGCAATAGAGGCACTACTAAAGTGAAGAAAAATACTCATATTTGTCAGGATTAGTCTAATCGTTCGTGATGGTGTTGTTACATAATCATTAGTTACCTAATGATTATGACAATAGTGTAGAAATCATATTAGTGCAGCTGATGGCCTTGAGGGTGAGTGACGGCGCTTCACCTCACTCTGACCTTGCTTTCTGGGGATAGAATCGTGAGAACCGGAGCCCCCATAGAAAGCCCTCTTCCGGTTTAAGAGTAAGCAACTCAGTCAGTTAGAACTTAGCAGCGAAGCTAGCAAGATGTGAGTCTCACTGCGTGATTGTCTGGTCTGGGGATCTACGAATAAAGTCTTGTGTTTATTACTAAAAACTAACAATGACACAAGGCTTCTGATAAGGAGTGATCCCCAACAGAAACCAGACACGGAATCCTCAATAGAAGACCAGACGAGACCTTAGAAGATATACCAGGCCAGAAGAATAGACGACCAGAGTAAGAAGAAGTAAGAGAAGTATATAACATATACTTATTTAGTGTCGGTAAAGAAGGGTATACAACAGTGTGAAAATCTAAATCAAATGTATTTATGCATGGTTATTCCAAGAAATAGAGAGAGAAATTCTATTAATGCTTGATTTGCATAGAACTTCCAATATAAACATGTTAAATCAGGGTAATGTACTTAGAAGGGAAACTGATTAACAAGCCATTCGTTAATATGGTTTCGTAGAAGATTTATTTTTTGTAGTTTCTGAAAAAAAACAACTAATTATTAATGTACAGGGAAAAAAACATAAAAAATGTATCACATTAAAGCATATTAAAAATGACTTATGATATTTGTATTGTTTTTATTTCTCTTAAATTTTGTTTCTGAATTTTTGTTCATTATATCATAAATCAACCTCATTTGATAAATAATATAACAAAAAAAAAAAAATACTGATAAAATTTGATCAAGCTATTTTTCTTTAACATTTCTTTCTTTTTATCAGAATCGTTCTATTAGTCACTTACAAACGGACCCTTAATTTAAAATACCTGATCAAAAAGAGAAGTCAATTTGAGCGTGAACAGTTTTTTCTTTAATTTTTAGTTGTCTTGTTCGCTTTTCTATGGCAAAAAGCGAATCAATTATTTGCAGTTGGCTAAAATGAACTAACTTCAACGTTTTCTCATGGTATTTAATTCGCCTTTTTTTTGTATTTTATCATTTATTTATTTGCGACTAATCTTGCAAGAGAAAACAATAAAATGCAATTAGGGAACGAGCGTAATGAGAACACAACAGCTAATAAATGAAAGCGAGGGTAGAACGAAAAAGAAAGAACAAAAACTACATGTGATTATGTATGGAACATTTGCTTCGAAAATATGCTCCAACTCTCTATGAGAAATAAACAGGCGCTCTCATGGTCAGCAATTAGCGTCACATTTAAAATTTGCATACAGTGATGTAATGCATCTTATGAGACACACATGCAGTGTGTCTTGTTATAACAGTTTCTTCTTTCTTTATTTTGTGTGCAAATGTATATCACACAAGTGTTCAGTCATTTCAAACTGCGCATTTTTTTTATATCAGGAATCGATCTGTATGAAAACGCACTTAATGTTACATACAAGTACATTTCTAAAGAAATACAAAAAAAAGTTGAATCACGGTTTTGATTGTATCGGAGTAAAGTAAAACGTGAGCAAAATCAAAGCGAAATTGCTTCCGGTGTCGCACAAGACATGAAATAATGATTTTTGTATCCATTCGTCGAACTGTCCGTCAAGACTGAACACTTTTTGTAGTAATTGTGGATTTATCTGCGGAAGAAGGGGGATGGCTCGATACACAAGATGGACTGGCTTACAGTGCTCACCTGTCCTACTATTAGCCTATATATGGGAGCATGTCCCAAAAGCATTGACGTAAATTGACTGCATGCATATATATATATATATATATATATATATATATATGTATGTGTGTGTCAAAGCAATGCATTGGGAACGAGACAAGGTATATTGAATCTTACACAGTGGAAATTTAACATTAAAATTCAGTTGAAAATTTTGACTGTTTCGTATATTTTACCATAACCTGTTGACCAGGAATCTCTCACAGTTACACGAATAAGGAAAGTTGGGTTTGCTATGTGTATTCTTACCTCACATTGATAATTATTTGATCTTATCCTCGAACACAATGTTAGAAATATATTTAATAAATCAACTTCATTTAGAAAATGAAATTTGACTGATATTGAGCTGTAGTCCACAGATTTTGAAGAGTGCTGGTAAATTGGATAAGTAATAATGATAGTGCGATTTATCTCTTAGAGTTTTATTCCTCAAATCTTATTATAATGGAGATTGTGTGTTTTTCTGTCTGTAACCGAAACTATATTCCTACTCAAGTCACAATTCCCTTAGTTATTTACATCACATTCTCCATGATTTTATTTTTATCTAAACCTCAATTATTAATAAAATTGTCTTACTTTATTAATACTTTTAACTATGTCTACGTACTGATAACATGCAATTATATTTATATATACAACAAAATAGCGGTTTACAGTGTGAACGGGAAGGCTAATTTGCATATTAATATTAAAAAATCGAATTTAATAAATATGTGCTTAGTATTATTGATTTCTAACTGTTTGATTTTATTTAATGAATATAAGCAAAAATCTCTTCAATGAATCTTAAATGAAATCCATTAACAAGATAAAATATCTGTCATTTTATTCTTTACTTCCTCTTATAACTAAATACTTAAATTAGAAAAAATAACAATGAAAGACGAGAGTGATGGAAGAGTAAGTTTCAGTTGTTCCATTTTTTATTATACTCCCTCTGTTTCAAATCTTTTTATCGGTATTCTTATTTAGTTTCATTAGCCTTTCTAATTTAATAGAATATTTTATTACATTAAAACTTAAATACTTGCACCCGGAGGGTGCATATATTTGCTAGTTATAATAATGACAACAATATAAGACAACAAATCGTGGGATGAGTTTCTCATCTCACTCTCTTCAATGCACAAACGCGCATATAGATCAGTTCATGCCGACCAGTTAAAAAATACTACCTCTATCAGGTGCGTGTGGATTCTGGATGGTGCTCGTAACAGTTCCAGGGGGGCAATGACTGATAAATATGATGAGAGAGAGAGAGAGTCATCAATAATGTCTCCTGTGTATATATATATATATATATATATATATATTGGGAGATTATGTGCTTAATTAAAGTCATACCTAATTTGTTAATTAATTATTATAATTAAATGAATTAGCATGCATATCGGTTTAAATGTAAAGCGTAAACAAATCGAGAAAAAGTCAATCTCTGTATGTACATTTAAACCGATATGCACGCCTAATTCAATTAACTATAATTAATTAATTAACAAATTAGGTATGACTTTAATTAAGCATATAATCTCCCAAAAATTGTCGGCCTTCGCCATTTTCAAACACATTCTTTGACCACTTCATATATATGTGGGCGGGGTGGGGGGACATAAAATCTACTGAAAAGGAAATCGAACATTTTTTGCGGAAAATTCCAAGTCGGCAAAATCCAATGAAATCATGGACCCAATCCAATATTTTATTTTTCTCCAAAGAAAAAAAAAAAAATCCAACTAAAATACCCGTTCATAAAATATGCCCAACATTCTTGTTTTATTTTTTTATTTTTTTATTTCTGCAATTTTCGAGAAAAAAATATTCTCTTTTGTTTTTTCATTTTCTCTTTTCACTGCAATCGTCCGCGTATAATTCATTTTAAAATCAGCCATGCAGCAAGAATAAGGCAAGCGTTCCAACAATGCGCTGTTGCGATTAGCCTGACTTTGCCGCCATTATGATTTTACACAATTTCGCGCGCATCCAAACAAGTGTGACCAGAAATAAAGTAAATTAAGATTTGAGCGAACTGAATTCAAGAGAACCGGAAGTAATGCGACAGCCGAGAAGAAGGTCCTCAGTGGTGCGAGTTTTAAACAAAGAGATGCCTGTTTTAATATTCACATGATCGTTTCCGGATTATTGGTTCTTGTTAAATAAATGGTATTAATATTAACAGAATCGGAGATCGTTGTTCGCCATCCAAAATCACCTCGTTTATTATTACCTGCCTTTAAGTATAAACAGCCAAGACATTAGTAACCCAATACAGAACGGTTGATTTGATGTGTGCAATTTCATCTTAATGTGTGTCAGACATTGTTAATTCTGGATTAGTTATGTCACGCAAATGAATTGTGTTAAACTCTAATGGACCGCTTTGACATTAGTCACTAAATGCTAACTAGTTGAAATTTGGGTAATTTATGAGGAAGTGCGTCCCGGTCTCCTGCCTCAGAAATTGCTACCCGGTGACTATTAAAATAACGTCCCCAGCTATGTCGGTGTTACTTGAAAGAAAACAACCAACTTAGGGCGTTAAATGTATTTTAAAGGGGGGGGTCTCTTTTTTGTCATAATTCTTGTTCATTTATAGAAATTTTTCGTAATTCTTGTTCATTTATAGAAATTTGTTGTAATTCTTGTTTATTTATTGTAATTTGTTGTAATTCTTGTTTAGATATTAAGATGGATATATAGTTTGGAATAGACTGAGATAGATAGATAAACAAAATAATATAGATAGATATGAACAAATGGAGATAGGTAGATATTTTCTACAAGTAAATGTATTTGTGGGGTGTTGCTTCTTTTTTGTCGTAATTCTTATTTATTTAAACTAAAAACAAGACATTAAACAAACATGAATAAAAGAAAATCTGAGACGACATAGCTGGGGACGTTATTTTAATAGTCACCGGGTATTTACAACAGTAAAAAATAACTCATATATATATATATATATATATATATATATATATAGGAGAATATGTGCTTAAATGAAGTCGTACCTAATTTTTGAAAATTAATTAATAATTGAATACCTATTCAAATGTAAGGCTAAACAAATCGATAATAATCAATCTCTGTATGTACATTTCAGCCTATTAGGCCTCATCAGCAGAGCTATAGACAGGAAACCGCTTTGAGTGTGATTCGAACTTCCTGTCTATAGCTCTGCTGATGGGGCCTAATAGGCTGAAATGTACATACAGAGATTGATTTTTATCGATTTGTTTAGCCTTACATTTGAATAGGTATTCCCGCCTGATTCATTAATTATTAATTAATTAATTTTCAAAAATTAGGTACGACTTCAATTAAGCACATATTTTCCCAAAAATTGTCAGCTAAAACAAAACATATAAAAACACATCGTCTGTTTGTTTACTTCTCATATATATGTATATCATCATCATCATGTCGCGCTTGTAGCACGGATATCCATGAAATCTCTCGCTAACCTTCCCTATCATTCATTGCACCTGGGAGGTCCTCTGCGGAGCAGCCGGCATCCTCACACAGCTGGTCAAAATATGTATATATGTATGTATGTATGTATATAAATATATACATATATGAAGGAAGGGTGGATGGGTTTAGGATCCGACGATATGCTGTAGATAGAAGGAAAGTGGTCAAGAAATGATCAACTCAAAACAAGTCACAGGGTGATACGTTTCGTCTGTATTCACAGACTTCCTCAGTCATCTGAGACTTTATTAATGCAAAGCATACGTTTAAATACACGTGGCGGTGGCGGCGTCGGAGAGGTCAAGGGGGTGAGTGAGTAGTGATGTGAGATAAGGAGGAGCGGGAAATTTTGGGTAGGATGGGGTCGCTGGGTCAGTTGAGTGGAGGGCTAGAGGAAGTTTGTTTGAAGTGTTGGGGCGGTAACAGTGGTTGATGGGTCAATTGGTGTGGGTATATATTGATTTATGTGAGTAAAGGGGAGGTCAAGGGGGTGAGTGTGTATACATATATATACGCAATTGTATTTTTGGTTACAGAGTTGCTTATAAATCTATTTCTACTTACAGAATTGCATTGCAGTAGACTTTGGTATTATTCCCAATCTGTGTTAGTATTATAATATAGAACTATTAAAAGCTTGGCGGCTTTAGTTTATAGAAAATTCAATATGATATAAAAGATTGTGGTAGGGAGACTAGGTTCAACAAACAATACGAAAAGTGCAATTCCATTACTGTACACGGGTTTATTTTAATATGGGTCCTCAGTTTGATTAATACAGTCAACATTTTAAATCTTGGCAAAAGCCGACTTTTTTTTCAGGACATGTCCATTAACCTGCTTGAAATGAACTCGACGACAGAACCAGTGTATAAAACTAGCTAATCGAATATATTTGATAGCACATAGAACATATCTGTCTCAGCCTGTTCAGCTCTCTCCATCTATATATTATTGTTAAGATATGGTAGACAAATATGCCATATCGGCGTATATGCAAATCGTTACCCAGCCTTGACTACGGCACATTTTCTGAATAAATTTAATCTCACTAAGTGAAAGGAGGTGTTTTTACTTATATGTCCATGCATATACTGGCATTGAATCCGTTATATATATATATTCACTTAGAGAAACTATCATATGTATAAATGCACAGTGGCCATAGGTAATGGTTTATTAAGAACACAGCAAGAGGGTATTACACTGTTTGCTAATGAAAACAGAATGCCTTTCATCATTCAACTAAAACGGAGGTTACCTTGAATTACTATTCTTTTGAAGAACATCTTAGTTATGCAGATAATATGCATCGCATTTTCAAAGTTAATTAAAACTTAATGTTTAAGCAATGATACGCAACGGTTATCATAGACAATCGTGGTATTCAAAAAAAGCAAAGAAGATTGTATAATGTTGATTATTTGGATAAATGCTTTCAATAACGAATCGCACGAATGCCACCAGCTGTATATAAAAGCATATTCATTAAAATATAAACGAGTCCGTCGAAAGAAAGTGATACAGATTGTGTGGTGGGGTTGTTCATGCTTGAGCGGTCAAATGATCCGAAAGGCAGTTATACTGTGGGAGGCCTGAATACTGAGGCGCACTGACCTTTAAATTAACATGTATAAAAGGCAAACAACTGTTTGCCCTGCAAGATACATATGAAATTGATTATATAAGATTTACAAGTACACTAATGCCCACACACACTCATATATATATATATATATATATATATATATATATATATATGAGAAGTAAATACACAAGCGATGTGTTTTGATATGGCTTTTTTTTAGCCGACAATTTTTGGGAGAATATGTGCTTAATTGAAATCGTACCTAATTTTGAAAGTTAATTGATTAATAATTAATTAATTAGGCGGGCATACCTATTTAAATGTAAGGCTAAACAAATAGAGAAAAATCAATATATATATATATATATATATATATATATATATATATATAAAATCGTATTTATACTAGTTTTGAAAAAAATAGCTACAAATTATGTAAATTCTTCAAAAGCATACGAACAATTCCATCTTGAAACGAGCACTTGACCAGGTTGTGGACATTTACAACCTGAGCATGTTTCTAACATCTGCAGTAGGGAATGCTTGCCCAATTTGTGATTTTTTTTTCCCGGCATATCAAGCCTTTTCAGGTTATTTAATACCAAATCTGGTCATTTTGATATCCAGTTTCTTACAATATCCACTTGCTAGTTATATAATATCTCACGAGAATAAACAATCGTAGGGTGATTTTAAATAGATCCTTGCTAGGCAACATGTGTATCTGTATCAGGCAAGTGTAGATTTATGAGAGTTCATGGTGCTATGTGTACAGCAAAAACCTGTTTTTTTTTTGGGGGGGCGTTATTGTTACATAGGAAGTGCTTGCAAGATTGAAGTATGCCAGAGGAGACACATGCGTTCCACGCTTACCTTTTGCAACATTGAGTAGATGGTCATCTTCTCTAAATAAGTGGCTATATATATATATATATATATATAATGTGTGTCGAAAAAGTATCGAAATTTCTTGTACCTTTTTACAATTTCTGTAAAAAATAACGTTCCATTCATTCTTTATTTCTATCTCGGTATATACAGCTTTAAACTTGGTACTTTTTTGACACACCTTGTATTTCCAAAAAAATAATGAATAGACCGTTATTTTTTTTAATACAATGTGACAAAATGTACCAAAAATCTTAATACTATTTTGTTTCACCGTTATTTAATCTTGATTAAGCAACAAACGAGGAGTATAGTTTTAAAATACATTTACCAAGGTTATTAGCGCTATGTGGAATGATAATAGTCTCGTCCTAGATTTGATCTCGTATCACTGTGTCCAGTTCTTATGACTGTAACCATTAAACAACGCGGCTCTGTGCCATTTTAGAGTAGAAACAAAACACACTACCCCAATTATTAATATAAATATATAAGTTACAAAGTTAGCGAAATATGAGCCGACAAAAAAACAGAAACATATGAACACACATAAATCACTAGAGAAAGAAAATGTATTTGGACAAATTCAATATCCTTGATAGAAAGATTACAGTGGACCTGCATATTATCAGTTGTGTCCTACATTCAATATCGCTTTTGAATGCCAAAACATTAAATCTATTAGAAAAAACAAACAATAAACAAAAAAAAAAAACATTAGCTAAGAGAAATATCTTTAAAAATCTTCTTCGATGTCTTCCAATATAAAAAAAGAGATCAAATAATTATGTATTTCAGGCCGCATCTTCAGAACTTAACTCAATTACCGAAAACAGAGATTCGAGTAGGGACATTTATATTTGCGCAATTTCTTAAGAGGCCAACGAACCGAACGACGTTAGAGTAAACAATAGCGTTCAAAATAATAATAATAAAAAAATCTAGAGAAATTTTCCTAATTCAAGATGACAATCCGCGTGATTATATACGTGATCATGCCCTTAAATACATGTAAACAATATCCCGTGTCAGAGATTCTATTATTATGTCGACAATAAACTCAACAGAGGCGATAATAAATGCTGCAAGGTAAGCTCAGAATATCTCTTTAAAAATAAAACCGAGTAAGACGAGGAGTCGTAGATGCCCTTGTATATGTCAAGCTCCTAAGATCAAATTCGAAGACGAGATATCGGGGAATCACCGTTATAAGTGGATAAATTTTTCTTCAGATTGAAATCCGTGCATGAGACATCACCATCATCGGGTCAAACTGTTAATACGGATTCCCATTACTCTTCCTGGTCAAACGTCCTTGTCGGTTATCACTCATTGAAGGTCTTCCTCATGGCATCCAAAATCCGTCCAGAGCTAATTAATGTACGTGTTTACGGGTCAACCTACGACTAATTACCAAAGTTATGTGTAGAGAAAAGACTAATAACCGGAAATTTCTTGTTATTTGCTTCTAAGGAATTTAGATCTAAGTCACTTCAAAACTAAAACTGATTTGAATTCATACTTTACATCTACTATAACAGTTGCCACACTAAGGCCAAATAGCAGTCTTTTTTACTATTTAGGTTTGAGTGTGCAAAATTGTATTAATAACAGTTCCAAAGGTTATTAATTTTGGGTGTGTAAAATTGTACTAATAATAACTTTCCAAATGTATCAGTGAGAATAGATGAAAAAAGATTGATCAGAGACAGAAAAACGAAGAAAATAATAGAAACGATGACGGAGAGCTTGAAATATCATAAAAGGGTGGACGTGAAAGGCCACAAGAAATATGGACAAGAAAGATCACGAGAAAGGGAAATGAAAAGGTCTCGGAAAAGGGTTTGAAAAATGACAAAGAGGAGCATGACAAGGAGAAAAACGGACTGAAAGAAAGGCATGAATCGGATTTTGCAGGAATAAATAGACATTTTAAAGAGCAGAATAGAGAGAGAGAGAGAGAGAGAGAGAGAGAGAGAGAGAGAGAGAGAGAGTACACACAGAGAGAGAGTGAGAGAGACACACGAGAGAGAGAGAGAGAGAGAGAACACCACACACAAGAGAGACACACACACACACACACACACAAGAGAGAGAGAGAGACACACACACACAAGAGAGAGAGAGAGAGAGATACAAGAGAGAGAGACACACACAGAGAGAGAGAGACACACACACACAAGAGAGGGATAGAGAGACACAAAAGAGAGGGATAGAGAGAGACAAGAGAGAGATAGAGAGGGATAGAGAGAGGAGAGAGAGAGAGACACACACAAGAGAGAGAGAGACACACACACGAGAGAGAGACACACACACAAGAGAGAGAGAGACACACACACACACAGAGAGAGAGAGAGAGACAGAGAGAGAGAGAGACACAAGAGAGAGACACACACACAAGAGAGAGAGAGAGAGAGAGATAAAAAGAGATAGAGAGAGAGTATGTGTGAGAGAGAGAGGGGGGATACTTTCTAATAATATAACATCAACATCCTGACAGAGCTGCAGACACTAAGGAACATTGGAGTATCGATCTGGCATCTACCCACTGACTGAACAGAGGAAAAATAATCAAATTATTTTCAAACAGAAAACATCATGATACCAATATACATATTCGTCAATTGTATGCATTGTTACCACAAATTTGTAATGTTGCAAACTGAATACGCAACAAGAACAGTAATGGTAAGTTTGACGTGAAAAGTCAAGAATTATATTCAACGCAACTTTGGATACCATGGAATAGTATAAAACGAATTCAAATAAGAGGAAATGGTGATAAGAAGATGGAAGTGTACCAACTGACAATCAACTGTCGAAATGCTGGCATTCGCCCTGGCTTTAAAGTCGACCACTATCATAGGTAGTAAAAAAAAAGGTAAAGATTTAATCTACCAAGCGTTGCATGTATCTTGTTACAAGTTAAGAATCATCCATCTGTCTTATGGTTTACGTATTTAACACCTACCGTATACACTCGTGTAATGAATCTATTTTGAAAACCAGTATTTAACCTTAAAAAAAGCAAGGGTTCGTTCATTACCCGAGGTACGTTTATTGCCTTGATTCTAGGTCCAACCTATATGGGAACCCTTTTTTTCTGACTCTAAATTAGGGGTCGTTTATTAAATGATGCCGATTATTACTCGAGTATATCCTCATGATCAGGTAGTGCCGGTAGCAGCGATCTATATGACTTTCTCGCTTCTCATTCTTTCAGTCGTCTCTCCTGAAAAGTGCTCTGCACAACATCCAGTATACGTGCAGAGCTCATAGATATATAGAGATGTGCTCATGTATAGGTTTCAATAGGAGAACGTCACCTATTAGCTCATCCATAATTCTCCACAACATGTCTTATTCACCTTAACCAAACTGTCTGTATGATAGGAGGCAAGTGGCCACACAGTGACACTTTTCTGACGTGCTGCTTTCAGGATTTGTTCACGACAGCATGCAGCATATATTTTACAGTTCCGATCTAACTTTTTCTCCAAGCGTTTTGTAGTTAAGTATATTCCCTATGCAAAATATTTTCTATATATATGTTATTGGTTTCAACATGTTACATAATTCATGGGTAGCCTATGAATTATTTAAGTAGTGTAGTTAGAAAATTTGAATTGATGTTACGAAAACTGAAGTCGGAGAGTTGAGTGGTAAGTAACTGCCGACCGCCATGACTGGCAGATGGTGACCTGTACTTGACGCTTCGAAACGGGTCAATAGAATATGTGAGACAAATCAGTTTTTAGTTAGTTGCTCAGACTGTCTGAGAGCACTACCAAGGAGTGTGGCTCTCAAAATGCTGCTTCTCATCCGCTCGGTTGAATCTTTGTGCTGGAGTTGTTTTTAATAAAGTTTAATAAAAAACCGAGTCTTGCGTATTAATTAAAATAAGAAATAAGTAGACACGTGGTCTGAACAGAACAACATAAGAACCCAACATCCCAGAGAAGATGACGGCCGACGAAGAAGACAAGCAAAAAAGTAAAAGAACCAATCCATCATCCCTCACCTTCTCTCCAATTTATATACCCGATGTAAAGGGGTATATAACAGACATGAGTATAAGACATCTCTTAAAGAATTAATTGAAATAGGAATGGTCTGCGAGATTTTCTCGAAGTCTTTGTTCCACTACGAAGCATTCAGTAACTAGTTTTCAGTTTCCACATGGAATTGCTTTGTAAATTTCTCAATGAAATCAATATTAGCTCAACTTTGACCTTATCGTCTCGCCTGCTACATTTGCATGTTTTGTCATTCATCTATCATGGTCTCACTTTTTGCCGGAACAAACCTCCACTTCTATTATTCTCTTTCAACAGTTGATATAGCAACAGAATGTGGGCGATCCATTTTTTGAGCCGCTCGTTTTTATATATATATTTTTTTATCACAAGTGAAAAGAACAGTAAGCAGTCTCCTACGGTTTAGAGGTTGTTTCATTTTGCTGCTCTATTTTTGACAATGTTAATTCTGTTTCCATCAATCGAGTAGACTTCCCTCTCTTAACGAGCTGGTACAATCGAATGGCATCTAATGTAAAAATAGGAATCCTCATTTTTTTCTAATCGCAAATATTGTCCCAAGTACTGGAAACACAGTTATAAATAACGTAGTAGTAGTGAAGACAGCAACAACAACGTGAATACAGTTCTACTTGACAATAAAGCGAATAACAAAGTAAATGGAACTGAAACGAGAAAGAATGTTTAGGAGAGCGGGAAAATTAGCAAGACATTATAAAATAATCCTAGAGAATCAGGGTAAATGTCTTCTATGTTTAGAGTAAGAAGATATAATGCATTTTATGGCTGATTCAAGCTAGCTACCATCAAAACAATACGAGAATAGACCCGACTGCTTGAGGACAAGAATTCATTTGGTTTAGTTACGTTGTTGAATGGCATACCAACCTTCGAAGGTTATTTAATGCCTGGCCATCCTAATAGAATAAGAGTGGTGGTATTGTTTATCCCATTGCTGAGGGATAAGTTAGGTCGTACTCTTTCCAAAGGTAGTAGTTCGAAAGTGAACGTAATAGCCTATCTGGAGTTCAAACATCCACATAATCCTTTACACCACAGGGATTTCCAACCACAACATTCTAAATTCTTACTATTTCACATACTAATATAAGTTAAAAGAAAGGATGACCGAGAAAAATGCGGTGGAAGTGCTCACATTCAAACTATTGTATAACTTTTTTCTTTTTTTTTTTTGCAACACCAAGGTTTTTGTTTTGAACTCATGTGACTTTTGTTTCCTCTCTTAACAACACGGAGTATAAACAAGCTCTGAAGATGATTTTTACAAAATCGAAATATTGTTCAATATCAGCTTTGAATATGTTATAAAATGTTTTCACTTTAACAGCATTTTGTGGTGTTTTCATATTCTTTTTACTATGCTCACATACTAATATACAAACCACATCATTCCCGATTATAGATTTTATCGCGGTTCAGCCATCCCAAGATAATGTCATATTTTGTAAGGGCGGCGATGTGGCCTATTTTGGTATCAGCCAGTTTTTACTAGCACTAGATTAGGGATATTGTTTTTGCGTCAAAAGCACCGATACTACCGTCAGCTCCCCACTTTACAGCACAGATGCAAGCTGTGCTACTCATGCGTTGAGTTGGCGAGGACCGGTATCGAACCAGCAATCACACCGAGTGAATTAAACCAGGAAATGGAATATAATAATCCGATTTTCATATGTGACACGTCCTGTGCTTTCTCAAAGAGCCTCATTTATCATTTGAGGATTTCGATCTGTATTTCCGCAAAATACTTCTGTACTACTTTACTTTTAGAGGTCAACATAATTTCATCAGCCCTAGGCAATATCAAAACACATCGTTGATGTATTTGGAGGCGTAACCGTCAGTTCTATCTTTATCTCTGACTCAATATATACAATAACAACATCTGGGAAATACAGAGAAAAACGACGGGGATTAAACCATACAAAAATAACCTGTGTTTCTGAAGCCAAATTTCTAAACGGAAATACGTTTATCTATTTACATAGATATTGATTTATGTAATTATTAATAAGTTTCATTAATACTATTATGCATATTTATAATTTGTTGTCACTTATCACAAATCATTCAGGCTGTACATCTACAACAGCAAGATAAGCAACAAGTATAAATTCATCGGTAATAAGAATAAGTTCCTGATAGAACTTTAATATACATTCACTTTTCCTTGGCACCAGCGTCTTTACAATACCAGCTACGAGAGTATGCATGCTATTAAAGTTGGCGAAAAAATACATATAACGTCACAATTATCTTGTCGGGTTGCCCAAAGCGCTACGGGTACTATGTAATCCAATACTACCGGTTTCATAGTCGGATTATCTAAACCGGTATCCCCACCAAGCTTGCCTGGTGAGGAGGGTGACTAGACCCCCAGCAGGACGAAAATCAAGACCTGTCAAAAGGCGGAAGAAGCTTCTTGTTCAACGGCCATCTAGCAGAGTACATTACGCGTGGACGTTGGTATCCAGGCGCGTAACAAGACCACTTGAGGTATCCTTGTCTTGCAGTCTTGTCGAATTTGTTTGTCACACTGTCTCTCTGATTCTGATTACAAAGAAGTGGAGCTAGTACCGTGCACACTATATCCACTAAAATATTCTCTTCAGCACAGGTAGTTCCTGATTTAAAAGGTATGGTAAGTCACTTACTATAAGAGAAACATGATTTTGTAGGCCACATTCAAAAGGTAGGCCACATACTATAACGGTTCCATGATTTGTTATACATTTTAAAAAAAATTCATATTACAATTGTAATTTTTGTTAGGCATCCCATGATGGTTCGAGCATTTTAATATTTTTTCCTTCATATTAATACGGATAATTTGTACATATAGCTCAGGTATCCTTGTCGAATTTGTTCATCACACTGTCTCTCTGACTCTGATTACCAAGAAGTGGAGCTAGGTCCGTGCACATTATATCCACTAAATATTCTCTTCAGCACAGGTATTTCCTGATTTCTTTTTAATTTCCTGATCTTGTATCAGAATGATCAGAAAAAAAAGCAACTAGAATAAAGAGAATGAAGTTGGCGGATGGCCTATTGTCGGTATCTGTCGAACGGCGAGGGGTCTATCCCCATTTTGCTAGCGCTAGACCAAAGAGAAATTTTGTTGATATGGAGTGCCCCACACCTACTGCCAGCTCCCCACTTTATTGCACAGATCTGATTACTCAATGTATGCTACTCATGCCCTGATTTAGCAGGGACCGGCGATTCCGACTGAGTAAAACTTACCCCTTAAAGATAAAACATAATACGTGTAAAAAATTATTAGTAATAATAAGTACTGATAAAACCTAAACTTATCCAGTGTACTATTTTTCTGAATGTTTGAGATGAGGCTTGAAGATTAGTATTATCTGCGTTATTCGGACTATTGTCCCCATCTTCATTGTTATTTGTACAACGTTTCGGCCGGTCTTCTTCATGTACGGCTCCCGAATACGACAAGAAGGTTCCCGAGTTCGAAAAGAAGGTTCCCGAGTCCGAGAAGGTTCCCGAGTCCGACAATAAATACCTGAAGAAGGCCGGAGGGTATATCGGCCAAAACGTTGTACAAATAACAATGAAGATGGGGACAATGGTCCGAATAACGCAGATAATACTTATCCAGTGTACATGAACATCGATTTGGTACAAAAACGACAAGTAAATAAATCCAAGAGTGATTCATCAGAAAAAAAATCTATCAGATGAAAAATATTTTGAACGAAGAAAAACTAAACACAAATAATTCTGTCGTGTCGCAAATAAGTGAATAACTGCAAGTGGTACGTAACTGTAGATATATAGAGATTAACAGAAATCAGCCAAGAGAAACCATAAGAAATTCAATAAGTGTTGGATATTCGAGAACATTCATTGTCATATGATCATTAACAATGACCATCAAATGTACTCTTGTGGGAATTCAACAATGAAATATATATCAGTGATATCATACACGATAAGAATGATAATTCTAACCCACTCAAAAGGATTATTTATTAATATCATTTTATCTGTAAATGGCGTAAATATAGAAACACTCGAAATAAGTTCACCACATTCCTACAGTAGGAATCTAAATCATAGACAAATCTGTTTCTATTTTTTTAATGGCATATCAACATTCCTGGGTTATTTAATGTCAAACGCACCCTTGAAAAACAGTAGTAGTACTATTAAACCCATAACTGGGAGAAAAAGGAGATTCAGACCTTTCCCAAGGGTATTAGCCCGAAACTAAACGCAACGTGCTGCAGCCCCGGTTGATGACACAGCAACTGTAGAATTAGTATCGTTAAATAATAATTTTAAGAATTATCTTTTTCGATGAGGTTCATATACAGGGTTATTCATTTTTATTATTATTTGATAGTTTAAACCTCTAGTACGTAGAATTTTTCCCCTCTCTTGACTCTAAAATAATATTCTGTTGTTTTTCCGTACTCTTTCTCATATATACGGCAACTGTCAAAATGGCCAAGAATTTCAGAAATCAGGCTGGCAAAAAGTCAGTCGGAGTTCGCTCCTGGCCAGAGGTAGTTATTGTGTCTAGCCACACTGAAGTGGCGTAAAACTCCGAAACACGTGAATGTGGATGACATATATATATGTGTGTGTAAAAATGGAAAAGGAATTGAATCCGACAATATGAGGAAAAATGAGTAAAGAAAAGAAAAGTAAATGGATAAAATGAATTTAATCGATATCACATTAATCGATATCACTTACACATGTGTTTCGGTCAGTTTATGTGTGTGAAAATATTTCGCACACATACAAGAATCGACCTTCATCAGAGTGAACATTTTTTTTTTAACGAATTTTTTCATAAAAATAAATGTTCACTCTGATGAAGGTCGATTCTTGTATGTGTGCGAAATATTTTCACACACATAAACTGACCGAAACACATGTGTAAGTGATATCGATTAATGTGATATCGATTAAATTCATTTTATCCATTTACTTTTCTTTTCTTTACTCATTTTTCCTCATATATATATATATATATAGGTATCATAGACTCGGTAGACCATACATTTCCCGTGCCCTGGAGTAATGCTGCACCTTAAAGACTCTGAAGGGCAACGTGCTGGTCTTGAAGAGGATGATGTGCCGGGTCCCAGTTGCTGTAGTTTTCTCTGCGTTCTTTTTGCTTCATGGTGTTGCACGAGGTTGGTCTTAGTCATAAGCAACAAGCTACGGTGAGTCCGTTGCCACCGAAGACGACCCAAAGCCAAAATTTCTCAGCTGGCAGAGTTAATAATGAATAATAATGAATTGATCGTGATTAAAGACATGCTAAAAGCGCTGCTGGAGTGACCGATTTGTCTCTTGCCAGATGATGATTATGATGTCCTTTGAATATGCCTACACTCGGACAACCTACCACACCAATTGACCCATCAATCACTGTCACCGCCCCCGCACTTCAAACAAATATCCCCTACTCCACCACACAACTGACCCAGCGACCCCATTCTACCCCAAAATCCCCCGTTCCTCCTTATCTCATATCACTACACACTCACCCCCTTGACCTCCCTGGCGCCACCGCCGCACCTGTACTTAAACGTATGATTTGCTTTAATAAAGTTATAATGACTAAACGTCTGTGAACACGGATGAAACTGTTTCACCCTGTGACTTGTTTGAGTCGTTCATTTCTTGACCACTTTCCTTCTATCTACAGCATATCGTCGGATCCTAAACCCATCCACCCTTCCTTCATATATATATATATATATATATATATATATATATATATATATATATATGTGTGTGTGTGTGTGTGTGTGTATTTCTGTATGTTTTGTTATGTTTATGTTTTGCATTACCGATTGTAAATGATAGGGAATATTAAGGCAATTTGTGTCCCCCGTATGTTTTATCTATCAGACATTATTGATATATCAAAAGCTCGGAAATATAATACAAATAATCATTTCAAAATATTGAAGGCTAATGATCACCCCTCCCCTCCTGCATCAAATCAACAATCATCTACTATCCTAAGACCCACTTTCCTAGTCAGTCAAGTTATTTTTAGATATTTAATAAATCAAGCTGGAGTTCGCCTAATATCTAACTCAGTATTTTTCTCCTTGTAGTCGATACAAGTTGGATCTGTAATGGCCACTTGAACAAAGCAAACGTTCTAGTCTCATTCTCGAAGAAAATAATTTCAGAAATAGAAAGCACATGAAAGCAGATTTACAAATTGGATAATGTTCTTCAGTCTGTGTGGCATCACTTATCATTGTAGACGAGACCGGTACTGAACAATCGTATACTTGAACGGCTTAGCCTCAGAGAGATCGTACGCAGACATGAAACAAAAAAATAAAATAAGAGAGGAGAGGAGAGGACTAAAAAAATATCTTTATATAAACTGGATATAGCTCATTGGTATTAGTTAGTACGAGAGGTTTTTACAGCAACAATAGTATTTATAACTTTGTGAATTACTCGTCTACGTTGGTTAGGAATTCTCAAATAACATCTTTAAAAAAATTCTGGGAAATCATTGTCTGTGGAATCCTTGAGCAAAGTGCGTAGCACTTGTAATGTGGATCGTGAATAAATTGGGCAAATAGGCTCTCAGACTGCCTATATATACACACAGCAGACATACTTGACTTGACTTTACTTTGACAGAAACAGAACTTAACACCTCAAAATAAGTACAGAATGTGTCCAAAAATTACGTTTCCCGAGAATAACAAACTTTGTTTTGTATAATCTACGTATATATACTGATTTTTCAAACAATATCGATATTGAAACGATGCCGGACGATATAATACCTGGTGACCTGAAAGCCCTATTGATAAAGTTGACTTTCGGCTCAAGATTCTGCAGCAATTTGAATAGTATACATGCCTGAAAATATTTTTGAACCTATTATATATATATATATATATATATATATATATATATTAATTTTATTATATATATATATATATATATATATATATATATATATTAATATATATATATATATATATATATATATATATTAATTTTATTCATATATATATATATATATATATATATATATATATTAATTTTCACATTCATATATATATATATATATATATATATAATATATATATATGCATATATATATATATATATATATATATATATTTTCACATTCATATATATATATATATATATATTATACATTCATATATATATATATATATATATATATATATATATATATATTATATATATATATATATATATATATATATATATATATTAATTTTCACATTCATATATATATATATATATTAATTTTCACATTCATATATATATATATATATATATATATATATATATATATATATATATATATATAATATATATATATGCACACATACATATACGTATATAAACATCGACATATGTATACATATACCAATAAACATGTATACATAAAAATCAGTGTATCCTTTATTTAGAATATGTTAGCCTATATAATGCTGATAAAGTTATTTACAACTATAATGCGAACAGGTTTTTCAAATTTCTCTAACATCATCGACCATGTCCAGCAGCAATGGTATTGAAGGCGATAGTGATGATCATTCAAAGAAATAATAATGTCATCGTTAATCGATGGGCCACCTTGATAGAATCCGATCCTTATGAAAACGCAAAAAGTTACAAATTGTATATAATCTAATTTCTAACCAATAATCAATTCGTATTCGACAAATTCTAAGAAGCCGAGTGTACGAACTAAAGTAGCAATTGTACGTGTCTTCTATATATGCAAGAGATAAAAAAGAATGTGACAAAGAAAAAAAGAGCCATATTGATTGTACATTCTCAAAATAAAATAGGATGAAATAAACGTATGTTGTTTTAAAAATAGTCAGGTACTGATCACACTTAGTTGTCTAATGCCACATCTAATATGGTTTCTTTTTCTTAATTTAATTGGAAAAATATTACGTAACAGAAGAAACGAGAATAGCAGTTAATGTTTTAAAAAGCGAACAATCTTGAAAAAAAAGTTAGAAATTAAAAATTAGAAGATGTTTATAGTTTACTCATATAATTAGGAAAGACCGAAACAACGTTTGTCTATTTTAATTCATTTTTGTTCACTTCAAAATATTTTTTTCTCTATCTCCTCCAAATAATTGATGATTAAAATCCAAGTCTGGCCTTGTTATGAAACCACAACGAGTTTTGTTTTTATTTATGTTCCATAATTATATTTTTGCTTTCTGTTTCTGTGCTTTTTTTTTTGGAAATCAGAAGAACGTAAATATTTGCATTGATTTTCTTCCGAGCGTATCCACTTATAAATGAAAGTCAGCATCGTTTTATCATAGAGACACTTTTCTTTCATTCAGAGTAATCGAACTTCGTTACCACACTCGTTCCTGAGAGGAGGAAAAAAAGTTACTTTCTAGTAGAACAAGGAAATATCATATGAGACTAGAGATGGAATATTGATTTAAGTCATATAGAAGAAAATAGAAATTAGTTTTAACGTTATAGTCAGCAATTTCAAGAAAAGGAAATTGTGAAAATGAGAACAATTACAATGTAGATATACAAAGTAAATACTATATACTTTTCCCTCTCTCTCTCTCTCATATATATATATATATATATATATATATATATTAAGTAAAGAGAGCTTAATATCATTGATAGACCATGTATATCTAAGTAAAGGTACCGAAGATATGGATTCAACGGTGCTTAGTACTTAACAGTTTCTCGATGATGGGATGAATATCGCAAAAGCGAGGAGCTGTCAGTTACCAAACGTCGCTGATTATATATATATATATATATATATAATCAATATACATTGTGTATATTACAAAATACAAGCAATAACTTATTAAATAAGAGAAGTGAACTCGTTTCGAAATGTAGGCATTTGAACAAATTTTTACTGTGTCACTTACCACCTGACCCTAATTGATCCCTGTATTTTCGCTCTCCTTTTATTCATTAAAAAAAATTCATCTGAAAACCGCGTGCATTAACACCAATGCAAGTTTGTTTGATTATGTTTTTTAAATACAAATTTAACGTCATGACATTACTTCACGTGAATACGATTCACGTCACATAAACGTTAAACAAGCCACAGTTAAAAAAAAAAATAGCTTTACATTTCCCATCGCGTGAAAACGCTTCATATAAACGCTAAAAAATTTGGTTTTTAACATCTCAACCATTTCACGACTGGTTTTCAACATCTCAACCATTGATCTCATCTGATGATTGGATTACCATGAAACTGCAAGTTATTAGTGTAAAACCATAATATTACCATTGATTATAAATCGGCTCTGCTTTATTAGTATTGAGCACCTTTCCATGCAAATACTTTTCTCATTTTTTCATTCACTATTCATTATATATATATATATATATATATATATATATATATATATTATATATATAAACGGTGTATCTTGTGCCACAAAAGTATTTTCTTACTGAATATCCTAATGCTTTTTTCTATGTTTTCACAAGTAACACTAATCTTTTGTATTATTTAGATTTTTTGTATCTTTGCCCACATCTTTATTGCGATATACACAAAATTTTGAACGATGTGTACTCTGAGGGGTTTCTTGTCAAACCCTTTATGTCATAATCAGGATCATTTACGGACCTTTGAACCGAACCGTTTGCTTAATCCATTGTGGTAAATTGTTCTTATTCCCTTAACCATGACTGGGTACAATTGTTAAGATATTTAAGTATTATATGCTGTTATCACACGTAGTCAGTATTGACTCTCATAACCGTTGCACCCAGTGTCTAAATGGATAATACAAATTATCAAACCGCATTTCAAAAATCACACAAATAACTTTTATAAAAAAAAATGTTTGAATTAAGTATTTTTTTTCTCTCTTCAGACTCCTAATTAGGAACAACTTGGTCATATATTTCAATTAGAAGGTACTTTGTAGGCAGTAATAATAAAACTAATTGAGAACATAGAATATGGGAAAGAAGAGATTTTTTTTTATCTAGGAATTTAATATAACCTTTTCGTGTTTTTTGTTGTCTTTTTGTGGGGGTGTTATTTAAAAAAAAAAAAAAGAGAGAGAGCATTCTTCAGCTAATCAAGAAACCTGCCAAATCTATTAAATGAACTGACATCTGGAGTTGACAGATTGTGCCATTAAATCTTTAAATGGTTATAAGAATACGAAATGAAACGATTCAAGACCTGTGCGCGTGAACGCATGCGCAATTGCTTGGCAGGGCAGAAAACAGATGTTTATGGTCTGAATTGAAGACACCATTAATCTAGTCTTTGTTGTTTCATTCTTACTTTCTTTTTGTTTTATTTTTATTTTTAATATCTTTTTAAGTCTTTTTTTATGATAGATTTTAATTTCTTCGTTTTAAGGAAGCTTAGTGATTTTAATTAGTTTTTTTTTTATTACCCTGGTCTTTCTTCAGTTTGTTTTCTTTTGAAGATAGAATTTTGGCCATGATTTTGAAAAGCCCTTTTATCCTTGGACTGAAAAATTTAAATGTTTAATACTTTGAGATTGGTGTAAAATCCTTAGGTCATATTACCAATAATCGCGCTTATTGATTTGAATATTTAAAAATGCAACAAGGATTTTAAAATTCGTGAACTGAAAAATTGAAAGGAATTTATTCATATCTGAAAACAAGACCTGCATTAAAATGAATTAACCCAATCGATTAGCGTGGAAAATTCTATTTTTTTTATTATTGAATTTACTGATTTTATTTCACACCGACATAATTTTATACAACCGAGCAATTTAGAAAATAAGGAGGGAAAATAGGGTACTATGAAATAATTCAACCGGAATGGTTGTTTGGTTGGGTCTACAACATATCAACACTTTCATGCCGAAGTCACTCTACTAATTCTGGTATCTAATTAAAATACGTGCAAATGTATATTTTCACAATCATTTTAAAATGGGTAAACATTTCATTAAAAAATATTCATGTATCTTATAGATGGGAAGTTTATGAGTTAATCCAAAAATAATATTACGGTCAGGTCATGCTGAAAGCACTAATATTTTAAGTATTATATATTGTTATCACTGGTAGTCAGTATTGACTCTTATAACCGTTGCACACAGTGTCTAAATGGATAATACAAATTATCAAACCGCATTTCAAAAATCAGACAAATAGCTTTTATAAAACAAAACTGTTTGAATTACGTATTTTTCTCTCTTCAGACTCCTAATTAGGGACAGCTTGATAACCGGAGTTAAGTAGTTGTAAGCCACTCTAAGCCACCTTATTCCTTTGTTTATTAGAAATGTCTTAATAAGGCATCAAATAACCCGAACAGGTTTAAAGGCCGTAAAATAAAACAATAAAAACAACTAAACTAAGAGGAATGGCAGAACATGAGTACCTAAACGCAACAATGATCTAGAACGGGGGACTCACTATAATATGTTTGCTAATTTAAACTCGAAAAAAGACAAATAGTAAAACCAAAAAGTACATTACAAAATACATTCTGTTCGGACAGAAAAGAAATGCAATATTTTAATATCCGCATTATTCATGATATACTTTTTTCTTTTATGCTAAAAAATAGCAATTTAAATAAAACAGCTTTTTTTATAATTATATCATTATTTTGTGTGTAAGAATCGTACTGAATATATCATTGCTGTCCCGCTAATTCTGCCTCATTCGTAGGAGTAAACCGAGAATTTAAAACAACATTTGAATAACTAAATTACGCGGCTATGAAGGGTGAATAATTTTAAGAAAAAAAAAGATTTTTATTTCTTTCTTTGACTTCTATATAAACAAGAATTTCAACTTGTTTTTGACAATGCACTTATTTACAGAGACTTCAGTTTCCATTTCTTGAATCAGGAAACTCAAAGGCATTTTATTATTCAAAATTGCTACTTTAAAGCCGTAGTTATTCTTTTTTTTTCTATATTGAGATTTTATTTGATTCAATTTCAATGATCACGATTTGCAATTCCGTGAGTTTGTAACAATTTGATAAATATCAAGCAATATCGCTTCCAGTGTTTTAAATTTATTTCATAGCTTCACTATTTAGAAGAAAAATATGTTTGTCTTAGTTTATCTGTATGTACCCGTTTTTGTGTTAGTTCTCTCTTATATATATATATATATATATATATATATATATATATATATATAGCGTAAGAAGAGAGAAGAGAGAGAACTACACATATAGACAGGTATCCAATATTTTCAATCTGAACAAAAATGTGTTAGTATTTGCTTATTTGTATGAGTCCATGTTTCTTGTTATTTCTATCACACACACACACACACACAATATATATATATATATATATATATATATATATATATATATATGATTCTATATTTGAATATGTAATTATATATGTATGATTACATATTTGAATATAGAATAACATGCACACACACACACACACACATATATTATATATATATATATGTATGTATTCTTTGTGTCTATGTTTGTCCATGTACTCGAATGTGTGTGAGCACGCCCGTTTATGGGCGTATATATATGAGGGAATAAAAAGAAGTTGAGAGGGGTGGAGGAATAGAAATAAGACTAGAATGACCCGTTTAAAAAAAATAAATGAATAAACTTATTCTCCCCTCAGGAAAATGCAAAAGTCCAAATATAATAAAATGCAATCATACTCACCGCTGTCACTCTCTCTTCTCTCTCTCTCTCTCTCTCTCTCTCTCTCTCTCTCTCTCTCTCTCTCTCTCATCTATTCAAACTATCAGAATAAGTGAAATCTAACGAAATCACAGATTTTCAGCAAAGAAAATATTCAGTTTCACTATTTAAATAAAGGGAAAAAGAAGAAATGCCTCAGAGCGTGGAAGGGATTCAATCTATCGAGTAATTTTAAATACGATCGATAGATTCTTATTTGCCCACATCAGCAAATATATTACCGCACAAGATCAGGTGGATATTTACTAAGTAACTTTGAAACGACTTGACGAATGAAAAACTCTTAGACGTGCTAACTTAACTGTCCGCTGAGCCATAAAGAGTCTGGCTGTTCGGTACTGACTGTTTGGTCTTGCGTGGATCTCCTTGCTCACATCAAGAAAATAAGTTATTTATGCACGAGAGCAAATTTGTCTAGAATTCATTGATGGAATATCCCATTTGTACACGTTCAATCGAAAAACAATTCACTATAAAAGTCATTTACCAGTAAATCTTTGAAAGAAAATCACAACACCTCTTTTTACTTTCTTTAGATATCTTGAGAGAGAATACATTATAATAACTAACAAAAAAGGCCCTCTGGGTCGTGTAAAATTAATTTTTGAAAGATATCGTTTGAGATGGAAGGAGTTAAAAGTTCAATGTCAGAGGGTTTGTATCGGAAGTATTTATAATCATCAAAATTATTAAAGGAGTAAAAAAAAAAAAGATAAACAATTTGAAATGGAAATTTAGTTCTGTTCCACTGAAATTAAATGTTGCGTGCTTGTGTTATTTATCAATTGAATAAATATTTTGAATATTTTACACATAAAATTTACTCAAAATATTAGGTATTCATTAATTTGGAAAAGGTTGTGTTAAACACTTGATACTAAAGGAAATGACTATTTCTTTTTTGGAAGTTATTTTTTCGTAAAACTCTATACGTTAGATGGCATCAAATATATATAATAAAACAAACTATATATAAATATATAATACCGAGCAAGCATTTATTAAAACCCGTTTTAAAAAGCAATATCGACTCTCTAAGGCTGCATACTCAAATTATGAGTGTATATTATACAATGTTGTTCTTCATTAGATGTATTGACAATTTGGGGTAATGTGACGTAAGCAGTCATGTAGTTTCGCTTACAGACAAATTGAGACCGAATGTCCATTATTACTAGATTTTAATGCAAAACACTTCAAAATTTTACATGTTCCTATATCAATATGATGTTGGATGGTACACGGTGTAATATTTACCGTCGTCAGAAATGGACACGACGAATCGATTTCAAATCCTGGTCTAGGTTGTTTGCATTTCACCTTGCGCTAACACTTTGGGAAAGGATTGATATTGTAACTGTACGCATTGAAAACGGGTTTAGCATTATTTTAACGAAATAATATAGCATTCCTACCACCCACAAATGTAATGTATTTCTAAAATGATATCATTTTGATATGAAATCCCAATATTATCCGAAATTCTTTTGTAAAATATAATTTTGATATGAGAACGTCCATCACGAACAAATATTATTTATTTCCAAATTATATCATTTTGATAAATCAAAATGCTACACAACATTTATTTCTAAAATGATATCTATAGAGGGACTAAGACCAATCATTGTTGAGATTGGCTAGAATAAAAAAGAAAATACCTAAGAACTAACTAGACTTACTATCACGGATAGGGATAGTCACCAGTTCATATTGATGTGACAACTAGAAAACAGTAAAATAATCCTGATCTCATACACACTTTTGGAGGTGCGTGGTGTAATGGTTAAAGTCGTAGGAAATGCAATCGTTGACCCGAGTCATGGACATGGCTGTTAGTAGATGAAATTAGAATTGGAACAAAACTGGCGTAGTGGCTAACGTGCTGGTCTGTGACATCCTAATAAGCGAGTTCCAACTCCAGTTGCACTATTATATTTACTTTAGGACTAATACTTCGTGGAAAGGTAGGTACCCTTTAACCCCAACCCAACAGCTGTGGGTTAAATAGTACTACTACTGTTCTTTTACATGGATGGATTTGGCATTAAAACTCTTCAAAGTTTTATTTACCATTACACAAAGAAACCAAACCAATAGAACCAAGAATATAACTAGCTAAATACATCTATTGTATGTAGATAATTTTCAATACTTACTCGTACATATTTTTATTACAGTGTTCCAATCCAGCAGAGAATACTAATAAATAATAGTTAATCATACCTAGTCTTTATGATTCTCCTTAAGTTAGAATTACTTCCGTTTTTTATTGGGTGCTCTATAATTACAATCCCACTATAAAATATAATACACTTTTCCAATCAACCTTCCTCCGCGAAGACAATGTTAAAATTTCACTTTCATATTCGATAAAATGTAAAAAGATAAAAATAAAATTAGAAAAAAAATAGGTAAAAAATATAAGGAGTGAAATTTGTGAAGCATGTTTTTCAATTCATCATCCGTTCCAGCAGGAAAACAGTGATAAATTCGCAGCGACATTTTACGTTCTCTTGCAAATGCAAAGACGGGCTCACTGGATTTGCAGATCTTGTGACGTAACAGAATAAATTAGGTCGAATAGTACAAAAAGAAAAAAAAAAGAAAAAAAAATGGTTCATTCCAACTGGCTTTCAAAAGCCATCCACCTCCTGAATGGAAGTTCTTTTAAGACACGATTATAATAATAGTGTTGCAAGGAAATCGGTCTTTTTGAATGAGGTGCATTAATTCGTTAGAAAATAAGTCCATTGTCAGAAGGTGGAATACGAAAGATCAATAACGGTTTGTGTGCTTGTTTGTTTCCCTTTCGTTAGTTTTGCTTTATTCTTTTTTTTCTTTTTTCTTTTTTTTTCTTTTTTGCTATTTTCATTTTACACTTTTATTCTTTTTTCTTTCTCTCGCTTCAACATCGAATCCGCTCTAGCAACCAATAAACTTTTGAATAGATTGCAAATAACGATCCGAAAAACAATTGGTGTCCTCGAGTTTTGGAAGTTAATCAAGAATTCAAAGACACACAGAGGTCACAAAATAAATAGATCGAGTTTCTGTGAATAAGATAGGCGAAATTGGTGGAAGTTCTGCGAGAGAAAGAAGAAGAAGAAAAATGAGGATGAGAAATAGAAAAGAAATAGACGGTTTGCTTAGAAGAGAAAGAGGCACATTAAAAGAAGAAATAATGAAGAAAAAGAAATCAGAGGGAAAAAGAATGAAATAATAAACAAAAGGGAAATAAGAAGAAGAAGGAGAAGAAGAAAGAAATCCTACATAAACGCAAATGGAATATTTTTTTCAAGACGGCTGAAAGTAGAAAAAATGAAAAAGAAAGAATGGAAGGAAATCTATTAACAGAAATGAAGTTAAGGAAACCACAGGAAAAATTTAAATAAGGAATGAAAATGAATATTCACAAAATTCTTGGAATGAAAACGAAAGCAAAAGAGTTTGGGATGAAGAAACGTGGAAAAAAGAAAAAAATAATAAGGAGAAGAAGAAGAAGAAAAAAAGAAAAAAGAAAGAAATCCTAGATAAACGCAAATGGAATAACATTTTTTCAAGACGTCTGAAAGTAGAAAAAATGAAAAGGAAAGAATGGAAGGAAATCTATTAACAGAAATGAAGTTAAAAAAAAAGGAAACAACAGGGAAATTTAAATAAGGAATAAAAATGAGTATTCTGAAAATTCTTGGAATGAAAACGAAAGCAACAGAGATTGGGATGAAGAAACGTGGAAAAATGAAAAAAAAAGAAAGAGAAAAAAAAAGAAAGTTTAAAAAGTATGGCGGTTCAAGTTATTGTAAAAATGAAGGCAAGAGGGAAAAGGGAGATAATTAAAGTAAACGATGCTAGCAAAAAAACCCATAGAAACAAGAAAATAAATAAAAATCGAAGGAAAAACATTTCAGATGTTAATAGTGATTTAAAAAAAACTTAGTTTCTAACTTTACGCCAGTAAAATTTAATGTATACTTTTTACCGTTTTTGTTATATTCCCCGGCTGCTTTTAAAAGGGGACGCGTTATTTACATAAACGTTTTTTACCTTTAATGTTAAAACTCTTTTTTTTCTTCCTTTTATTTGATTATATCCATTTGTTTTATTCTTTAAAGTTGGGACATTTTTGTCAAGTGGTTTTTTTATCTATTCTTTTATTTGTGATTATTTACTTTCTTTATTTGTGTGTTCAAGGAACGAGCGGAAGCATGAGAATTCTAAGTTAGTTAAACCCTCTTCCAGGTATTGATTATGCACAAGCTAAAGAGCATTTGGTCGCAATAGACATTTGAAATGTAGATTGGTGTGTGCTTAACTAAATTTGGCCCATGTCCGTCAATAGAGGTATTCCAAAACATACACCAAAGCAAAATACTATTACATCCGTTAGTACGTGTGCTAAAGGTTTGTATCCAAAACACTCAGTAAATACAGGCCAATACACCGGCAAGTGGATGCGTTTATATAAATAAATTATACAAAATTATTCACGGGAGAAAATATCGAATTCTGTTTTTTATTTTTTTTTAATTTTTTTTTTTTTTTGCTTCCAGGATTCTGAATGGAAGTATTTTATTACTTCGGTTCATTTTATTTCATTTTTAACATCTGTATTCTCGTACAATGTATTTATTTGCTTTCGGATTAAGTTTCGTCAACTGATAACAGGTTTCGATTTCTCTTACAATGCAAAGACTAAACTGTCTAAATCATAGTTCTAATATATGCCAATAAACACATGAGTCTCTGATGAGAAATAATCACCATATAAAATATTCATAAGTCATATATAAACTGGTGTCTTTCTGAAACTACTTATTTGGTAAACTGTATCTCAAAATGATGTCTTACCTGAGTATATATATATATATATATATATTTATGGACTCTCCGTCGATTTTCGACGTATGAGGGTTCATACACACAATGAACACCCACACAGTGATTTTTTTATATTGGTGAAGGCTTGTGTTGGACCATCCACACTTTTTGGCACAGTTGATAGGAAAGAATTGGTGCATCAAGGGTTGCCACAAACCCAATCAACGACCGATCCCAGGAAATTTGAATTCAGAATTATCCCTCTCCTAGACTGGTTACCTACCCAAGGCTGAAGGGCACAGTCTGGCATACTATTCAACCCATAGCTGGTGGGAGAATATATGGATTAATACCTTTCCCAAGGATATTAGCGCTATGGAAATGCCAACAGCTTCGTCTAGGAATTGAACTCGAATATATATATATATATATATATATATATATATATATATATATATTGGAAGAGTGATCAATATAATCTAGAGCTATCATAAAATATAATAATGAATATATAAAGTTTTATATATTTAATGATATAGGAACAGTCACGACCATTGGTTTCATGCATGCATAACCGCAAACATTCATGTGTGTGTGATATCTTAAGTAAACGATCACTTTGAAAATCACTGACTTATTGTTCATCAGACATCAAAAGATTAAAATGTACTTTTAAGTTAAATGCGGATAAACTTCTCAAATGGTTCATTCTATGATTAGTAATTAAACGAGTTCTAATTTCTAATTAGACACAATTCCACAGTTTCGTGCACTTATAAAATCTCTTGGGAAATATATAGGCATCTTAATTCTAACGCTGAATAACTCTCTAAAGATTGCCTTATAGTTCCTTGAACCAAAAGCCAAAAGAAAAATCGTTTTATTCGGTGCAAAACTGGGACACGATTGTACTCTAGATCCTGAAAGCCTACTACATAATTTTGGAAATCATGATCTAACATTAGAATATTAAATTTCTTTATGAGTCTTGCTGCGTATTGCGAACATCAGAAATGAAGTGGCATTAATATGATTTTTTTCTTCCTACTGAAGTCAATTTTCTCTCGCTATTCCTGGTTCAAAAGAAATTTTTGACAGGAGTGACTAAAATAGTCTAGCTATATTGGCATACTAAATTAGTAATGACTTAGTCTGACTTCACGAAATGACCATGTATCCATAGGATTTTTAAAACATATGACACGTAATGTAATCATTTTAAATTAATTCAC
>CM042146.1:10427204-10429704 GCA_023376005.1 Doryteuthis pealeii
GTCAGCCGACTCTGTGTACGTCATTATAGCTGAGATTTATATTATTTATTACCAACATTACTATATTTACTATATTTAAGTGGTATTCAAAAAAATATATATTTGTTTGGGGGTGGGGATAATATGAAGTATTCTGTGTAAAATATAAGAAACTCAATTTTTAAATGTTACGTTTTATTTCAGAAATATTTCGGGGATGTTATTCCCCTTCTTCAGAACGAATAGAATGATTGATCTGTCCCTTTTGACATCTATATATACTCTTTCGCTGATGTTGTTGGTATATATATATATATATATATATATATATATATATATATAGTAAGTAAAAAGTAAAGTCGTCGGGGCGGCTAATGTCAGTATCAGCCATGCAGCGAGGGGGTCTATCACCTTTTCACTAGCGCTATACCAAGGAGATTATTTTAGCGTCTGAGGTGGAGCGCCACACCTACCATCAGCTGCTTACTTTACCGCACAGATCCCTGTGCTACTCATAACGCTGAGTTGGCGAGGGCGGGTATCGAACTAGAGATATTGTGGTTTCTAGCCGAACGCCTCTACCGACTGAGCTAACCCGACCCTATATATATATATATATATATATATATATATATATATATATATATATATATATATATATATATATGTCTTATTACATGTTTTGGGATTCTCGACTAGATATTTTCATGGCCTCACTAAGAGTAATGCAAGTTGACTAAAAGTGCTCCAATCCAATAGCAATGCTGGAGGTTATACTAGGTTACGTTGAACCAGCATTAAGGAGTAGACTGACTTTATTATCTACCTATACCTGACTATTTACGCATATCTTGGGGTAGAAGAAATATATTACCTCAAGGGCATTTGTACGAAATGAACACCATCTGCCACTGCCGTAAATTAACACCTCTTAAATTTACTCTTCCTAGACGTCATTTCAAGCATTTTCTTAATCATTCATTGAAGCTTTTAAGTGCTCTATCAAATCAGTACAATCATGAAAGCAGCCCACCCCTCGGGGTAGACGATTTGCTAAGAAGTAAATTGCTTGAATATTTTTAAATGCAAATACAAATCAGAGCTAATTATGATAGTGACTTTCACTCAATCTGCCAGAAGACAAAATGGACGATAATCCCCTCCGCATTAGTTGCAACAACTCGTGTCCTTCTCTAATTACCGCATTCAAATAACAAATGGAGGTCAAACAAGTGCAAAGTTACACTATATATATATAATTGATATATTACTACTATAGCATGTGTTAATTATTTTCTTTTTTTTTTTCTCGTTACAGTTTTAAAGATCAAGAGATACAGTCACATATTATTATAATGGAGATTGTGTGTTTTTCTGTGTGTAACCGAAACTATATTACTACTCAAGTCACAATTTCCTTAGTTATTTACATCACATTCTCCTTGATTTTATTTTTTATTTAAACCTCAATTATTAATAAAATTGTTTTACATATTAATACTGTTGACCATATCTACATACTAATAACATGCAATTGTATTTATATATACAACAAAATAGAGGTTTACAGTGTGAATTGGAAGGCTAATTTGCATATTGATCTTAAAAATTTGATTTTAATAAATATATGCTTAGTATTATTGATTTCTAATTGTTTGGTTTTATATTAATGAATATGAGCAACAATCTCGGGGATAAATCTTAAAAGAAATCCATTGACAAGAAGAAATAACTGTAATATTATTCTTTACTACCCATTTTAACTAAATAGTTAAATTAGGAAAATTTACCAATGAAAGACGGGAGTAAGGGAAATGATGGAAGAGTTAGTTTCAAAGTTGTTCTATTTTTCAATCATACCCCCTCTGTTCCAAATCTTTTTATCTTCATTCTTATTCATTTTCATTAGCCTTTCTAATTTAACATGATATTTTATTATATTAAAACTTAAATACTTGCACCCGGAGGGTGCATATATTTGCTAGTCTACATAATAATAAAAAAATACTCTTACTCTGAGAAAGAAAGAGTGGGAGATATTAAGTATAGATTGGACGTTGCTTATAGTGAGGGTTAAAAAATATACAAGGTGACAGAAAAACAGAACCCAAATTCATTTTTTGGAGGATCATCCTGTATATTTACTATAACTGATGAAGACGACCAGCACAAAAAAAAAAAAAAAAAAAAAAGAACCCAAATTCTGTTTTTGGTCAGCCCGTAGGTACATGAAATTTGTGGGTTTTATAGAAACCTTTGTGCTCTATGGATTTGAGGAGAAATATTGGTAGGTATATTTGCTAATAAGTTGATAGAAGGATATTTCATTTGGTTAAATATAAAATTATTCCTTTAACATTTGCTGAAAATGGATTGGTTTAGTCGTTTTTTTTGTTTTTTTTTTTTTTTTACGGCATATCAAATCCTTTCAGGTCATTTAATGCGGAATAATGTCATTTTGATGAACAAAGGACTCTAATTTACTGTACATGCTGTTACTTATGTGGCCCCCTTAATTAAG
>CM042146.1:10434704-10437204 GCA_023376005.1 Doryteuthis pealeii
GGAAAGATTGAGACCATCTATAATACTGCACTGCTGCAATCTGCTAGAATACTTAGAAGAGTCCTGAAGACCTGAGGAGACTTGCTGTCACTCAGACTCCAGTGAAAGACCATCAGCTAACGCTGAAGTGAAAACTCAAAAGGAGTGAATAATAATAATAATAATAATAATAATAATAATAATAATAATATTTACTCATATCTTAAGTAGAAAGAGAAATTGTTCCATGCTCTTTCTACGTGAAATATGAGCGAAGTGAAATGCTCTGAGTCTCGTATATGATTTGATTCCTTTTTTCGGTGTCAATCATTATTCCACTCGCCACTTATTTCGTAAGTATTTCTGAGTGTATAATATATTGGGTGAGGCAAAAACCATCTAATAATGCCCCACAATTCTTCAACTGAAAATGAAATTACCTTTATAGTCCATCAATAACCGATCTGATATATCCCACAATTCATTGGAGGTTTTTGAGACCTGAGGAGACTTGCCTTCACCCAGACTACAATTAAAGACCGTCGAATAATGCTGTTGTGAAAAAGTCAGAATATTTATAATTTGTTTAGTTATATGGTTTCAAGTATATCATATGATATGATCGTTTCAAGTTAATACAATTTATATAATTATTTATTAGGATCTACTTACTTGTGGAACAAGGGCGTGTATGTGGACCACCCAGATACAAACTCACAAGACTCTGCTTAGTCGACTTGGGAGTAATGACGACAAAGGGGAGACGTTAAACTCCAGATCTTCAGAACTGGAGATTCTTTACCGAATTAAGTTTTGGATCATAACTTCTAAGAACCCAATAGCAGGGTGTATCACTGCAGTTAACAGAGTTCAGTAAACAAGGAATAGTATCAGACGTATTCTAAGCACGCAAGAATCTTCAAAATGAATATTATTTGATGGTAAGATGAAGCGGGGAATGTTTTATGCTTACGGTGCAATACATTTACAAGACGAGAATCACGAACCGAAAGCTTGTAAAAGAGGAAATGTGCTTCCGATGTCTGGACGTAGACCGAGGCTAGACGAAAAAAATCCTAAGGAGGCTCAGCAAGAAGAGTTGTTTTGCTTTTCATTTTATGTATACAATTCTTTTTTCTTTCTCTTATTTTTTTTTCTTTGATTGATTGATTTTTGTCCTGATGTCAAATTTTTCAGTATGTTGTATTTACTAACAAAAAAAAAAAAAATCTGTATGTATGGCTTTAACCGAGCGCAGACAGAACTGGGGAAAGATTGCTTTTAAGCAAGGGACATAAACTCTCCCCAATCTCATCTTCTCCCTATCTCTTTCATTCACCAGCTTCTCTCTCTCCTTCTCTCTCTCTTTCATTCAACAGCTTCTCTCCCCTCTCTCTCTCTCTCATTCACCAGCTTCTCTCTCTCTCTCTCTCATTCACCAGCTTCTCTCTCTCTCTATATATATATATATATAAGGAGTGTGTATGTATACGTACACATATATTTTTTGTCTGTATATGTGTATATATACATACACATATATTCATTATATATGCATTGAACAATACCTATATACATGGTGTCTGAAAAAAAAATAGCGCATGTACGTGAAAATATAAGAAACATATAAATAAAAACAAACTATCAGATGCTCTTTGTCAGTCATTTTTAATGAAACGCAAACACGCAGCCACACACACACACACACACACACACACACACACACACGAGTATATATTCAATTTAATGCTACCCTATTTTAGACTCCTTATCTTCCTCAGCCTTAAGAAAATTAGAAAGAATCTGAAACACGTGTTGCATCGAATTAAACGATATCTGATGTAATTATAATCTGAATTTTGATCAGGAATTTCGAGACCAATATTCAATGTATGTGATTATATCCATACCGCCTTAGAAAAAAACAAACAAAAAAACAAAAAAACAAAAAGAACATCTCAATCATCCCAAGCCAAGCAATGGAACTTATTTTCTTCCGTCAAATATTTTGGAACCAAACGAAATGATAGTTTTCTAGACTTACAGATCATTCGCTCGTGTATAAAGTTCGATCCTAAGCAAAAATGCTACTGTTATGGTACTCTGCCAATTTAACCAAGAGTGAATTACTCTCTGATTCGTAGACATAATTATCTTTAATAAACATGTGTGCGAGGTTTGTCTTGTACATAGTTGGCGTTCGTTTGAGGGCGCGGAGAAAATTCCGAGTCCAAATGTGGGAATTAATTTCAGCACTCCCGTTATCAACATCCCTAGGGGGAAAGTTTGGCAGGCAGAAACGTCTGCGCAGAAAATGGTGAGAATCGTTATAACCTTGGGCAAGGACGTACCACTCTTGGATCTACTATCTTCCTGTGAGTTCCTCACAACTTTTCTTCTCAACGCGGTTTTCTCTTATTATAGAGAGCCACCTACTAAGTTCAACGATGTATTTTATAGACGTGCGAGCCAACACTAATTTGTCTATTGTTTACTTAACTGTTCTCCTTTTCCTAAATAA
>CM042146.1:10442204-10484704 GCA_023376005.1 Doryteuthis pealeii
TATCTCTCTCTCTCTGTCTCTCTCTCACACACACAATATATATATATATTTTTTTTAATATATATATATATATATATATATATATATATAATTATTTATATTTTTGCTTGGAGGCAATTACAATGCGTATATTGTATAAAATTCGATAATTATAGAAAATAACCATGACAAGTGAATTTCGCAAATGATTATGCGATGCTAGAACATCGTACAGACTGTTTCAACTTTATTATAAAGTTGAAACAGATTGTACGATGTTCTAGCATCGCATAATCATTTGCGAAATTCACTTGTCGAGGCTGTTTTCCGACCATTGGACTTCACAGTCACAGGGGGCACAAAAACTATATAGACTGCAAAGTCGGTACTAAAATATTACTATATATATATATATATATATATATATATATATAATGTATATATATATATGCATATGGTGGGGGAGTATGTGTGGATGTTTGTCTGCGTGTGGATTCAAACATATTTTTAAAAAATCTAAACTTTATTGTGGACTACGAATAGTAGGCCGATTTTGTATCCATTCTATATATTATACGCTGTGAGTTATATGCAAAATATGGAATACTGTCTTACAAATCTAAAAAAAAATCATAGAAGACAATGTGTCTTCGATGAATTATATAACTCTTATCAAAATCAAATTTTAACTATAATTATTGTGCTTAAATAAATGATAATTGAATTTAGAAATATTTGATGAAAATATTTAATAATACAATGCATGACTAAATAGACCGTGCTACAATTTAAATGCCCTTTGTCTGGCAACCAGGGATTTAAAGTAACCCGCATTGATTACTTTAACTTATTTATTAATAGAATTGTCTACAAAATGTAAAAGTTTATTATATATGAAGCAAATTTTAATTTGGTTTATATGAGTATATTCTAAATAGATTTTATCTCAACCAGTATAAACTTTTTTTTATTAAACTGAACATTTAATGGCCGCTGTGAAACGTTTCGCAAAGCGAGTTGATCTGAACGACTAATGCATGCAACAATAACAATAGAAGAGAAAAAGATTAAATAATATATATATATATATATATATATATATATATATATATATAATCCAAAAGTCCAGAGAAGAAATCTTCCTTACGACGCAAGAGTTTTATTTAAAACAAGTCGCAGTTTGAGAGCTCGATGTGTGCTAAACAGTGCAAATATATAAGTAAATAAATAACAAAAGACTTATAGATTTAGCATATAGTATATTTCAGGGAGCTTAGACAAATAGTCTAAATCTCCCGATTCATCGCATCTGATGAGTCGGGAGAGTTAGAATATTTGTCTAAGCTCCCTGAAATAGACTATCATGCTAAATCTCTCAGTCTTTTGATATTTCCTTACTTATATATATATATATATTATATAATATATGGACAACTACATATATATATATATATATATATATATATATATATATATATATATATATATATATATGTATGTATATATAATTAGCACGAGATATACGTAACTGTATTATATAACCTATATAATATCAACACAAAGTTTATCTTACTGACGGTTTTTCTCCTAATGCCTATATGACTGAAGAAAAAGAAAAGAAAAAAACAACTATTTTAACATGTAATGAAGTTCACCATAAAGAAGATTCACACTGTAATTAATTTCAATCAATTTTCCCGCTTCACCCTTATAACGCATTCTTATGACACACATTCACCTCTCAGTTGCTTCACCTGATTAAAAAGCCACTGAGGCACAGCAATTAGTGTGCTCTCTAGCAAAAAGATTACATACGAACCTTATACAATAAAGAAAAGCCTCTTATATAACAAGCAAGCACTGTGCATATTACTTATGAAAGCGGTCAATTGATTTCGTAACAAAAAATGAGAGAAAAAAGAATTAAGCACTGCATCCCTAGATAGTAAATAATTATAAATTATTAACCAGCTAAAACTGTTTCTTAGAATTAATACATATAAAGTATTATATATCGAAAAATGCATTTAAATATTTTTCGGCTCATTTATTTATTCATTGACTGCATGTCGGTGTTATGCAATTTTTTTTTTTGTGGTCAGCTTAGTCTACCATAAAGCTGAATAAATCCTCTAAAATTATTTTGCATTGGGAATTGCTTAATAGAAATGTCCATGAATTATTGATGGTTTGCTTCTGTGTATAATGGCATATCAACCTTCGTCGCTTATCTAATACGAAAACCATTCTTGTAGAAGAACACTAGTTGTACAATTTGACCCATGGTACTTACCTTTCCCAAGTGGATTAATCTGAAAGTGAACGTAAGAGCGTGCCTGAGGTTCGAAATCGCTTATTACGATGTCGCACTTTAGCCACAATTATCCCCCGTATTATTAAAGATGTATGGATACTATGACATAACAGGAATCAGACACCTCGCATACTATTAGCATTGGGTCATATTGCGTGTCCCTTTCACATGTGGCGCGTAATGATTACGTTTCGGGATAAGACCACATTTAAAATAAAGGATGCAATCTTATGAAAACGTGTGTAGACATTTCTAATTTTTCTTGAGGGGTTAAAGGATAGAATAATATATCTCTCAATGTAATTATACTGTTTATCACTCTACCGTAATCACTATCATAAGATTTTGTGAACTGTTTTTGAACCTAGACCGTCAGTAACAAGGGTCATAATCTTCCAAGAATTAAATGTTCATGTCTGGTCGGTCTTATTATTATTTTGTTCATTATATGCCTAAGTATATGGGCTTTACTACAATTATTTTCAAGATATTCCCTCAATTTACAGTCATATTTCTATTTCTATCCCATTTTGACATCCCTGTATTAAATCACTATACCAGCTCAGAAAAAAGTAATTTACTATGGAAAGTTAGTTATCTAAAGGATATTTTCTACTTTTCCCAGATGGAAAATTATGTTATGAAATGATATGGTGTAACTAGAGCTCAATTGTGAATTTTATTGGTCATACATTTTCGGAAATGCTTAGTTGATAGATAATATATAAACTCACCTCCCGGTATGATGATATATTATTATTATTATTATTATTATTATTATTATCATAGTATTATTATTATTATTATATTTATTTGTATTATTATTATTCTATTATTATTATATTATTATAGTATTATTATTATTATATATTATATTATTATTATTATATTATTATTATTATTATTATTATTATTATTATATTAGTATTATTATTATTATTATTATTATATTAGTATTATTATTAGTATAGTATTATTATTATAAGTAAAAAAGTAAAGTCGTCGGGGCGGCCTAAAGTCGGTATCAGCCAGTCAGCGAGGGAGTCTATCCCCTTTTCAATAGCACTAGACCAAGGAGATTGTTTTTAGCATCTGAGGTGGGGCGCCACACCTTCCATCAGCTCCTTACTTTACCGCACAGATCCCTGTGCTACTCATACGCTGAGTTGGCGGGGACCGGTATCGAATTAGGAACCTTGTGGTTTCTAGCCGAACGCTCTACCGACTGAGATTAGTATAGTATTATTATTATATATTATTATTATTATTCATTATTATTATTAGAAGTAGTAGTAGTAGTAACCTCAAATATCCTCTGTATATCTGGGATGGGAAATGAAGTACTTCGACGGAAGCTATACTCTTAGTTTTATTGGTCATAACATTTTGAAACCTTGTGAAGATAACAAAGAAAATGTGAACAACTCAGAGTAAGATTATGTATATTATCATCATTATTGTTGGAGTAGTAGTTTTTAAATATCAAGTTTATCCGAATATCTGAGTGAGAAAATTCTTGTCATACACTGATGTACTTAGACTAAAGATTAATTCTCTGTTGTATTGCTGATAACATTCTGAAACTCGATAACACATAAAATGTGAACACTACTCCGAGTTAGATAATGTACAGAATTATCATTATTTGCAACAGTAACAGTAATACTACTACTACTACTACTACTACTATTATTATTATTATTATTACAACTACAAATAATAATCTAATAACACATTTGACAATATATCACCAAAGGCGTTCATAAGTGATTCTGGAAGAGATTATATAACAGATAATAATTTCCCGCCTTTATCGACTATATATATATATATATATATATATATATATATATATATATATATATAGTGTGTGTGTGTGTGTGTGTGTGTCTATAAGATACCCGTTATATATGTTAGGGGGAGAGCAAGTTACTTATGTAGACCCTGCCAAAAATCATAATATTTGTTTGGCATCATCTCTAAAGTAGATTTGTGGAATCCTGTCTGCAGATTTTATCTCCTCCGAAACATTTTTGAACGGATAGGCCAAAGGTTTTATTGAGCTTGGAATGTCGTCAAAACAAATTAGAATTCATCTCGTAAGACAGTCGTGTAAAAGGCACTGATGTTTCTTGCAATCCAAACATTTTCATTTCACGGAATAAACACATAAACATAGAATAAAAAAAAAATCAGTTCAAACATCGAGTTTACTGGAATAAACACTGTCAATCTATTGGCAGATAAGTAACAGTTGAATTCATTGAAAAGTTACTAGAGTGAAGTAAAGCCGGATGTTTCATAATAGACATTTCCTTGTCCTAGATGGATTGCCAACCAAGGCTGAGGAGCCACAACTACTCCATTTTTACAGGGATTTATGTAAATAGTACCCAATCCCACCAATATCAGTGTGGATAGCCTGAAGGGGAAATATATATAGAGAGAAGGAGAGAGAGAGAGAGGAGAGAGAAGAGAAGGAAGAGAGAGAGAGAGAGGAGGGGGAGAAGAGAGAGAAGGAGAAGAGAGAGAGAAGAGGGGAAGAGAGAGAGAAGGAGGGGAAGAGAGAGAAGGAGGGGAAGAGAGAGAGAGAAGGAGGGGGAAGAGAGAGAGAGAAGGAGGGGAAGAGAAGAGAAGGAGAAGAGAGAGAGAAGGAGGGGGAGAGAGAGAGAAGGAGGGGAAGAGAGAGAGAAGGAGGGGAAGAGAGAGAGAAGGAGGGGAGAGAGAGAGAAGGAGGGGGAGAGAGAGAGCTCTACTATGTACCCATAGCTGTAGCGCAATGGGAAAAGATCAGGTGGATCATACCTTCCCTAGGAGCATTAGCAAGAAGTAGAATGTAAATAGCCTCGTCCAGGATTTGAACCCGGATCACCGATTCCATTTTTTCTACAATAAAAATTAGTTACACTTGATATAAGCAGACGTTTAAAAGCTTTAGAGATAGAAGTATATTTTAGTCAGCTCTATATTATATTGCTCTATAATGCCAGGTTATTTATGAACCCTCATAACATCATAGAAACCAAGCAGCCAATCAGGACTCAAAGAATGGAATCCCCTAAAGGCATGAGTGGACTATTCTTGATTCCCATAAGTACCAGTTGTCTTGGTACTGGTTCGGTTGTGCTTAGCTAGTTGCTGTTGTTCAAACCAACAGTACACTAACTTCAACATTTACCTTTAGCTGAGAAGATTGGATTCATGTCTTTCCCAAGAACATGACTATGGAGATAACAGACATAGGAATGGAATCTCCGTCTATAACTATTTCATTCCAATATACTTGCAAACTTGTTGAATTAAATATTACCGATAGATAATTCGGATGCATGTTATAATTATATTCCATCATTAATTTCCGGTTGGTATTGTCTAAGCATATTTAATAATTCTTATCAGTATTTAAGTGCGGTTGAATGAACTTTATATCCTGGGTTTTATAAAGATCTTTATAGAATCTCCTGTTATTTAGTCAGTGATATTATTTGAACTAGCGAGACTCCACAAACATCAAATATTTACCGCGATGTATTTATTCTATATACGTGTGTAGAGATAAAATCAATCAGCATTGGCCTATTGCATAGGCTTCTTGCATTCTGTATCTCTTTAGTTTTGTAAGAATTGACCAACCATTTTGGCAACAGACTAGACTGTCCCTATTTTCTTAAGATATGTTCCAATTACAATGTGGTGTCTTCAAAAAGTATCGAGACTAAAGCTGTATTTAGGAGGAGAAAAAAAAGTATTAGAAATGAAATGTTAATAAACCGTTGTATTAGAATGTTCTACTTCCTCAAATCTTATAGTTTCACCTTATGAAACGAGGCAGCGAATGCATATTTACCAACAACTCCGCACGAACAGGATGTGACAAAAGGTCAATTTTTAGACGGAGTTTAATAGGTTTGAATTCAGAGTTTTCATTCTCCGAGACTGGTTACCTAACCAAGGTTAAAGAGTCCAGTCTGCCCTGCTATTTACTCATAGCCGGAGGGAGAGCAAGTGGGTCCAAACCTTTCTCAAGTGCATTAGCGCTATGTGAAATGTAGACAACCTCATCTACGATTTGAACTCGGTCCACGATTCCATTTCCTACGACTCTATCCATTACATCTCGCGCCTATAGACGGTGTTTGGCTAGACGTCTACAATTATATTATACCTGACAAATGTTGTTAAGAAAATGTGTTCTTTTAATTATAAAATTTCTATGAGAGTTCCTTTATGCTATTATGATATTAAAGTCTCCACTTGTTCATCATCACTGCCAATACATTATTGCAATCTTTTCCAGGTAGTTTATGTAATACCAGTTCTGCTTTTCTAATAAAGAAACTCCAATATGAATATTAACAGATTTTAATCATCTATGAAAGAATCAACGAATGTGTTGGCAGATATTGTGAACACATGGAGCCTGTTGAGAATTTATGCCATAAACGTATTACATAATTGTGTCATTATGTTCTTTTCAATCACGCTGTTCATCAAATTTGCGAAGAAAATTTATCAAGAAATGTGCCTGAATACTTTATTATATAATTTGTTAATCTGTACAAACATCTTCATTGAAAACCAACGGTGGATGTTCTTGGATGAGGGAACACGGATTTCGTTCTTTATATTTCGAGTTGACATTCTCATAGGTTGTCAACACGCTTGACAATGAGCCCAGCTGTTTTCCCTTCGGCTCAAGAAGAATTAATTGTTCTCTTCAATCTGTCTTTTAAGTAGAATATTAACTTCGAATTCTGGATGTGAATTACACAAGGATGATGCGTGCTGTTTTGAACAAATCCTGGAAATAGCACTCTACAAAACATATGTATGGGTAAGTATTTCCAATCTTAAAAAAGACATCCGAGTCAGAAATGCTGAGAACTGCGGAAGAAATAAGTGACATTCTTCTATGGACGCATACACCTGGACCCAACAGTTTTGATCGACCAGTAAATGATTACATTTATTATTACATTTATCTTCCTCAAAAGATATATTCAAAAAAGTAGGAATATAATAATGAAAATCCCTTTTTTTCATATTACATAACCTTTACATATATTGATTAAAATATACATTTGAAGGCAATTTACAATGCAATGGAATAGGTGTTAAATGATGTTTATTTACCTTTTTATTCCTAAATATTTTCGGGAAAAATTCCCATCATCAGAGGTCATAGAAGTACTTGTGTTTTTTAGTACTTATCACACAGTGCTTACTTAATAACAACAAACGATTACGCCGGCACCGTGGGATAAGTACTAAAAAACACAAGTACTTTTATGACCTCTGATGATGGGAATTTTTCCCGAAAATATTTAGGAATAAAACGGTAAATAAACCTCATTTAACACCTATTCCATTGCATTGTAAATTGCCTTCAAATTTATATTTTACACATACATACAATGCTTCAAAAAACTATAAAAAAAACCTTATATATAGACTGATTTTATAGTGCACCCTTTGATTTGTATGGCTATGGGTAACATAGCAGGACAGACTAAGTTTTCCCGCCTTGATTGGACAATTTGTCTATAATAAGGTAAAACTCTGAATAATGTAGTTCAGAGAATAATTGATACACACGCGCACCATTATTCTGTTATGTGTTCATTCAAAGAATGTGGTGGGTTCTACACATTTTTCATCATATAAACAAAGTACTAGTGTATCATATGCTTTATTCTCCGGGTAGTTGATCGCAGCCATCGATGTCGATGAACAAACTTTATATTCCCTGTGACTTTTCACTAATCCACTGTTCAGAGACCGGTTTGACGAACAGGAGAATATTTGAGTGGCTACAATTTTCTATACACGTCACACAGTCTGCTCAGCGCAGATGATTCGTTTGCAGAATAGCCACACTAATCGGGTAACAAAAAACAAAACTAACCAAAAAAAGTGAGCATGAAAGAATATGGTAATTCAATATAACACGCGTTATGATCCTTGGGAGACGGATAGAGGCGGTTAATAGGGAATCATTTAAGGAAGAATGGAAGATACCAGTTCACCATATATGAGAGACGAAGATCCATCAAAAGAGAAAAGGGGGAGGAGAATACTGAATAAAGAAAAAGGAGGGGAAAAGTATGGTTAATCATAAGGATTAAAATAATTAGAAAGAGAAGACTAACAAAAAAAAAAGGGTGGTGGGGAAATACAAAGAAAATAAAAGAGAAGACCGTAATTAAGTTAAGATAACACAGAAGATTAGGGAAAATAATTAAAACTGGAAAACGAAAAAGGAATAGAAAAATGAATTGATAGAAACATAGAAAGAACCAACGAATAAAGAAAATACAGAAAGAAAGATGATAGTAATCAGATTAAGAAAAAAAAGATTAGTAACACCAAAAGAAAACATTTAAACGATAAAGAAAGAATGAAAGATAGAAGAAAGGTAGAAAATGAAAAAAACAAAGGGAATGAAGGAATGTATGAAGGAATAAAAAAAGGAGTGAAAGAAAGAATGAAAAAGAAAGGTGTCATATTTGTAATAATACATTAGATTACGAACAATAAACGATCATTTAAACGAAAAAGGAAAAATAGAAGAGAGAGGAGAGAAATAGAGAGGCAGAATAAAAGGAAGAACGAAAAATGGTAATTAAATTAAGTGAAATAATATAGGAGATTAGGAGCAATAAATGAAAAATCGTAAAGGAAAGAAGGTAAAAAAAAAGACAGAAAAAGGAAAGAAAGAAAAATTAGAAAGATTGTAATTAACTAATTGAAATAATACAGGGGATTAAGAACAATACACGAAAAAAAATGTGAAGGAAAGAAAGAAAAAAGGAGGTAGAGGTGAAACATATTAATTAAATCTGTCTAGAAAGGACCGAAAAATAAACAGTTGGAAAGTAAAAAAGGAAATAAGCGATTCTCCACACCAGTTTTAACAATGCATAAGATGAAAAAACGAAGAAGAAACACCAACAACAGAGGAAGATAATTTTCAAGAAAAAGAGAAAGAATAATCAAAAAATAACGGAGAAAGAAATTGAGAAAAATGCTTGCGTGGGAAGATTACCCATGATGCATCAGCACCTGGCCTTTGTTAGTTACTTTTCCATTCCACCACATGGATTGTTGGCCGAACAACAAGAAGATTTTTGGCAATCTTTCACATAAAAAATACACGAAGATTGTTTCTCCATGACAACGGAGAGACGGCAGGAATTAGAGAGGTAAAAAAATGTAGGAATAAAATAGAAAGAACACAGGGGGTATTGGGGGAGGTATGTTCAAACAGGATGCACATAAGAGAAAATAACGGTATAGGATATATATATATATATATATATATATATATATTTATATATGTATATATATATATATATATATATATATATATATATATATATATACAAGTATATATATATATAATTGTATAACTTCTGGAGGTATATGTTATTACATCTGTTGATACCTGTGTGTGTATACCTGCCCGACGTTTGTTTGAAAAACAAAGTTACAAGAAATGTGTTAAGTATTTTAATATATGTTTTGCACATATTAGTATAGGCCCTTTACTAAAATATGTAATCCCTTTAGGAATTGTTTCTATGATAAAAAAAGAAGTCATTTTCTGTTTCAAGTATGGAAAATGTGGTATAGTAGTTTCCTCAGTCAGCATCAGGAAATTAGTTGTTTCTCTCGAAGCTTGGTGTATAATGCAAAAACATTATGGTATAAATAATTTTTTCCTGAGAATTTATCAAGTCGAAAACAAGTTTTTTTATATGGAACTAAAATATCTTATAATTTCATTTCTCAGTTACAAATTTACAGCCAGTCGATGTAACTGTTGTTAGATTGGCTAGATTTCTGGAATGTCAACCATTATTAATTTTATGCTGAAGACATTTTGTTTCATTGATTTTGTAGGTATTAATTTTTTTTCAAATTCCTTTGTTAAATAATTTTTTGTAAACTCATATTTCATCTATTTCACCAATAGATGGGACCCTAACAGGTACTATCATACCAGGTCAGGGTGGAGCTGAGAGTAATGGAAACGATGAGGTACTCCAGGGTCCCCCACTCTATAACTCTATATAGAGCTGATATAATGGAATGACCCATCTCCCCCGTACCTGAACAGTGGCGATGGTTCTAAACCACTATTTAAGAACACACAGATTACTCTGTGCAGAGTACTTAGACGACGGACTCTCCACCTAATGCTCACGTGACCTTACTATATAACAAGAGCAAATGGTATTATGGCGTACCATTGCAAAGGATGAAATTTAGTGGTGATATATATATTCACTTTGGGATTATTTAATTTTTGCACAGTAGCGAATATGATTCGTACAACCGAGATGGTTTGTCTGAATGTGTTACATTTTGGTCAAGAAACTAGTGTTTATCTATTTCAGTGAAGATTTTTGTTTGTCAAATGTTGTGTGATAGTCGATTTGGAAGCTTAGAAAAAAGCAGGATGCAAAGACTCCAATTAAATTGTTCGATAATTCATATTTCTTGTTTTCGTACCCTTTGTAATTTTTGTGAAGCTAGTTTGATTTATTAGGTCAGTTTTTTTTGTTTGTTTTGTTTGGTTGGGTTTTACGGCATGTCAAGCCCTTGGGTTATTTTATGCCGAATACTTCTATTAGTAATATGGTATAGATGAGGAGTATAGTCCGAATAATACAAATAATACTAATTACCAAGTCTCATCTCAAAAAATTCAGAGAAATCACTTTCTTTTGTTTCTTCCTAAACTAATAGCCGTAAATGTTTTCTATTTTATAGAAGTCTGAGTAGGTGAGATTTACCTAGATTTTAGTTAGTATAATGTTGTATATAGCATTTAAACAATTATTTATCTCCCGTTCAGTTAACGATATTTTCTTCTTTATATATATATATATAAACCTACCCTAAACAAAATAAACTTTGAAGTAAGTCAACATATCCTAAAATGCTTATAATTTTCCGCCTACATTACTTCCATTATCCCCCCCTTATCACAACCTGTGCCCCCCCTCCAAAAAAATCACCACTGCTTTGTTCAAACTACTACCATTCCAAAAACCTCCCACTACCAATTGATATTACCTCCCACTAATTCCTTGCTTCTACTCGTTCTCGTTAAAAACGAGACATGAAAACTATTCCATCGTTTCCCACCTGAGGATGGCAAAGTGTATTGCCGAAAGCGCTAGTGACGAAACATTCGGTGGACTGGTATACCAGTTCCACCCTGACACCAGAAGGATGTCCCGAAGATTAGAACGGATCAACGAAAGACTTGTCGGACAGGAGTTGTCTGTTCAATTCAACGAAACATGTATAAAAAAAATGCTGCCTAAATACACTTATATATATGTATGTATATATACTAAATAGTTAAAGTTAGTATCTGGTAGCTGAGTACAGAGCTCAAGAACATTGTTTTAAACATACAAATGTGGCAAAGATCATATCGGGCAAGACAACTTCTTGAATCCTAAACATCATGGCCTACCGCAGTAAGTACAGCAGATAATTTCGCTCTTTTATAGTGTGCAAATGAGAACTTGGCGTAAATTATATGTAGTGTTACCTCTTTAACATGCTTTATATATATATATATATATATATATATATATATATAAGGAGAGTAACAATAACAAAGTAACAGAAGGTTGATTTTCTGTGTAATCGTTCGCTGTGTGTTCTGAACTTTGCGGGGGATGAAGGAAAGGATTTGTTTCCTCTTGTATTTTGCAAGTAAACGAATAAACATTCAATATAAACTTGGCTCACTCATTCCTGCCAAGAGATAAACCAGCTGTTGGATGCTTCTTGTTCCTTGTTAAAGTAGCCGTGAGATAGATAGGAGGCCAGAATCTAGATCTGGAGCGCGAAAGGTTTATAGTTCAATTCCTCGTGTCAGGCACCCCACAAAGAAAATAAGATATATTTCTTGACCCTCAAATCTAAAAAGCACTTACCACTGTTGCGTATATTAACATCTAGTTTGTTTATTGTTGTACTTGTTTGTTTTTCGCAAAAAAAAAATATGGGTGATTGATATGAGTGAAGTAGTTATTAAAAAAATTTTTTTTTTAGAATCTAATAATATGACATTTCAAACTTAAATCATGCTGCTCATATTTTAAATGATTTTTATATATTAATTTATCATAGCAGAAATACCTAATTAATGTTTTGAAATAAGATAACTGATGCATTATAAAATTCATTCATTGATAAATCAATACTGAAAATTTCATTAAAATTGAAAAATCCCTGATTTTTGGTAAACAAATTTCAATCGAGAAAACATTAAATTTATTTTGTAAACATGCCATCTTTAAACTGCATTTGGCCATCTGCGATCGAAATTGACCGAAAAAAAATCGTTTTAAATGTATCAAAAATAAATTACATGTTAATATTATTTTGATTTGTTTTACTGGTGCTAGACTAGTTAATATATCAAGGTTATAGAGTCCAGTCTGCCTTAATATTACCCATAGTCGATGGGAGAATACAGATAAGAACAATAGTCCGAATAATCAAAATAATACTCAATATCTAATTACATATCCAACAATATTGGGTTGAGTGTCTATTTTCTCCGGCGATAACCATTACACCACGCGCCTAAAATCTAATGATATAACTAGAAATATGTAGTAATATTAAGGAAATAAATGGTAAAAAAAATTACGATGACATAATAAGGCTGAGAAAGGAAAGGATATTAATAGATACACAACCGATTTTAAAACGTTTGAAATCGTTGTAATTTAACGAAAAGCATTTCAGATGTCGAGGTGAACACATCCATTTTTAACCGTTAGCCATTTAGTTTCGTGAGACAGGCAATGCCAAATCAAATAGCAGTCAACTCGCAATGTCTACTCAAGATAAAGCCATGCGTGTTTAGATCAGCGGCTGTGTCACGATGTAACTATTACAAACGTCTGTAATTGTATGTGTATGGGTGTATTTATGGATCGATAAGAACAAAATATATCGATTAATCTACCAACCTCGTTACCACGGACCTATCTCTCAATATCTAATTATATATCAAACTATATTGGTTGATCGATAGAGACAAAAGATTGACTTTTTGTGTGTCTATGCTGGTCTATGTGTGTGTGTGTGTGTGTGTGTGTGTGTGTGTGTGTGTGTGTGTGTAATAGAATTAAAGGTGAGTATATTGCCATCGATCTAACTGGGAAGATATAACAGCGCAAACGAAAAGAGATGTCCGTATATCGATATATCTATTCATATTGCCATCTAAATAGGATAATCGATCAATAGGAAGAAACGTCTGCTTCCGTTTCACACACTCATATATATATATATATATATATATATATTATATATATATATATATGTGTTCAACCTCTCTGCCTCAGACTGGATGTGACACAAGGTACATTCATAAGTGGAATACATCTACTTTGAATAGATAATTTTCCTTCTCCTAGACTGGTTTTCCAACTAAAGCAGTAAAACTGAGCTAGTTGGACTATTTACCAATAGCTGGGATTGTGGAGGTGTCGAGATGTATTCTCTCCCCCCCCCCATAGTATTAGCGAGAAAGTGAAAACGCAAATAAACTCGCCCTGGACTTGAACTCTGCTTACCGATTCCATTTGCGAATATGATAACTCTTCCGGGACACCACATTTATGCTTGTATGCATTATATATATATATATATATATATATATATATAATATATATTTATATATATATAATATATATTAAATTTTTACTTAAGGCACTTACAACGCATGTTTCGCATAAAATTCGATACTTTTTTTCTTATAGAAAATGAACTTAACAAGTGTTATCCCAGCAAAGGATTCGCTCGGGTGTAGAATATCGTACAGACTGTTTCGACTGTATTAAGTCTCATCAGCAATCTATATATATATATATATATATATATATATATATATATATATATATTATATAATAAATATACCATGCATGAACTAAGTGCCACAGTTTATATATATATATATGTATATATATATTAGAGGGCGAGTAATGCCACTTTCTTTATTTTATGTGAAGATTGTATAAACCAAAAAACATACATTGAGACCCTATCGAGGATCAGAGCAAGAACCCAATGAGTAAGAGCTGACTTGCCAATCGACAATGTCTTCCTATTGCTCAACCACAAACAATCATCAGGACAAAAAGGAAAATCGCCTCATTCGGTTGACAACTTTACCGTATCTGTCATACTAACCAGATTTAGCGTCTTCAGACTATCATTCTTCGGTTCCATGAAAGAGGGTTTGAGAGGCAAACATTATTCCAGTGACGAGAAAGTGAAATCGTAGTGAAGATGTGGCTCAATGAATAGTCAACAGAATTTTACGGGCAGGATACATGCACTCATTCTAAGGTGGAACATTTCTATTCAGAAAGACGTGGAATGTAGGGATGTCATCCACAGAGGACCAGCTTTATTTTGATGAATAATAATGTTCCTGTGTTGGTAATTATACCTGTCCTAAACAAAATGGCATTACTTTTTGACTAACGTGTGTACATTATATATAATAATGGACGATCATCGACGTATGAGGGTTCATACAAACAATGAACTCCCACACAGGGATTTGTTTATAGTGGTGAAGGCTTGTGTTGGACCATCCACACTTTTTGGCACAGTCGATAGGAAAGAATTGGTGCATCAAAGGTTGCCACAAACCCAATCAACGACCGACCTCAGGAATTTTGAATTCAGAGTTATCCCTCTTCTAGTGGTTACCTACCCAAGGCTGAAGAGCCCAGTCTGCCCTACTATTTAACCCATAGCTGGAGGGAGAATATATGGATCCATACCTTTCCCAATGGTATTAGCGCTATGTGAAATGCCAACAGCTTCGTCTAGGAATTGAACTCGAATCGACGAGTTCAATTTCCAAGACTCTAACCACTACCTATATATATATATATATATATATATATATATAGCGTGCATTTCTGTGTATATATGCCTGCTTTATAGTGTGCTCACAGTGATTCCGTGTGCGAATATTTTTGCGTGTGTATATGTGCAAAAGGTTTCAGATCGATAGAGTGAAAGGAAATATCTTTGAGTCTACCATTGCCCCGACGCATATATCGTTCCTTCCTTGTGCGTTTTTAACGGACATTCTGTCAAGATAGGGGGTACTTTCCTGTCTGCTTTGCATACGATTATTCTTTGACACGCCGATTCGTCTCAGAAAGCACTTGACGACCAGAATAGTACGAAGACACGCAATGAAATGTCTCAGTACGGGATTATGTGCTTGCCTTTGTGTATTCAAACTGATGTGCTCTGTCGAAGTTTCGTGGCTAGTTGTGCCCGTTCATTTCAGTTTCTTTCAACTCGAAAGAACTTATGAAAGTACCAAGTCAGCATATGCCTTTGGCATTGGTTATTATCTACAGAAAACGTCTGACCAGACGAGCAGGTATTTATTAAACTCTGGCTAGAGAGGAAGTAAGTTATTTTCCAAGTTTAGGCTTCCTTAATGGATTAAGTAAGTTTTAGAAAAATATTGCCGGTAATACGTAAAGAGGATTAAACGGGATTTCATTGTACATGTAGACTGTTGGAGTACCAGGCTATACTAAGCGATTTTTTCCAGTTTCTATCTTAGACATCCAATGGCAGAATGACCATTTATCAGATAAAAATATACTATGCAATTATCACGGACGTTTTCTGAATATCGATGATAATTGACAATGGGCTGTAGACTTAATGAAACCCTGTAAATAGCACCGGAATTTACTGACAAATGATAATCGTTACTCTGGCATTAGAGACCGCTAATAGCCCTCTCTCATACAATAATACTGAACATATATATTTACTATATTGTTTTGCTGTTTTTTTTATTCAAATGTACATTTACTTTTCGGCAAGTTAATAAAATAGTAGGGTTTTTTAATTTCCAGGTATAAAATCAAAACGGATATCATTAGATATGAGAGTAGCACTTACAAACGTGTACACCTTAACATTTTTAATGAAGATACAATTTTCATGTAAATCAAAGAAATGGGGACTTTTTCATGGCGAATAGAACAGTATAGAAACAAAACAGATATCATGAGGTTAATTTTATTTCAGAATTCTACAATAGGATAACTATTTAATTAAAAAAATATGACTATTTGAGCAGCTCAAATGTGAACACATGTCATTCAATGAAACCATATATATATATATATATATATATATATATATATATATTATATATATATATATAGTGGAGATTTGGTAATATACAGTAGCTAACTACTTATGAATCCGTATTAGCAATGTTACCCTATCTAACATTAAAAACAAATCGAGCTAGCTTTATTTCTACATTTCTTCATTTTTCAAACATTTCATGTATATATATATATATATATATATATATGTATGTATGTATGTATGTATGTGTGTGTAAAGGTTAGTGTCAACACCATGATCCAACAATTTTACACTAAACAGTTTCAGATTGTTAATTTGGTTCGAATATCTTGACTGAATCCTTCATGGTAGCTTGAATATTTTTTTAAACTACTAGGAATCCAAACTATTTTTAAAAGGATAACTCTCAGATTAAACGGGACTTTGTAAATATCTACATTTATGTAAATAAGAAATTTCACAGGCCTGAAATGTTAAATTTACATAAGCACAAGATATCTTCGTTTAATTTGAATTGCAGAAAAGGCATGTCTAAATTTAAATGGACATTTGTACTCATTGTATATATTCTTTTCTTTTTTTTTTTTTAATCATTAACCTTGCAAATATCACCGTTAAAGCTTTCTATGTGTTCTGTCCGTCTGATAAGAAACCCCCATCTAGTAGTCCAGATAAAAACAAAACACAAAACACTGAGTTTTGATATTCACAGACTTGGATTGACGAAGACACACAAAATTTAAAAAAAACAACTAAATCATAAAAAAATAATTTTAAACATCAAATGATTTAAAGTGTTCATCACAGAACACAGTGGTTTTACATATAACCAACGACTGGTAAGTCTTTGGAAACATTAATTCTAAAGGCGAGTCTGGACGTAGTGAAACATAATTAACTTTTACATCTGTCATGTTAATGGGCTATTAACGAATCAATCCGCACGCTCGATCCTGTGGAGCATAGGCGAGGACCCGTGGGCGCCAAAGGTGTATCAATTATGGCAATTATCTCACGCTGTGTATGATTTGATTGTTGTATATCTGTCTGTACATATTTTAATCTTGACATCTTTATTTACCTATCTATAGTTATCTATGTCTAATTCATACTGATTTTGAACATAATCCTATCTCCCCCGGCAGAAATAAAGGCATAGATTCAGTAATATCTCTTGATGAACTAAGTGATTGATTTTCACGTACGCTACACATAAAGATAGAAGCACAGAATTATTCACATTAATTTATAGAATTGTAAAAGCCTGTTAACTGCAGATCTATATAACTAAGTATATGTTATATTAGGTGCATGTTGGCCGCGTGCCACATATAATCTTTGATTTGTTTTGTTTTACGGCATATCAACCTCAGTGGGTCATTTAATGCCGATAAAGTTTTGAAATAAATCAATTCTTAATGGATAATACCATTTTTGTATAAATACATTTTTCTAGTTAACCCATAGATGGGACCCTAACAGGTACTACCACTCCGGGTCAGAGTGGACCAGGGAGCAATGGTGATGAAGGGGTGCTCCCCATTCCCCAAACCTCCAAAACTGGAACCTCACCATCAGATAGAGTTTAACGTCATTCCCAGGACATGTAGACCCACAGCCACCGCCTTCTAGCACCCATATGATAAAAAGGGATTGGGGCTTGCCATAAGGACAATAGGGTTGGGAAAATCATATAGGTGCTAGGGCTTGACGTGACCAGCCGATTGATCGGAGGGGGCCTCTCAGACCGCACATATAATCTGATATATATATATATATATATATATATATATATATATATATACGGGGGGGAATGAATAACATGATTATATACATTATATACAACATTAAAACTGGCATCTTGATCGGTATTTATTCCCGAGCATTTATAATATGCAGTCCACAATACCTACAAGAGGAATCTAAATATATTTAGTATTCTCTGAAAACATTAAAGTATCTAAGTATCTAATATTGAATCCTAAAAGAAATAAACTCAACATATACTCATCAATTGGTATTTAAAACTACAAATGTGGCAGAAGGCCAGCATTGGAGGTTGGTCAATTCTGTCCTAGATTTTAACTTAATTATTCTCATTCATTCGTTTTAACGTTATGCCTAGTACACTAAAACCCTCAGCCATCGCCTTTTAGTGTTTATATGATAAACAGTTTATATGATAACAAGTTTAGATACTCTCCCTCCATCTATGGCTAAATATTGGGGCAAACAGGCCTGTTTAACCATGGCTAGGTAACCAGTATAGGAGAAGGAAAACTGAATTCAACCTGTTAAACTTCGTTCAAGAAATTAAGCTTCTGTCATATCCTGCTTATGCTGGGGGCTTAAATACAAACACAACACACACACACTATATAATATATATATATATATATATATATATATATATATATATATATATGGAATATTTTTTGAAACTGAAATCTTAATACTCTTGCAGAAATGATTGCACCATGATAACCTACACCAATATTTAATTAAAATAACACGATAAATAAAAACCATTGCAATGCTTTTGGGGTTACACCGAAAACTATGTTACTGCAGGCGAATTCACTTTCTATTTGCCGACTTTTATATCTGAAGTTTAACAGATAAGCTACACTTGCCTATGATTAATCAAAATCATGTAATATGAAAACATGATTTTTTTTTCTTCAAAAGTCTTTATGAATACGAGATCGCTAACCTTTGAAATTTAAACATGTCCTTGCAGAATACACACTTTTATTTTTCGCTTCAAAAATAATAAACAAGCATAAAAAAACACAAATTTAGCACCCACTGCCTCAAACACGTGACTGATCTCAATATTAGTTTCATATGAATAAAGAACAACGTGACCTGCAAAGAAGAAGAAGAAGAAGAAGAAGAAGAAGAAGAAGAAGAAGAAAGAAGAAGAAGAAGAAGAAACCCAAAATTGTTCTTTGCTCACACTTTCCCGCCAGCAAGAATAAAGTTTCGCTGGAGAATCTTTTGTTATATTATGAGTAATGTAAGCGTAAATGGCAAGTCTTCGATATTCAGCGCGTTGAAATTTGAATGCTCTTTCATATTTAATCAGTTTAGCTCTTGGTGAAGCCAAAATACTCAGTTCATATTTTTCAAAGCGAGGCTGACAAAAGCGAATAACTCTGGTTAGGGCTGTGATGTTTTGGTCAATGAGAAGCCATCTTGAATTTTCATTTTTTTCTCGATATATTTTCTTTCTTTATTTTTTTTTAGTTCATTGTAACTCACCCACTCAATATTTTTTAACTGTTTTTTTTTTTTAAATATTATTTGCATTGTGCTGTTACTGCAAATCTGAACAAAAAATGAATTCAAAATTCTTCTCCCGCACTGCTATGCTGTGCGAGAGGAAAATGTGACAGGTGAACAGTTTAACGTGATATCATACGAGTTGACAAATATATAATTGTACCTTCTTCCCGTCGGTGATGATTAGAATATGCTGGATGAATCCCCTGCCGAGCGGTAACACCCGCTTTCAAAAAGAGCATGTTCTGCGTATGACACCAAAATGTATCTGATAGACACCAGTTCTGAAGCTCTGGACTTTGGAGTACCACTTCACTGTTACAAGCTCATCTCTTGGTCAAATAGTAAATTCGGTGGGGCAGCCTAATTTTGGTATTAGCCAGACAGTGAGGGAGTTTATCCCATTTTCACTAGACCAAGAAGATTATTTTAGCATCTGAGGTGGAGCACCACGCCTACCATCAGCTCCTCACTTTACCGCACATTTCCCTGTGCTACTCATGCACTGAGTTGACAAGGACTGGTATCAAACCATGAACTTTGTGATTCCTAGATAGACACTCTATCGATTGAACAAAACCGGCCCTATTGTATAGACATATACTAACATGTTCAAATCCTGGACTAGGCTGTTTGCATTTCACATTGCGCTTATACCTTTGGGAAAGGTATACAGAGATGGGATTGTAATAAGGAATTATACTGGAATTTTAGAAGAAATGATGCTGTAAAAGGTGCTCTTCATCCAACAGTCCAGGAAGTTTGACTGTATTCATTTCGGAGATGTTAACACAGATGAAATCGTTTACATTTTCTACTTGCATTCTTGCACGTTTTTCTTTTACTCCTGATTGTTCGCCAGACTAACTTTAAGTTGCAACATATACTAAAAGATTTTTTCCTTACATCATATAATATGAAATTGCCTTAAGTTAAATCTGTTTTTGGAAAGTATCCATGTTGTTTGTTTTTGGAATAACTTTCTCATTCCTTGCATTCATAAAAATAATGGAAATAAATAAAGAACCGTGTGTGATGAATAGTCAGGATACCCAGGGGTATAATATTAGTGTCCAAGCGATGATTCTATTTCCTATGTTAATTTTAATAGCTGGCAAATAAATCGGTTTTTACCTGACAAAATCCAACGCATGGTTTTATATTGTACTAAAAGAAAAGTAGACAGAACATCAAACTAATAGAGGAAGTTAAAAAAGTGGGGTTGGCTAAATAGAGAAATAAATAGATATCAAGAAACAATTCAATCTAAATATTAATACACGAATGCCTTGTCCCATCTATGGGTTAAATAGAAAAACTTGAGTTGATAAACAAAATTGTATTATCCATTAAGAATGAATTTATTTCAAAACTTTGTCGGCATTAAATGACCCACCGAGGTTGATATGCCGTAAAACAAAATCAAACCAAACCAAACCAAACGAATGCCTTAATTCGTGTTTTTCTTTCTTCCTTGGCGGACGATCTAACAGCTGAATTGGCCCTAAAGTAAGTAAAGTTAGCGGAGTGGCCTATTGTCGTATCAGCCGGATAGTGACGGAGTCTTTTTTCGAGCACTAGACAACGGAGATATCTTTTGTTGAGGTAGAACGCCACAACTATCAGCATCCCAATTTACCAAATAGATCAGATTACCCAATCTGTGCCACTGCTCCACTGAGTTGGCTGGGACCGGTATCGATCCAGGATACTTGCGATTCCTAGAGGCATCCTCAACCGACTTTATATATATATATATATATATATATATATATATAGCTTGAAAAATGCATAGGCGAGAAACTATCAGCTAGCAAGCGCGTATTGAGACGCGTAGTAGTAAATATAAGAATGAATATGGTATGGCTAGGTAGCGCATAAGTTTTTATAATTCTTCCTTCGTTATCTTGGCTTTCAATCCCGGAGATCAACGATATCTATATATATATATATATATATATATTATATATATATATATATATATATGCTACTCTAAGTTATGGACACCATGTACAATCTATGTTAGGATAGCATAGACACAATGAACGGTACTTATCGACAGTAGGTTTCTTGCATACTATATAATATATATATATATATATATATATATATATATATATATATATATATATAGTATGATTATCCTACAGGCAAGAAACCTATTGCCGATAAATGCCGTTCATTGTGTCTATGCTATCCTAACATAGATTGTACATGGTGTCCATAACTTAGAGTAGCATATATATATATATATATATATATATATATATATATATATATATATTGGTTAGGAGGTTGATTTAGAAGGCTATCACAATGCAGTTTGGAATAAATGAAAAATAATAATACGGTAACAATGGTGTTGTGTGTTGACCTGTATTTTTTATTATTTCTTGAATTTTCAAGGTAATACCTCTTTATCAAAAGAATTGAACTGAAGCAGTCCAGCTATGGCATTTCTTCCCAAATGAATTTTTTTTTGAAAATGATGTTATTTTTTAAATAACTGTATTCCCGTGTGAGCGTGAATGCGTTTATTTTTGTTTATACGTGTGTGTATGTTGTAATGCGCGTGACATTGAAAATGCGTGTTGGTTGTGACGTTAAGACTGTATCTTAGCGCGGGATTTTGTACGTGTGTATGCGCGAATGAAAAAAATTCATTTGGGAAGAAATGCCATAGTTGGACTGCTTCAGTTCAATTCTTTTGATAAAGAGGTATTACCTCGAAAATTCAAGAAATAATAAAAATACAGGTCAACAACACAACACCATTGTTACCGTATTATTATTTTTCATTTATTCCAAACTGCATTGTGATAGCCTTCTAAATCAACCTCCTAACCAATACATCCACAATGCTTCAAGCAAATTATGAAACTCTCTTTTATATATACTAGCAAATATATGCACCCTCCGGGTGCAAGTATTTAAGTTTTAATGTAATAAAATATTATATTAAATTAGAAAGGCTAATGAAACTAAATAAGAATGCAGATAAAATGATTTGAAACAGAAGGAGGTATAATAGAAAAATAGAACAACTGAAACTTACTCTTCCATCACTCCCATCTTTCATTGTTATTTTTTCTAATTTAAGTATTTAGTTAAAAGAGGAAGTAAAGAATAAAATGACAGTTATTTTTTCTTGTTAATGGATTTCATTTAAGATTTATCGAGGAGATTTTTGCTTATATTCATTAAAATAAAACCAAACAGTTAAAAATCACTAATACTAAGCACATATTTAATAAAATCACATTTTTAATATCAATATGCAAATTAGCCTTCCCGTTCACACTGAAAACTGCTATTTTGTTATATATATAAATATAATTGCATGTTGTTAATATGTAGATATGGTTAACGGTATTAATATTGTACAACAATTTTATTAATAATTGAGATTTAAATAAAATTAACATCATGGAGAATGTGACATAAATAACTAAGGGAATTGTGACTTGAGTAGTAATATAGTTTCGGTTACAGACAGAAAAACACACAATCTCCATTATAATAAGATATATATATATATATATATATATATATATATATATATATATATAGAGAGAGAGAGAGAGAGAGAGAGAGAGAGGGAGGAGTGATGGAGAGAGAGAGAATGCGACTAACTCCTCTGCAACTATCTATGTATCTACTCGCTGTGTTTGGATGCTTATTAATCTTTCAGTCTCATTATTGGAATATCTGAAAAATGATTTCTACTCAAATAATCAGTATCATCAAATTGCTAATGTAATTATCATCCTGTGTATTTCCAGTCACTTATTTCTTTTTAATTCGTTTTATTTCCTCTTCGTTCTCAATCTCGTGTTTTGTCTCTGATCGATTAAACGTCTTTACACAGTAGTCTAAATGTTTAAATAAAGATTTTGTTTCAGACACTCGTATATTTTGGAGAACAATCGATCTTACTAACGAATTCGACGATCTGTATATCGGTTAATATTGCTTAAAAATAACACACATCTTATCACGCCTTACCCCCACGTCCAGCGAGGTATACAAACACATTTTTTCCATTTATATAAATGAGATCAATTCATTGTCACGTACATATAGTGTGAGTAGAAGAAATGATGTTCTCTTCTTACATATATACATGTACGTATATATATATATATATATATATATATATATATATATATATATATATATATATAATTTAATATACCAAGCGTGTTGGTAAATCCTTGCGGAGAGAAAAAAAAACCAGCAGAAAGTTTGATTGTAAAAATATACTACCAAACATCAACCAGGGAGAAAAAAAAATTTGAAAAGAAAGAAAGGACCAAGATATTCGTACCAACAAATAATAATCTATTGGTACAGTATTTGGCCAAGAGAAAAAACAATGTATATGTATATAAGATATATATATATATTCATATAACCGCTAGGAGAAAGCTAATAAGTAAAAAATGCTCGATACATAAGTAGAGCCAATAATTAGATTATCTTTATATATATATATATATATATATATATATATATATATATATATATATATATATATATATATACACAGGCGCAAATGTTTCCATGTAGTAATATAGAAAGGAGTAAGAGTATCGAACCAGGAACCTTGTGATTCTTTGGCGGACGATCGAACAGCTGAGCTAAACTGGCCCTAAAGTAAGTAAAGTTAGCGGAGTGACCTATTGTCGGTATCAGCCGGATAGTAACGGAGTTTTTTTTTTTTTTCGAGTGCTAGACAAGGGATAAATCTTTTGTTGAGGTAGAACGCCACAACTGTCAGCATCCCAATTTACCACAGAGATCAGATTACCCAATCTGTGTTACTGCTCCGCTGAGTTGGCTGGGACTGGTATCGATCCAGGATACTTGCGATTCCTAGGGGCATCCTCAACCGACTTTTTATATATATAATAAAATAAATATATAAAGGTTTTACATATCTATTTATTAGGTGACAAAGGATCTCAGCCAAAACCAAATGTTTTTTTCCTTTGTCACCTATTAAATAGATATGTAAAACCTTCATGTATTTAACTTATTATATTATATAACAGCTCTATTTTATATTGAGCACTCTACCAATAATACTGCCTTTGGTACGCCATTCCAGCAAAAACTGAAACTTGACCATCTCACACTATAGTATATATATATATATATATATTATATATATATATAATATGTGTGTGTGTGTGTGTGTGTGTGAAGAAAGGAAGTGAATCCGACGGTATGTAGTATATTAGGAAAAATGAAAAACACAGCTTTAAATGGGTTAAGTGGTGAGTTTATTGGCCGACGCTGCAGTGTTTCGATCTATTAATTAGATCATCTTCAGCATTTGTTGATAGAAGGGAAGGTTATATATATCAACAAATGCCCTGAAGATGATCTAATTAATAGATCGAAACACTGCAGCATCAGCCATAAACTCACCACTTAACCCATTTGAACCTGTGTTTATTCATTTTTCCTAATATACTACATATATATATGTAGATATTTCTTTCAAACTACATTAGTGCCGGTAATAGGTTCGCGTGTCCCATCTACGTATCTATGAGGCGAGCCCTCCAAATTTTTGATACTACATGTCGATTTTCATGAAGTAGTGTTTATAAAGAACATATGAAACATAACTTTCGGGGAGCCACAATAAGTCTTACCCCATCCTCGGTCGGGGGATTTCAGGGATAGCTTGTGCCGGTCTTGTACATTTGATTTCCTTCTCGTTATTACACAGTGTGATGCTTGGTTAGGCTGTGATAAAGCATGGTACATATTAGATTTCTTTACAAAGTAATAAATTTTCTACATGCCAGTCTTCGTAATCTCTCTGACAGACATTTTCCCTCACTTACTCGTAATCTGCCGATACGCGCCAACTACACGGTAGCATTTTGACGAAACAAAATTTTTGAGAGATTAACAGGGAATAACCGGCTAATACTAAGTAAACAAGAATATTTTTTATGAAAGTTGTAAAACTTACCTAATATTTCGGGCGTGGCACCGCACGTATGAACGAAGGCCGAAAGTACAAATTTGGTACGACCGTACCAGATTTGGAAACCGTGTTTTAGATTTCAAAGCAAGCAAGAGGATTTACTTGTTGCCCCGAGAGTGAGAAAACTACGGCTTAAAATCCTGAAAGTAGGATCGGCAAGTTTCCGTTGAAAACCTAAATGTGTCATCCTCTCTTTTGTATGTCCTTCTACGCTGATGGAGAAATACACAACTATCAAACGATATATATATATATATATATATATATATATATATATATATATGTGTGTGTGTGTGTGTGTGTGTGTGTCATGTTGTTTGAAAACGGCTTTCATCGTTTACAGACCATTCCTCCAAAGATGAATCTATTCTTACATCAAAATACACATATACATACACACATATATATATATATATATATATATATATATATATATATATCGTGTGGGGAGATTGGATTTAAATTCGATGCGTTCATCTTAGAGATAGGCACAAAGACATACAGTTCCTCCGACAATTTTCTTTTTGCCTTGAAACCTATGGTAACGAACGCATACACATTTGGGTTATACACACACACACACACATATATATATATATATATATATATATATATATATATATATATATATATATAATGTATGTATGTGTGTGTGTGTATATGTATATAATGTTTACGATGGACCCATTTCTAGAAACAATGAAATATGCGTTTCCTTAGATAAAACTTATTAATTCATTAAACAAAGAATATACTCATATTTTCGATCTCTTTATTTTTAGGTACCTATTTACACATTTACTATACCTATAAAAGAAAAGGATATGGGTGCTAGTATACCAAATAATTGACCGAATAACAACCAAAAGAAATTATTCCCAATAGCTATTAAATGGTATCCATCTTACAAACGGTTTATGCTTAGAATATATTGTATCCTCAGGTTATGTCACTAAAATGCATTTGTTGGTGAGACTCCAATTCTGGAGGTCTTGGGAGAGAGTACTGAATCACTAATGCCATTATTACCATGTCGATTGACATAGGACCTAACCGGGTACAGTCAGTCTATCTTTAAGAAAATCTTTAAATTATATGTATTCATTAGGCCCATGTGCAAACAAAAAAGAAGAAAAAAAAACTACAGAAAAATGTACATATAAATCTACAATAAAAGTGGTCCGTTAACCCCAAGGCATAAAATAACCCTATATGGGTTAATATGCCATTAAAATCAACCAATAAATAAATGGTATCATGTGGATTTCTTTCTTAAACAAAAAATCACTCATACCCTTCTCACAGGCAATAAGTTTGAAGAGAGAACTTTTCTTTTTTTTTTTCTTTTTTTAACATAACATCCGAAATAATTTTTGTCTTCGAAACTGAAATTCAACTTCCTATTCTTAACCTAAATCGAAAGCAAATTCCAATCCATAAAAAAAAAAAAAAATTCTTTTACAAAATCCACGCTCTCATGCATTGCATTCGCATCCTATTAACAGTTTAGCCGAAAGTAGATAAGATTAATTATCTGTCTGGACAGAATAAACTATTTAAAAAAAAAAAAAAAATAGAATAGAAAAGAAAATTTTTTTTCTTACTCTCAGTCTTTACAGACAAACCTGATGGCGCACATCGCCATCTGCCGGTAACAATCGGAACTCTCTGATTGACCCACATTGGCGCGCAGAGTAGATTCTCTGATTGATTTCTGCTGTCTGACGCCCGTTTGTTTGACCACCCGTTCACCATGCCCCCCACCCCACCTTCCCCCTCCTCCTCCTCCTCTTCTGGCCTTCCGTTTCCACGTGCCCTGTTGCTCTACTCCCACCCCCCAACCCCGCCAGCCTGTCCCATCCTTAAACCTTCCTGCTTTGTACAACGCCAGCAATTCTTGGCTATGCTTTTTTTTTCTTCGTATTTTCCAACAAACTTTAAATAACCACATTCAGATTTTATTAGTTTTCACTATATATATATATATATATATATATATATATATATATATATATGAGAGAGAGGGCGAGTAAAGAGTGACATAGATAAGCATGTATTGACAATTTTTAGATATCGGTAAACAATGTCTTATTTGTCACTGAGTATTTATTGGATTGGATCCACAAATTTCCCTCATCTCCACGTGCAGTTTTATTTTATTAAAAACACAGTCATCAGATTTCAATTTCAAATCTTTCATTTGAAATCTGCATTTTCTGGATAAAAATAGATGGAATCTTATGCTTAAATGAGGTTGCACTGAGACTGTGAGAAAAACATGTCAGTTTTATCCTGCTCTACTTGCCGGTATTTCAGTACTTTTCTGATTCAAGAAAAAATATTTTCTGACGTTTTGATCACTTTTTGGCTTTGTTTAATGAGAGCTTTAAAAAAAAACAGAACTAATCTAAAAGTGTTTAGCAATTAATTGCATAAAACACACAGGCATATATATATATATATATATATATATATATATATATATATATATATATATATATATATATAAAAGTATAGATAAAAGGATATGAAAACAGACAATGCTGTTAAAGTGAAAAGATTTTATATCATAGTCATAGCTAATATTGAACAATATTTCAATTTATAAAAATCATCTTCAGAGCTTGTTTTAACTCCGGACACATCGAGAGAGGAGCTGAAAATAATTTGAATTCAAAACGAAAACATTGATGTTCCAAAAAGTCATGCGGTCGTTTCTTCATAAGCACATCCACCACGCGTTTCTCGGTCAGCGACAATAATGTATATCTTAGTGTAACAGTTTTTGAAAAAAAAAAAAAAAAAAAAGAAGACATATTTCAAATTCAATGATAGAAAAAAATCACTTTTTCAAACAGGAATATTTTTAACCCGTTCATGGTAGGCCTGCAACAGATTTTTCAGAAGAAAAAATCATAAGTAAGAACAAGCTCTGAAGATGATTTTTATGAATTTAAATATTGTTCAATATTAGCTATGAATATGATATAATATATTTTCATTTTAACAGCATTGTGTGTTTTTATATCCTTTTATCTATACTTATACCGTCGGATTCATTTCCTTTCTCTTAACTATATATATATATATATATATATATATATATATATATATATATATATATATAGAGAGAGAGAGAGAGAGAGAGAGAGAGAGAGAGAGAGAGGGAGAGAGGGAGTTAGGTAGATACATAGATAATATGATTTGCAATATTTATAAAGAGAGCTTAATATCATTGAGAACAGACATAGATCTACGTTAGGACAGTGTAAACAAATTCACCACCACTTGGTAACTGTCAGTTTATGTCTATGCAATTATCAAACCAATAGAATCGACAATCGCATAGTCAAGAGAAACTGACAGTTAATAAGCACCGTTGATTTTCTGTGCACGCTACCACAGACACTATATACATACATATACAGAGAGAGAGGCAAAGAGACAGAAGAGTGAGATGTGGTCCTATAATATATACTTGAATCAGTAAATTATAAAAAAAAAAAGATTAGCTAAAAAGCTACGTAAGAAACAGAATTATCACCATGAAATATGCGAACAAATTATATATAAGAAATCATCAATAGTTTCAAAATTCAGCTGACCTCTTTTTGGAAATTCGTGTTTATTTGATTGCTTAATATAAGAATCTGGGAATCGATTCCAATATCTTAAATGTTTAGTTTTCATTATGAGGTCTGTATTAGACACATTCACTAGTTTGAAAATCAATATTCACTGATTCATATATATATATATATATATATATATATATATATATATATATATATATATATATATGCTATTTGCGCAAAAAAATACACGTGCAATCAACTGCAATTAATTAATATCTTGATTAATCCAGTGAATTTAACTCTGAAGTTCCTTATGGTGAAAATCGAAAAGGTTATTACCGTGTACCATTATCATAAATATATATATATATATATATATATATATATATATATATATATGTATATATGTGTGTGTGTGTGTGTGTGTGTGTGTGTGTGTGTGTGTCACATTAACATTACTTTGGTTTTAAGTAAAATTTATATAGATATTTAGAGGAAAGTGATACATTTATGTTTTCAAAGATAATGATATCTGGATGTCCCAAAAACTTGTTAGGTCACACGCAAGCCCCGCTGGCTTTCTAGAGAACAAGGGACCCTTTCAACAAGTTTTTATTCACAAGGTTCAAATTCTAAGGAGCCTATAAAACACACCTATACAAGCAGGAGTACAGAATTATAAATATAGATAGTCATAATCATAAGAGCCTTGTGCCATACTATGATAAACTAATAGAATATAGACATTGACTTGTTGTAGATGTTCAATTAAAATATGTAGTATCTGAAAATTACGAACTTAGTGTTAACGTGGAAAAATAAGAATTTTTCATTTTTTTCTTTTTGAGTACTGAAAAAAATGGGCGGTACTCGATATTATAAGCTATGTATTACATATCAATAGCCACGATGCACTTCGAGAGTCGGTACACCTGCGATGATTGAAAGAAACACACGTGATCTTACATGTGATTATGGGTGGGGCAAGGAAGAAATCATTCATCTCCACCATCTCTTTGTACGTATCAAGTCATTCGGGTCCTGTCTTTCTCTCGATATGAAAGCGTCACGAGCCTCGATTTAAAGATTTGTTTCTTTGTCTTTTTTTATCAATTAGGAATTTACTGTTTCTTTCTCTCATGAAAACGTGATGCAAAAAAAACAAAAAAACTCTGCTGTTGATGTTAAGAAAATAGAAAAAATTGGATTATAAGATGAAATCTACTTGAATAACTAAATTTTAAATGCAACAATTTAATCTATATTGTTATGGATGTTTTTAGCTGGTCATCAATCAATTTTGTTAAGATAAGAGTGGCAATTATTTGAGAGATCCATATGTGAAAATTACAGACATACACACACATATATATATATATATATATATATATATATATATACACGCTTACATACAGGGTGTGAAAATTACAGACACACACACATGTTTTTGCTGGTCATCATCCATATGTGAAAATTACAGGCCCAGTTATTAATTCCATCCCATTACAGACATACACACACACACTATATATATTATATAATATATATATATATATATATATATATATACGCTTACATACAGGGTGTCAATCAAGTCCTGCAATAGATTTAAATGTAACAACAAAGATGAAATGCAATAGTCAAAATGTACATAGAAAATTGTTGAACTTTCATAGGATTTTTACTAAAGGAATCTATCATTTACTCAACGGGAGTTCCAAGACGCTCTCCCCCCATATATATATATATATATATATATATATATATATATATATATAAAAGTGTTCTTATGGGTCCAACGGGAGAAAATAGATATTTTATAAAAAAAGAAGTTTTGCAAAAAGAATTATGTTTTAAAAAAAAAAATTAACTTACATATGAATGCGACACGTGTTTCTGATCTGTTGTCTTCTTCAGGCATTGACTTATTATTTTGCCAGAATATGTCCGATATTTGATAGGTTGTGTGTGTTTTTGTAACTTTTTTTTTTATATATAATATATATATATATATATATATATATATGTGTGTGTGTGTGTGTGTGTGTGTGTGTGTGTGTGTGTGTGTAAGATGCCTTGATTTTTATAAATTCATAAATTGGTGTTAATATTAATACATTGGCTCTAAAAATATTTACATTACAACTATAATTATAATGTGAGGACCCGGTTAAAGTGATTGTGAAGATAGGTTGTTGCACCGTATATAGATGGATACTGGGAAACTAACTAAACAGTGTTATATTCATTCTAAAAATGAAGGGGAGTTAAAATTTATCTGTAAATTTACTGAGATGAAGCAGACGTTTCTAGACATTTTTTCTTAAATTACGAAAGCCCATGACCTTCGCTTTCAACGCAACACTAATGAGAAAGTAGATATGTTTTGAATCCATTGAGACAGATAAAATATTTTACAAGAAACAGAAATTCTTCTCGAAACTGAATTGCTGTACTTAACTCACATTTTAGCTTATCTTCTTTCTTTTTTCTTCTAAGTGCCAAAGCTTTTAATACATGTTTTCTTTTTCTTTATTCACTCAGGTCTCTCGATCAGTATTTATCCTGCGAATAGTATATCTTCAACGAAGACATTACTCTACGTTCTTAATATATAACCTTTCAATTTATAATCCCCGATGTAATTTATCATGTCCTTTCTCGCATGAAACAGCTGTAGCTACGCTGCCGTCAGTTAATATTTTCGGCTATGGTTAGTTTCCTATTTTAAATTGTACATACACCAACTATATCCATGGATTAGCTCCAGATTTCCAAGATCAGGATAAGAATATAATATTCCGATTCGGAAAACTATGTAGTATCTGTTTTTATCCAGTCGGGCAATCGTCTTTGAGTGGGATATGAATCATATCCTTGTCTTCAAGCTCAAACCATCCTTCTGGACGGAGGTCCGGTGTACTTCGGCCACTGGACCGATGAGTTGTGTTAAATTTATAGCGTCGATCCCAGGGGGTTACCCCCCTAGGCAATACCTACCCCCTTTAGGAGGCAGAGCTGGGTTTATTGCCCAGCGCCTGAGGTGCCCCCCTTGAGGGGGAATGCCGAAGGGATCGACGTCATTTTTGTTCTCTCCCACCCACTAGCTTCGGCTTGTGGGTGGGCCCACGTTAAAACGAGGCCTTGTGTCCAGTCCATACAGGTGGAGTATGAGACAAATAACTCCCCTTGTCTTCAAGCTCGATGTCTTTAAGAAAAAAAAACATAGTGAGGCGGCTAACCCTGTAGCAGAGTATATTATACCCCAAATGTTCAGAACTGAAGTAATCTGATACGCGTGTATCAGTTGTGAGGAGAGAGCTATTGTTATGATCGGTGGGCAAGGTATGACATTATGTTTTTTGTCTTTGCACAGGGGGCTGCAAATATAAAACAGATAAATAACCCAGGGGCAGAGGGTACTCCGACCCTCAAGTGGAAGACGGGAGTACTATGATATTTGTGAATCGGTGGTGACAGGAAGAACAACTATCTTAGACTCGTTCATAATCCTCTCGTTAAAAAGACCGTGAGGGTAATATATATATATATATATATATATATATATATATATATATATATAAGCTTTATTTAGATGACGTTTAGTTTTATGCAAGTAGGTTTGTGGAATATAACTCGATATACGAGCAAGTGTTCGAATGCACAAACATATATATATATATATATGTGTGTGTGTGTGTGTGTGTGTGTGTGTGTGTTTGAACACTTGTGAGTATATCTGGATATATTCCACCTAGTAACAGACCTACTACATAAGAGCAGCCATTATGTAAATAAAACAGGCATATACCTTTGCCCATTCATGAGAATACATAACAAGATTTATAAAAGTCTACATTCATGTAGACTTATGTAAAAAAGATGAAAAAAAACTAATTGTAGAGAACGTCATAAATATATGAATTTATACATAAAATAACCGTCTATATTCCATGTAGATTAACCGCTTTTCAAATTTATTGACGCGTGCAAATTTCTCTTATGACTACAGCGTTAGTGGCAAGGCAATATCCGACGCTTTCAGCGAGTATTTCCCTGGGACAAACATTTGAAGACTTTGGTTTGATAAGCTGGCGCCAATTTATCTATATTTTGCAGAATTTCTTTAGATTTTCATCTAATATCCTTCACATCTTAAAATGTATTGCGTGGCTTGGATATTCTTTTTCGAGCGTACTATGCAGCCTCAAGAATATAATTAAAATTGGAAAGAAAGAAGACTCCTTGGCCAGTTTTAAATGACATCAAGAAAAGAGAGAAGAACAGAAGAAAAGAAAAAGAAAAGAAAAAAAACATTAAACAAGAGAGAGAAAATAGATTTATATTGTTGACGTGGTTGTATACTTTGTACAATGCCGTTCATGAAAATTGGTTTTACTCGACTAGGTAAAGTAAAGCCTGAAGCTAAATTGAACTTCTTTGTGTTCCCCCTTGAATAAATTTAATTATTTTATTGAATAATTAGATAATCTTTGTCTTGGTGGATTTTTTAAAATAAAAAATAGATAATTGTTCTTTCGTTTTTATTTATTTGTGAATTAAGTCGGTAAGTAGTTCGTTAGGATTTCTGTTTTCTTTCGGTGATTTTTTAAGCCATCATCGTTAGATACGAAGACGATTTCATATATTTTTGTTTGATTAAGTCAGTAATTGATTGTTACGTCTGATATTTTTATCATTTCCTCTGTTTAAAAATCAATAGAACCCAACCTTTCTTGTATGTCTTTAAATTTTACTCTCATTTGTTTATGTTATTTTCTTCTTTTGTTTTTTATCTTAAATGTATTTCTTCAATGCACCTTTTTCAGTTAAAATTACCTCTTGATAACTTTTTTTTCCTTAGGGGATTAAGGTTGGGTTACCAGTTATTTTAACTTTTTTTTTCCTTCTTCCTGTTTGTATAAGTATCTATGTCCAAGATCCTACTACGCATAATGGAAAAATACTGATATATCTTCGTCAGAAATCGGGTAGAAAGACATGCATACTGATAGATAGATAAATTACTGGCATGAAGTGGGTTTGGCTATTTTTGAACTCTGCTTGAAAGATGCGGGCACTCGATATATGACCATGCTAAAAATGAAACTCATCTCACACACACACACACACATATATATATATATATATATATATATATATATATATAGAGAGAGAGAGAGAGAGAGAGAGAGAGAAGTTTAGCTTCCCACTAAGCTAAAGTAGACACGAGGTCATTTTTGTAATTCGGGGTGCCAATCAGGAAGGAAACTTCCTGGTGCGGCGGGTTTGAAAATTGCTAAGTTTCATTTTAGGGGGTGCATCAGGTACCATTTCAATGAACGCAGCATTTCATTTAAGTGTGGAGACAGGTGATTCAGTACAATATAGTCTTGTTCAAATATGCTTAGTGAAAGTTTACTATATGAATTTGTGCATAGTTCATTGATTAAAGGAAACCAGCAGATTGATAACTCAGGTTTGTAACGTAAATGTAATAAAACAAGATATAACCAATTTACAATTTAATTTACTATGAGAAAATATATATTTTTATCTTTGTTGCCACAATGTTTTAAAGATCATATTATTTAACCAACCTTCCGTACGAGCAAGATGTGACACAAGGTCATTTTAAGGAAGGTTTAACAGACTGCAATTCAGAGTTTTCATTCTCCTAGACCGCTTCGCTTACCAAGTTTAACGAGCCAAATCTGCCCAACTATTTACCCATAGTGGAGGGATAAAAAGTTGGATGCATATACTGTTTTAAAGATTCTATGTAGATTTACTAACCCCTTCACACAAGCAAAACGGTCAACTTTTAAGTGGAGTTTTACAGCTATGAATCAAGAGTTTTCCTTCTCCTGGATTGGTTGCTATACCAAAATTAAAACGCCCAATCTGTTCTACTATTCACCCAGAGATAGTGTGAGAAGTATTAGCACTATGGGAAATGCTGTCAGCCCCATCCAGGATTTGAACTCGTGTATCCGTGTCAATTTCCTAGGAGAAAACTATTCCACCATGAGCCCCCTGTTTTAAAGCTTATATTGTCCAAATAATTGCCTTTGCTAGATGCACACTGATGAAGTCTAACCCTGTAGTTAGGCAGCGCTCGTCAACTCATTGCCTCTATCATTGATGCGATGTCATAACTACTAAAATCTTCTACTTCGTCTGTGGTCTGCATCCAAATTTTTAAAGTATCGAGCTTTTGCGAATATCCACAAGAAATAATCACACGAGGAAAGATCTAGCAGGCAACAGAATGACACCATTAAAAAAATAAAATTTAATGACAAATGCACGATGTTCATCATTATACGCCATGATGTCAACTGAAATTATATGTCAGCCTTTAATCAAAAACAAACATTTGAATCCACGAGATTCTTGATACCGGTATTACCACGCACCCCACGTGGGCGGATCAGGAGCAAGGCCCTCTTAATATGGAACCACCCACGAACCGAACTCATGGGTGCCGGAGGCGTTGGCATTCTCCCTCAAAGGGGCGTCTCAGGCACTGGACAATAAACTCAGCCCTGTCTCTTTAAATATATGGTGCAGGTGCTGCATGGGGTGGGGGATGATCCCCAGGGATCAACGCTGTTAATGATTTTAACGGTCCAGTGCCGAAGCCAACTGGACCCCCGGAAAAGTTTAGGTATTGTAGGTTAAATCTTTTCCGAGTTATTTTAATTCTGAGTTGTTTACTTCATTTTTTTTATTCGTGTTTAGCGTATCGATTATCGACGTAGGGTATAGAATCCTAGTTCCTACCATTAACGAGGCTGTTTGTTCTTCTCCTTCCAATTATTGGTAAATAGTTGGGTAGTCTTGGATCGTTTGTCTTGTTGAGACAACTAGTTTTGCAGAAGGTTATCTCTGAATAAGATCTTACTGGACTCCGCTAGATATTGCCTTGTGCCATACCTGGTGATGACGGAAAGGTTGGGTAAAGCCATACTCTTGCATAGATTGATAAATAGATATACATATTGAGAGATATATGTTTTATAATATGTTTTTTTCTTGTAGATCGATTACAACTGAATAGTGAGTTCAATCCTCGCTCGATGCCATATACTTGTGACTGTGTATTCCTAACAATGCTGAACTGGTTGGGCAAATAGTTACTTAGTCTGACAATTTTTTCTTTAAAATACTGACGACGAAATAATACGGTTTTTGTTTCTGCTAAATTTTGCCTAAAAAAATAAAACAACCAAAAAAAAAACCTTATTCTCTTGATCATTAATCAGACATTCATTCATTTAACTCCATATTCAACTTTCCTTCTCTACAAATTTATTTTTTTCTCTTAAATTTTCCCTTTGTTATTTCTTCTTTTTTTATATATATAATTGCGACCCAATCATAAGTTGGTTGCTCCAGAGTTGTCGTTCGGTCTTAACGTTTCTTTTGAGAAAGTATAATTCTTTAGAAGCTTTTACCTGATGCATTAATTTTACTTTACATTCTCTTTTTTTATTCTGTCTTGTTCTACTTATTATCTCTAGGTTTTCCCCCAACAACTGAATGTAGAAAAAAGAACGAAGAATTAGAAAAATATCAATGAAATAAAAGTAAGAGCTTTCTTAAGACGGTAACAATATTAGATGTACGACGGGCGAGAGAGCAAAAGAAGAAAAAAGGAAAACAAAGGTCCACCTAAATGAGAAGCAAGAGCAAAAAGCATTGATTGAATTACTAAGAATTATGCAACGAAGACTAGAAGAAAAAAAAATAGATGAAACAACAAAAGACAAATGTTGATCAGACAGGGAACAAATGGAGTCCCAAGCACATTTGTTTCAATTATGTTATATTTGCAATTTGTTTTCATTTCGTTCAACCCATTAAAGGATAAAATAGAAATTAGGAAGATTTAACTGAAGAAGACAAGTTGAAATTGAAAATAACAGTGGCACAACATTAAGCGTGTCGTGGCGGAGGGTGAGTCTACAGTGAACAACAAAGTCGATAGAAATCTGAGCTGATATTTTTGAAAGGTTACGAGACGTTCACTTTGAATGGTTTACATTTTCTTGAACTTTTTACACTGAAATTCAGCATCACTCTACTTGTCTGGGTAAGGTTCAGTATTACAATGGTACCTTGATTTACAAGTGCTCAACTTACGAGTTCTCTGTTGTTACCAGCTGTCATACATTCAGTTTTTGCTTTGAATTGCGAGCTAAAATGTGTGCTACGAACGAGATTCAGATACGCTTACATCAACTTCACTAAAACCGTTGAAGTTTCCAAATATTCGTAAAGAGTCTGATGCTAAATATTCAAAATCAATTAATTTCCACATCTGAGAAGCTAATCACTCCTCCAGAAATTTGGAAACGGTATGCCGTTTTGTTTGACTTTCACGTCGGAAGCTCCAATACGAAGATCTCACAGTTTTTGGTGTCAATCAAAGGACAGTTCAGAGGATTCGAAAAGAGTTGGACGAGTCCAATGGTGATTGCGAAGGTGTGGCGGTAGTTGAACAATATCTTCGACGTGTGAAGACCATCTTCGTAAGTTTGTCGGTTTGGAAACCACAAATCTTTGCTAAGAATTTTTAGTTATAATTAATAATTCCAAAGAAAAGAAAAAAGAAGAAAAAAGAAAGAAAAGAAGAAAAAAAAAATGAAAAAAAGAAAGAAAAAGAAAAAATTTAGTAGGAAGAAAGATATTAAAAAAGATTTAAAGTTGCGAAAAAAAAGAAGTAACAATTAAAAAAAAAAAAAAAAAGAAAGAAAGACTTTGATTTGAACTATTAAACCCCCCCCCCCAAAAAAAAAACAAGAACTTTATCGGTGTTGGAAGGGGGGTAGCGATAGAAAGTAGGGAGTCAATCAATAGGACTGAATATAAAAAACATCAACTAAAATTACTAAACGTACTAATCTATACATATATAAAGGGCAGTTATGTGTATTTGTATGTCCGGAGGAAACTTCGAAAATAAAACAATTAACGACAAAGTAAATATAAAAACATAATACAGCACATAATTCATTGCATTCTATTTTGGTAATATACTGTAAATACTTTCTTATTAACTAAAACTTAACAAAAATACTTTATTTCTTATTTTGGGGAAGTTGACTGGAACGGATTAATAGCATTTGATTGTATTTCAATAGGAAAATGTTATTTGATATACCAGTAAATTGAGTTACGAGCAAAACTTCTAAGTCAATGTATACTGTATTTTTTTTAACAGGATTATTAACTGAATGTGGTCAGATGTTACACGTTGATTCATTTTTCTTCTGGATTATGGATTTATTTTCCAATTTGTGGAAGTAGCAGAAACTACCATTAAATTGTTAGAATTTCATTCGTCGTCTCATGTCTCGATATAAAAAAAATGGAATAATTGTTGAGATAAATTAATAAGGACAGCGTCAGTAGTCTGCAACTCAATCAAGGGAGAGTGAAAGATTAAGAAATTAATTTTTATTTGGCCTGACACCTCATTAAATATAATGGAGCTATTCAATATTCTTTGAATTATTTTATATGGTCTTGAAATGTATTCATAAAAGACACATAACTTATATAAATGAACTTAAATATATATATATTTGTTGAATTTCTTAAATATAATTGTTTTCCATAGGCAACTACCAATGTTTCAGGCTATTTCGCCATCATCAGGTTGCTAGTAATTCTTCTGGTGTTTATGCGAAGACATTTCTTGCTGTTATGTTTTTTGGACCGCAATTAATATATATATATATATATATATATATATATATATATATAACCAAGATAATATATGTTTATAGATATATTTTTTTACCAACTCCACCACACGAGCAAGATGTAACACATGGTCACTCGGAGTTTAACATGTTTGAATTCAGAATCTTCCTTCTCCTAGAATGATTACCTAGCAAAGGCTAAAGAGCTCAGTCTGACCTACTATTTACCCATGACTGTAAGGAGAATAGTTGGATTCATACATTTCCAATGATATTAGCACTATGTGAAATGCAAACAGCCTCGTCCATGATTTGAACTCGGGTCGATGAGTCCATTCCCTAAGACTAACCATTACACCACGCGCCTCCACTATAAATCTATACAAAACATTATATAAAATTATTTGCATCATAAGACTATGTTGTGCACTTTGAGAAAATCTTGAACTTTTATTAGATATTATTGAATGACAGAGATATATTTTATGCCAATGTAATTATTCGCAGTTCCTTGAGTATTTATGTAATGGGTAGTGGTCGAATCAATATATTTGCCAAGAGGTTTATACCCTGTTTTATCTCGTGAGTTTTGAAGATGCGAAGATGATTCATAGATTTACATTGCTGATAACCGCTCTTCACTTGACGATTACAGCATTGACCTGGTTTGAAATAACTCACCATACAGAACATGTATACTTTTCTTTATAGGATAACTCAGTTTGTAAGAATAATAAAAAAAAAAAAAAGAAATTAAGATGAATGATCTAAGACTGATCCGACAATTACCCATTTTATTTGGTTTATTACACACAGATAATAAGATGCGATTGCTTGATGGTTCGCATAGTTGTGTATCATTCAAATATAAGTCACTTATTTAGACGTACCGAAACCATTACTACAAGTTTTTGATCAGTAAAGTTGACAGATAACCTTGAACATTTCACCCTGTATAATATATTTCTATGTTCAAGTAGATACATATTCAGAATGAGACTGGAATTAAAAGTACGGCTAGCGTAACGATTATCGTCATAGGAAATAAAATTGACGATCCAATTTCAAATACTGGACTCAGTTTTTTACGTTTCACTTTGTTTCAATTTCTTGAGAAAGGCATGGATCTATCCATTCTGGTAAATCTGGGTAAATAGTAGGGTAGAGTAGTTTATTCCTAAGGTAGTATTCCGAAAGAGAATTTAATAGTACAAACCAGCACGTTAGCCACTACGCCACGGAGATCTTCCAAAATTAGTTAAGAATTTAACACTAAAGTATCTTTATTATCCATGATTAGCATTAATTTACTGTGTTTTCTAAGAATGAATAAAACTTCCAAAATGAAAAACATTAAAAATTATAAGGTGTATCAATTTTTTGCGGGGTTGGAGTTAGTATCAAAGCTTTTTCATCGACCTTTAAGGAAGAAAATCACTTCACCTATATTATTCCATGTTAAAACAATGTTTTATGGAAATGACAATATATGTTATCACAGGAAGCAGTAAATAATTGAATTTAACTCTCAGAACATGATCATTCGAATTGTCAAGGTTATTTTCATTCGGAAAGGTTATATCTATTCCGTTTGTTTGTTCGTATATTTGATTTGATAATAGTTTCATAACGGACTGTATAGCACATTAATTCTATATTTATTCTTCATAAATAAGATTTTCAGAACCTAAAGCAAAATTTATTTCCTACTTCCAACGACTTTGATGAAAAATGTGTCGTGTTTTCTGTCGCTATAAGTGAATATACAGGTGCGCACTATATTTCCTATCATTAATCCAAAGGAGAAAAAAAGATGATGGAATTATTAGAAAAAATGAAAGAAAAAAAATGAATGCAAGAAAATCCAGGAGAAGGGTATATGGTAAAGAAAAAAAAGAGTCAACGAATGAGACGGATGAAATGAAAAGAAATTACACAAGAACATATATGCAAAATCTTAAAGAAAGAAAATAATAAGTTAAAATTTAAGAAAAGAAAGAAATTAAGTTAAGTAAATTATTCAACAAATAAGCAAAGAGGAAAAGGAAAGTAAAATAAGAAAAAAATAGACATAAGAAAAAGTATGTATTATTTGTATCATTCGGCCTATTGTCCTCATCTTCTTTGCTATGTACACAACGTTTCGGCCGATGTGCCTTCAGGTACAATGAATATGAGGAGTATATTCTGAATAATACAAATTATCAAGCCTCACCTCGAAAATTCCGAAAAATTGAGAAAAAATGTAATCATCTAAATTTGAAAGAGAGTTAAGAGAAGGAGAAGTTAGCCAACAAAAAACAGTAAGAGTGAGGTGTGATATCGGAGAGAGAAATATATGGGTGAGTTGGAAACGAGTAGATAGGACTACGATAATAAGAGAAATAAAATAAAGAAGGAGTGAAAGTGGGAGTGAGAAATAAGACTAAAGATTATTGATAATGTAAAAAAAAAAAGAAAAAAAAACAATAATTTTGAACAATGGATTAGATTAAGTAGACTGAATTATTAATATTATTATTATTATTATTATTATTATATTATCTTTATATTATTATTGTTGTTAGCAGGACCTGTGTATATACCACAGTACGATGATTTAATTATTACAGAGTGTGATATATTTGCTTAAGAGCTATTGCTAAGTAGTTTAATATGTGAAAAGTATAATAATTTTGATTTAACTCTCTCTCCCCCTCTCTCTTTTCTTTCTTTACTTCCTTTTCATATTTTCATTATGTTCTTTTGAAACATATTAGTGTTATCGTTTCCATGCGCTCACCACCTTTCTCTTTCTAACCATACTTGTTTTTTTTTTTTTGTTCTTTCTTATATTTTTCTGTGTAGCATGTCCTTTTTCTCTTCCTTTCTTCGTAATAAAAACGGAATGTCCTATTATTATATTTTTTAACCAGTGACTGTTGCAGGATGATAACGATCAGAAGATTAAGGAATAAGAGTATTAGTATATAGATTGGGTATGCAATCGAAAATACATCATGGAATAGACAAAAAAAACATAAAAAGAATAGTTTAAACTATGTCCTGCGCATTTTTGGTTCTAGAGATAGAAATAGTTGATTTGGTTTGGTTTGTTTTGTTTTACGGCATATCAACCTCAGTGGGTCATTTAATGCCGATAAAATTTTGAAATAAATCAATTCTTAATGGATAATACAATTTTGTTTATAAACTCATGTTTTCTATTTAACCCATAGATGGGACCCTAACAGGTACTACCACTCCAGGTCAGAGTGGACCAGCGAGCAATGGTGATGAAGGGGTGCTCCATTCCCCAAACCTCCAAAACTGGAACCTCACCATATTTAACGTAATTCCCAGGACATGTAGACCCGCAGCCACCGCCTTCTAGCACCCATATGATAAAAAGGGGTTGGGGCTTGCCATAAGGGCAATAGGGTTGGGAAAATCATATTTGTGCTAGG
>CM042146.1:10487204-10534704 GCA_023376005.1 Doryteuthis pealeii
TTTTTTGTTTAAATTGTCAGTCTTTTAAGGGTCACACTGCATGTACCTTATGTTGACTATAATACTAATAATGAATAATTCACACTGTTTCAATTAATATACTGTCAGAATTTAGCACTAAGAAAAATGGGCTGACTTCTGATTTAGGTCAGAAAATTGAAACGGAAAGTTTTTTGGTGGTCCCCAATGGCAGTTTAACTACAGTCTATGAATTAACATTTTGCGAATTGGTTTACGGTTTTAGGGGATTAAGGTTGTTTTTAATTACGTATTGCTTAAAAAAATAAACAAAAAAAAAATACATTTAATGTTGAAAAATATTTTTTTAAACTAAGTTTAATTGAAATTATACATTAAGCAAAACGTAATTAAAAACAACCTTATTCCCCTAAAACCGTAACCCAATTCGCAAAATGTTAATTCATAGACTGTAGTTAAACTGTCATTGGGGACCACCAAAAACTTTCCGTTTTAATTTTCCGACCTAAATCAAAACTCATCCCTTGTGCCCTTTGTAAGCTAAGATTAGTAAAATACTATTTTGGTAACTCGTGTGATGTAATTAAATTAGTTGTAGCATATCATTATAAGTGACACTGATGAACATATGGTGACCCATATTTCTCATAGTGACCCATAATCTCGCCCTGTGTCCTAGCTTAGCTTAGTAAAAAGTAATAGTGTCAGAGTTTCCGAGATATTGTAATTATCCTACTGGATAACCAGAGGAGGGTTTCTCTTATTGAATATACGAAGGCCAATCAATAAGATCTTAGATTACCTGATTTTTTTATAATAAAGATTCAATGTATGTGTTCAAAATCACAACGTACTTAAACGCATTGATGTTGATGATAGTAACAAATGTTTAAGTCAAGTATATCCCTAATCATTACATTGAAGACTTATTGAAAGGCCTACATCAAATTGAACCGATGTGAGACGACCGTTAGATTTGGGTTATTATGATCACGATTTTGATTCTCAACATACGCGATCTAGTGGTTTGCTTCTGCTTTCGAATGTGAATAAAGGAAAAGGTGTGAGTGTATGTGCGCGTGTTTTCTTGTGTAGCTTCAGGGTACATTGTGACTGCGATACCAGAAACGGTTGTAAAATTTTCTGGAGGCGATAAACGTGCGTTCTTGACAAAGTAAGCCAGCATTATTGTCTCTTTATTCATTTTTGTCAGTGAAAGTTTGTATTTATTTATCTATTTCAATTTTCTTAATTCAAGTTTTCTATTAACCTAATTCGATTCAGTTCATATAAAATCTTTGTATATATATATATATATAATTTGAAGGCAATACAATGCGTATAAAAACTAAAAACAAAAATATGTTTTTTGTTTTGTTTTTGCTTTTTGTTTTTTAGACACCCCCAAAAAAAATTTTTTTTTTGTTTTTATTTTTTATACGCATTATATTGCCTTCAAATTTTAATATATCATAACATACTTAACAATGCTTCAAGCAAATTACCAATTACTAAAATCTTTGTTATTTATCAACTCATTCAATAATTAATTATACATTCCCTAATGTAGACATATCTCTCCTTTTTTAGATAAAATGAATATCATTTTCATTGATTTTTAAGGCATTTCAAATTATCTAGGGTTTTTTAATGCCTAAAGTTTAGGGATTCGCGTTCATTTTATGCTCATAATTACATCTTTGCACAGTGGTTTAAGTTTTTTTTTTTTTATACTCAGATCTATAAAAAGGAAAATTTTAGATCTTTTTATGCCATAGATGGGACCCTAGCAACTCCTACCCCTTTGGTTCAGAGTTGATCCGGGATTAATGTCAAATAAGTGCAGAGTGTGAACAGTGTGAAAGGGAGCCTCACAACCAGATACAGTTTTGGGTCATGCAGATGACATTTATTTCGCAAAGATCAGTGAAAGAAAAACTGAGCATTTGCGAGAGAAAAATGATAATCCCCACCCCTCTCACACACATACACAAACGCACATATATATTTATATATATATATGTGTATGTATATACATTTGTGTGTGTGTGTGTGTGTGTTAAAGAGAGACAAACATTTGTGTGATATCACTTTTTCCTCACAAATATATAGGTGGATTTGCGGATTTAGAATACGCATATACATTTTAGTTGATGTAATGTGCCTTTGTCGCTTTAATGTCCTTAGGAAATGCATCAATAGAATTACTCTTAAATACTTGTGGCATTGCAACCCAATATAATTTGACCTAACTTACTTTGAGAGGAGATGTGCAAGTCTGAATAGCTTCATGGGTCAGTACAAATGCCAACAACAACCCATAGTTGGATCTCGATGACCTAATTTCATTTGGACATTTCCGCTCAAACGGTTACAGATTCAACACAGGATACAAAATTCTCCAGCATAGAATTGAAAACAAAACGCATTGGACAATATCATGACGATAAGAGAGACACTCGAAGATAAATGGATAAAACGCCTCGAAACACTGATCCCCAAATGACTTTACCATCAAAGTAAACCATCCTAAAACACTACTTTGAAATAGGATAGACACATTCGTTGCCATATATATACATGGACTATTATGTATGTGGCGCTTGAGAAAGACAACAAACGCCGTGCCAGTACTACAAAGCCCAGTTAATCGACAGAATTAAGGTAGTTTTTCAGACCCTTCCCAGGGAAACTGTAACATCAGACTTCTCCAGGTTCCGGAGGGGATTGAGGCTGTGATCGACGCCAATGGCGGTTATTTTGAGTGAAACATGTTGAGAGTAGTGTAATTTCCGTTCCTGTTGAATTTCTTTACAATCCATAAATTTTTTGCAGTTACCAAGCACTTATTCTTTTTCTTATGAAACTATTAAATTTTTCCCGAATACACTGTATATATAATGGACAAATAGTGAGGTCAGGTATTTGACCAAAACGGTTAGGGCCGATTTGAAACTTACCCCACTTACGTCTAACAAATATCTAGCACGTGAACAACTCACTATCAGTTGGTACTCAATAGCGGATAACATCAATGGCAATTCAAACTTGGATACAAAAAAATCATTTTCATCTAACGAATACATGTCACGTTACTTGTTTTTTTCGTCACTTTTTTTTTTTTTACATAAAACCTTTAAAAAGAATAGGTAGTTTACTAAGAGCCCGTTTAGCGCAGTCGGTAGAGCATCCGACTAGGAATCTCAAGGTTTCTGGTTCGATACCAGTCCCCATCAACTCAGCCCATTAGTAGCACAGATTGAATAATCTGATCTGTGCGGTAAATACAAAGCGGACGGTAGGTGTGGCACTCCCCCTCAGCAAAAACAATCTCTCTGTCTAGCGCTACCGAAAAGGGATAGACTTCGGCTGATACCGACAATAGGCTACTCCACCAACCTTTTATTTTATTAACTAAAGAGAAAAAGTGTTCGACTAAATTCCTTCTCCTTGCTCTAGCCTAAAGTCTCAAATTGTTGTGCACAATTTAAAAAAAAAAACACTACAAATACATATTCTTAGAGATGACCACAAAAATCTACACCGTTCTTTATTTAAAATTATATATATATATATATATATTATATATATATATATTATATATATATATATATATATATATATATATATAAGTTAAAAGAAAGGAAATTAATCCGACAATATGAGTAAGAAAAGGTGGAATGAAAACATCACACTGCTGTTAAAGAAGAGAACATTATATTATAAATTGTTCTCTTCTTTAACAGCATTGTGTGATGTTTCATTCCCCTTTTTTACTCATATATATATATATATATATATATATATATATATATATATATATATACGGGCGTGTCTGTGTTGTAAATGGGTAAAGGAAAATCAGAATCACAATGGCAAAGAAGTTGAGTTACGTTCCAATTACACTAAAAACATTTGCTCTGTAGGCATCACCAAAATCAGGCAGTGATGAGCCTGCTAAATATTTAAAGGTGATGTGATCACTTGGGAAAAGTGAGTAACATGGACAACCAAAGGCCAGTATACCAGAATACGCAAAACTTAGTAAATTCCAAAATGCCATGGAATTTTGAGATTTAAAGTGCCACATCTATTAAGAAAGGTAGACATACCGTGCGCTGCCGCTTCTATTAAAAAATATTGACAATGTACCTTAAACCTAGGCAGACTTTCCTCTGTTCATATTAAATACTATTTCAAATATCAAATTTTAAAGTACTGTTATAACATTTTTTGTCTAAACGCTATACAAGGTGTGTCATAAAATTATCGAGATTGAAGCTGTATTTACCAAGATAGAAATGCGCAAAGAATGGAACGTTAGTTTTTCCGAATACAAGTTGTGTTAAAAAAGTACGAAGTTTGAAGATGTATTTACCAAGATCAAAATAAACAATGAATGGAACGTTATTTTTTTTCAAAATACAAGGTGTGTCAAAAATTACAAAAAAATCTCGATATTTTTATACGCATTGTACTAATTCGGGGCATTTTTTCGTACCTATATTTTTTCTAAAAATATTTTTAAAAACCCTAGTGTCTATATTCATGTGATACATCAAACTATGCCCGTCTTCAAATCCCCCCTTTTTCATCCATAGAGAAAATTTCAATCTGCTGGTCTATCTCTTATACACGTATACATATCTAATGTGCCAGTCAAACTGTAACACACGTTCAACCTTCCAAAATTAAATATTAAACAAGGTGATTATCTCTTAATACATGACAGCTTATCCACTTACGGATTTAGATGTGAAGTTGAAATCATAGGCATTTACCGAGATCGCACCTGAAAGTAGCATATATATATTTACCAACTCCTCCGCGCGAGCAGGATACGACACAAGGTCAATTTCTTAAGCGGAGTTCAACAGGTTTGAATTCAGAGTTTTCCTTCTCCTAGACTGGTTACCTAGCCATGGTTAAAGAGTCCAGTCTGCCCTGCTATTTATCCATAACTGGAGGGAGAGTAGGATTCATACCTTTCCCAAGAGTATTAGCGCTAAATGAAATGCAATTACCACGTCCAGGATTTGAACTCGGAGCGACGAGTCCATTTCCCATGACTTTAACTATTACACCACGCGCTTCCTACTGAAAGTAGCATATAATCGGGAATGTGTATCATTCATCAATGCATTGTAATTATCTTCGCCCTTTCACCGCCTCATGTAATGGTTATCGTAATGGACGAGAGACGAGTTAAATCCTGGGTGCAGCTGTTTGCATTTCACATAGCACTAATACACTTGGGAAAGGTACGAATCCAGTTATTCTCTCTCCATCTAGTCATTAGGGTGGACTTGGCTCTTTGTTTTTTTTTTATTGAAACCGATCTAGGACAAGTAAACTGAATTCAAACCCAAGGACTCTCTTCTCATTCGTTAAGCCTACTTTGAGAGCTCCTTAGCTCCTCCTACTTTCCTCTTTTTTAACCAATAACGCTACACTTATGTTTTCGTTCTGTTTGATTTTCTGGTCTTGTGTGGGATAGCTGGGAATTGTGGATTTCATAGCTTTCCCAAGGGTATTATCCCGAAAGTGAATGTAGTAGAGGACTTGGGTTCAAGCTCACGTAACGGTTAACATAAAGAATTATAGGTCTCGCACAAGGCATGACTGAATTCAAACCCAAGGACTCTCTTCTCATTCGTTAAGCCTACTTTGAGAAGGCTACACTTAGGCTTTTTAACCAATGACACTCATTCGTTAAACCTACTTTGAGAGCTCCTTAGCTCCTCCTACTTTCCTCTTTTTTAACCAATAACGCTACACTTATGTTTTCGTTCTGTTTGATTTTCTGGTCTTGTGTGGGATAGCTGGGAAATGTGGATTTCATAGCTTTCCCAAGGGCATTATCCCGAAAGTGAACGTAGTAGAGGGACTTGGGTTCGAGCTCGCTTAACGTTAGACATAAATAATAATAGGGTCTCGTACAAGGCATGCATGTGATTAATAGGCTGATTTATTTTTACGACCTGTCAACCTGTTTAGTGGTTATCTTATAACTACAAAGTAGGAATCGTTTTTATTGTACGTTCATATTTATATTTGTTTGCCGTTATTTCTTAAGTTTTTTTTAGAGAGGGGGACTAGAATGCTTATAATTGTTTTTATATGTCTGTCAAATACATGAGAGAATAACAGGTAATACCACTCCGGTTCCGAGTTGCTCTTGGAGTTATGCCAATGAAGGGGTACTCTACATTTCCTAAATCTTCAGAAGTATACACTTAACATCAAATGGAATTTTGTGTCTTACTCAGGCTACCCCCTTTTGTGGGAATTTTTACCTCTCTGTATTGAATACAGTCAGCGTATTCAGAGCCTCGTTGACAAAGCGAACCACACATCTAAGATAATCTAGTTCGAATATAATTCATTACAAAAGTAACGTTCTACAAGAGTAACATCTTTATGCTGTATCCCTGGTTACTTGAATTCTTACAAATGAAAATTATATCTAAAGACGATATCAATATCTTAATCTGTTACGGCCTGCTTCGCCCCCGAGCTGATTTCCATGCTAATCGCCGGCGTTCGAGTACGAAGAAAAGTTAGTATTGTGAATGCTGCTGTTTGAAGCAAACTCTCCTCACTCAGGAGACAGGAATACACAATATTTAACTATATTTCATTATTTAGTTTTGATTCGTATTAAGATATGATTCTTTGATATATCTCTATCAATCTACTGAACTCATAGACGAAAAAAGAATATAACAACTGATGTGTCTCACCTGCATAAATTATTACAAACACACCTTTTATCGAATTGATGCAACCAGCAAGTGTTATGGTAATAATTAGATTAGAATTATTTTTTTGACACTTACGATTCATTACATTTCGTGCATTTAATTTCGCAACCTTTACTAAAATTGGCGTCAGAGGGTAGTTTCTCACTTGGGGGGGGGGTTGTTTTACGGCATATCAACATCGGTGGGTTATTTAATGCCGATAAAGTTTTGAAATACATTCATTCTTAACGGTTTGTTTTGTTTGTTTTACGGCATATCAACCTCAGTGGGTCATTTAATGCCGATAAGGTTTTGAAATAAATCAATTCTTAAAGGATAATACAATTTTGTTTATAAACTCATGTTTTCTATTTAACCCATAGATGGACCCTAACAGGTACTATCACTCCGGGTCAGAGTGGAACAGGGAGCAATAGTGATGAAGGAGTGCTCCACATTCCCCAAACCTCCAAAACTGGAACCTCACCATCAGATAGAGTTTAACGTCATTCCACATGTAGACCGCAGTCACCGCTTCTAGCACCCATATGATAAAAAGGGGTTGGGGCTTGCCATAAGGGCAATAGGGTTGGGAAAATAATATAGGTGCTAGGGTTTGACGTGACCAGCCGATTGATCGGAGGGGTTCTCACTTTGGATTAATGACATATGCCTACCTTGAAAATTGTTGGCTTTAGCGGAGCTTGAAAACAGGTTTCATAGATACAAATATACAACAATCCAACTACGAGTATTTAGTCTTAAAATAAAAAAGGTATATTGAAACAATCGATGGCTGAGGTATGCATTGTCCAGGTATATATTATATTCCATATACAATACAAAATGGTAAAAAAAATCTGACAAAAGATTACTGATTACTAGAAGAATATGTAAAACAAACAACAAAAAAAGAAAAAAAAAGAAAACACGAGGAGCATATGCTTAGACATAAGTATACTTTTTCCTATCTTTTATCTTTCTGAACGCAAACATATACCCATGCGCATGCGCGCACAAGCTGAGTTATGTAAATTCACTGTGTGTGCACGCACGGTTTCTGGATTAATATAACGATAGGAATATATTTATTCTTACAATATATGAATTTGTCTACATTCTTCTGAATATCATAATTTAATTTTAGTATATTAAAAAAAAAAAATCGGATATACTATCCTTCTAACTCGTACAAAAAATATCCTGTGTTTTCTGTTTCAATCAAGTACATTTGATACGATATGATTATATATATATATATATATATATATATATATATATATATATATATATATATATATATACTAACCTGGATATCATATTTGTATTAAGATAGATAAGCAAATCAATTTAATACATGATTTGCTATACCTAGATGTACCGAACATATACTTTTGTATACCTATCTGTATTAGACTAATTCCCTGTATATATATATATATATATATATATATATATGTGTAACTGGTTGAGGTTGCATTTCATTGATGACCATTTCATTTAAAACAAAATTCTAAATATTTTTGGGGTTGCTTTTGTGTTTAATGACATATCAACCTTCGTGGGTTAATACCAAAGGCATCCTTGGAGAAAAATAGTAGTGGTATCATTTAAACGATAGATGGAGAGATTAAGTGATTGATACCTTTCCCAAGGTCAGAAAGTTATTATAGCGCGACGGTTGTTCGAACTCGCTGACTATGATTTCAAAATTCAGCAGGTTAGCCTCTACACAACAGAGATAACTCCGGTTGCTTTTTTGTATTGCAATAAAAGGAGAATTCACTGCTTACTGGAACTATATCTTACTTTTATTCTTTTTCTATTAATTTAAGTTTCTCAATTGAGAGTTTATTAGAGTTAAATCTTTTTTCATGAAAAAATATTGTTGAAAGGAATAACATTCGTTCTTTTTAATGTAAAGTTATCCTCCAGATATAGAAACAATGATACTCACCATCGCAGTGGGGTTCTAACTACCTCGAGTTAGAACCCCACTGTGATGGTGACTATCATTGTTTCTATATCTGGAGGATAACTTCTACACAATTTCTGGTAGGCATTGGTAATAATATTTTCAAAACTAGGAATAACTTCGTTATCATGAAACCTGCCCCTGTGATATCATCATTAGTATCATTCATTCTTTTAGAATAAGAATATATATTAATAAGAATATGTTCTGAAACACAATTCTAAAACCAAAACAAAAAACCTGTTGCTTTTAAGTATAAAATCGTATAATTAACAGATTTTCAGGGGCAATATTTTTTCCTGAGAATATATATATATATATATATATATATTATATATATATATATATATATATAATCAATTACTTAGCAGCATTGCAGCACGTGTCCTGGTGTCTAAACTGTCTTAAGTAATACGTATTATTTTGCCTTGAATAAAATTTAAAAGAAGTTGCAGCGTTTCTGAGAACACCGTTATAACTCTCTCTCTCTCTCTCTCCATTATATATATATATATATATATATATATATATATATATATATATATATCATATCTAGGAAATGCATCCATTTTGCTGTATATGGTTAATGATACAACAAAATAAGATCCATATGCTTCAATATATACAGAATATACAGCAATTATAATCAAAACTCCTTACATTAAGTTGTCTCCGTTCATCTATTTTTCATAATGGCTATTCAAGATATTGAAAGAATATTTCCGAAGAAACAATCAATTTAATCAACATTTTTTGCGTGGACACACTCACCTACTAACAACATCAATAATATTCTGTTGAATCAACTTATGAGAATCATTACACTCTACTAATTGGGATATATATATATATATATATATATATATATGCATGTGTGTGGTTTCTACATGATTTTTCAAAAAGAAAAACTAGCAAACATTTATGAAATGATAATTATATATAATATATATATATATATATATATATATATATATATATGAAGAAAGGAGGGTAGGAGTAAAATCCGACAATATGAGGTAAGGTAAAAGGACAGTGCTTTAAATAAAAGTCATTGGGCTGAAGATGATCTTATCCTAAGATCGAAATATTCCCACTCTAAGACTTGGTTGAGTTATTATTTTGGTCCACTATCCGTTTGCCTTACCTATATATATATATATATATATATATATATATATATATATGAAGATAGGAGGGTTTGAGGGAAATCCGACAATCCGAGGTATAGGATCCGACTAGATCCTATACCTCTGCATTCCACCAACCCCATGTCCCATCTAACACATAGCCTCTTCCCTATACTCTTACCCACACTTCACTCATTTCCTTAGTCTTTTTCCCCTCAACCTTTTCCCCCCTTCAAATCACACACATGTACGTATTTTTGCTTTAAATAAAAGTCATTGGGCTGAAGATGATCTTATCCTAAGATCGAAATATTACCACTCTAAGACTTGGTTGAGTTATTATTTTTTGTCCACTATACTTTTAACTTATATATAACTTAACTTTTAACATATATATAAGACTGCAGTCCTGTGCTACTCCCTACTTCAGAGTTAAATGTCTCGGCAATCATAAGACAGCCAGATGTAAACAGTAGTCACGTCTAATGTGAATATCAAAATGACTACTTCAACAATGTTTAAATACTTTTCAAAAGGTGTTTACATATCTTAGGAGCCATAAGATAATACCAACAATTATGTACATTTTATTAAGAAATTGTTTGGAAAATTATGCAATATTTACTCCAATGAGATCTTTGGATTCACACTTTCAAAACCAAGTAGCTTTCTAAACTTATTGCTCATGGGAGCAACTGTACATAATATTCTTTTGTATTAGAATAACTGTGTTCGTGGTCTACTTGTAATCAACCATGACGATACAAGGTGAAATCCTGGATGTGGATAATTGCAATTCACATATATCTAATACCCTGGGAAATGTATGAATCAAACTATTCTCCCTCTATCTATGGAATAATAGTAGAGAAGTCTGGACTCTTTAACCTTGGTTAGGTAACCAGTCTAGGAGAAGCAAAACTAAATTCAAACCTGTTGAACTCCGCTTAAGAACTTGACCTTGTGTAACATGCGGAGGTTTTGAGATTTTATATATAATATTATATATATATATATATATATATATATAGCCATTCAACGAGTATGATGAATCATATAAGATTATCAAACAGAACATTTGATTGAACTGACTACATTCGCGGTATATAGCATTTTCTTTGTGGCACAAAAATAATGAAAAATGAAAAAAAAAAAGGGTCACATATCTCATTGGATATAACAAGATATTTTAGCACAACTTCAGAACAATTACATTCATCTACAGCTATAATGCTAATAAAGAACCGTCCAACTCTGGTCCGATGAAAAATAATCTAGTGTAGCTATCTATTACTACATTTGTGAGTTTTATGCCAATTGACTGGCAGAAGATGTGGATATACACCGTATTATGATTTAATTATCATTTAATAATGTTTACTTAAGTGCTATTACAAAATAATATAAAAAGTATAATAATTTTGATTTAACTTTTTTCTTTCTTTTCATCATGTTCGATTGAAACATAAGCGGTATCGCTTCCAACCACTAAACCCCTCTCTATATTTTTCCTCTACCATTTTTTCTTATATTTTCCTGTTTTTTTCTTTTTAATAAAAATGGAATCGTCCATATTTACCTGAAGTGACGATGCCCATAAGAATTCGGCGGATAAGCAACATCAGAAAATCAGGATTTACATGTTTGCATTTCATCTTGGACGATTTGGACGGTCTAAGTTTAAACCAGAGCAAGTACCAAGATGATAACGGTCGTACAAACACGAGTATTATATTTTGAATTGTAACAAAACGGTGGCCTTGTGCCTTACTACGTTAAAAACATAAAACATCACTTGATCGATAACACTAAGCACAACTATAAATCTTATGGAACGTTATCTTAAAAATCTGGGAAAATTCTATCGAATGCATTCTCTTAAATCAGAGAAAACTGCATCAGTTTCAAATATCTTAAAATACACATACGTATTCATTTACGAGAATTAGGAGGCTCATGAAGTTTAACGGTTATCGACGTCGAAATTTGACTCGAACTTTATGCGAGTTCTAATTCTGAAAGAAGCCGTTTTCATTTCGCATGCTAATCTAATACTCTTGGGAACAGTATGCGCATCGAACTAGTCAGCCTCCGGCTATCGGTAAGCTAATTAAGTTGGTATCGTAACTGGTCTAGGAGAAGGAAAAATTGCTAATTCAGACTGTGACATTCCGCTGAAAAATCGACCTTCTGGTCGAATCTTGCTCGTTGCTGAGACGGTTGGGTATGTACATTCTTTGCGAGTTCTAAAATTCTTGAATTTGGAACTCAACAATGGCAGATTTATACGAACCTTTCAAATATATGCTTAAAATATTCTTATTTTCGCATGTAATTTGCCATTTGTGTTGTTAATTTTGAGTATCGAGACCGGATCTCTAATTCTTAATTTAAAGATTAAATGAAGATGTGTGAATTGCTGGGAGTGTTACATAAAAACAAAATGATTATGTCTAGACATGTAGGCTGTTATCTAGACATCTCATCGAAGACTAGAAGAGTCAGTGATAATTATCGATATTTTTTCAGCAGAAATCTCACTACATTTTGATCAGAAGAATTGGGAAAAAGGATGTACAAAAGCATCACTATATTTATCAGAATTTACTTGATATAACAGTATATATATATATATATATATATATATATATTATATATATATATCTTATTATAATGGAGATTGTGTGTTTTTCTGTCTGTAACCGAAACTATATTACTAATCGAGTCACAATTAACATAGTTATTACATCACATTCTCCATGATTTTATTTATATTCAAACCTCAATTAATAATAAAATTGCTTCACCTTTTTATTAGTGTTGTCCATATCTACATACAGATAACATGCAATTGTATTTATATATACAAAAATAGCGGTTTGCAGTGTGGATGGGAAGGCTAATTTACATATTGATATTAAAAATGTGATTTTATTAAATATGTGCTTAGTATTATTGATTTCTAACTGTTTGGTTTAATGAATATAAGCAAACATCTCTCCAATGAATCTTAAATGAAATCCATTAACAAGAAAAAATAAGTGTAATTTTATTCTTTATTTCCTAATTTAACTAAATAGTTAAATAAGTTAAATTCAGCAATGAAAGACGGCAGTGATGGAAGAGTAAGTTTCATTTCTATTTTTCTATTATACCCCACTCTGTTTCAAATCTTTTTATCTGCATTCTTATTAGACTTTCTAATTTAATACGATATTTCATTACATTAAAACTTAAATACTTGCACCCGGAGGGTGCATATATTTGCTAGTATATATAAGTAAAAGAGGAGAGACAGAGATGTTGTGCAATGATTATCGTCATAAGAAATTGACTCAATGACCTGACCTTCAAATACTTGACGATGTTGTTTGCATTGCACATGCATCTAACGTTTCTCCCTCCAGCTATGGGTAAATATTAGTGCAGACGGGAATCTGTAACCTTGGTTAGGTAACCAGAGTAGGAGAAAGAAAACTTATGTGAAACCTGTTGCATACTGCTTAAATAAGGAACTGTCATACCCTGTTCATGTGATGTGATTAGTGTATACTTATTTTTCTATTGGCACAGCCTCATACTGTATAAATGGGAATATTTCACAGGTGCTTCTACCAATCGTATGCTGGTAGGAGTAAATAAGCTGAATGAAAAAAGGGCTATTTTGAAGAAAAATAATGTATTGTTGGATACATCTTCAGACTTGAAACTTGCTGAACATACCTGGTATTAGTATTTTGAAAATATTATATATTAAAAACGTTTACTTTATTAGAGTGGTCAATGCATGGTTTGTTGCGATTAGAAATTACATAGCATGGAAGTGTTTTACCTTCTGTTACCTTTAAAGATCTGAAATTTTGGATATGACAACTCAGTATTTCAAAAAATTATTAACAACTTAGGTTCGCCTTAATAATACTGATAATAAATATACTTAAGAAAAATCAGAAAAAAACATTCGATGTTAATAAAAGAAAAACATTAAAATAACGTGATCTACGAAGAAGCTTTTCATTATTACTTTTGTTTTAGATTTATTTTAGATATTATTTTAGTTTATCAGATATTAAGTACAAGGCAATAGTGAATAAGATAATTCTAACTGCAAAGTAAAACTGGTAGATGTATAGAAATGTTGCTACCGAATATTATTACTTTAGTAAAAAAGGACGCTGACACATGATATATTTGTACCAGTGCCCGGATCAAAATAAGAAAAAAAATCTAAATAAATGGGTATCCATTATGATTCTTATTTCTTATAAAAAAGTTTTTTTTTTTTAGTATTCAATTAGAATATACTTATACATACTATAAATGTAATCTATCTCTCATATTTTTCGTTATTCTGTGATAAATAATTTTTTATCACCTTCCATATACCAACAAATGCCCTGAAGATGATCTAATTAATAGATCGAAACACTGCAGCGTCGGCCAATAAACTCACCACTTAACCCATTTAAACCTGTTTTTTTTTATTTTTCTTAATATACTACATACCGTCGGATTCACTTCCTTCTTATATATATATATATATATATATATATATATATAATATATATATATATATATATAATAAAATACTTCTCTCTCAGTCAAATATACAAATAAAATTTGAAGACCGGTAGAGAGATAAACATATTTTGGAAATAATTGCAGACAATATTCGCTAACAAAGCTCATAAAATGAGTTGCTTATATATATATATATATATATATATATATTATATATATATATATATATATATATATATCTGTGTGTGTGTGTGTGTGTGTGGACGTATTTTGAAATAAACAATTCTATAATACATAGACAACGAGGTTGGGCTAGCGCACTATCAATCTGTAAACTGTATATTGTGTTTACTGGATGGTCATTCTTTTCTATGTCTCGATAAGAATGCTCTGACAGAATAAAATGTTTATATATATATATATATATATATATATATATATATAGAGAGAGAGAGAGAGAGAGAGAGAGAGAGAGGGGGGGAGGAAGGAAAGAGAGAAATAGAGAGAGCTATTTGCCTATACATATAACTGCAAACTTGGATACTCTGCTTGTTACTGAGCCAACTAGCTGCAAAGATCGATCAAGCAATCCACTGATCGATCGATACGAAAGGGGAAAAAAAGGAAGAAAGAAAGATAGAGATAGAAATGATTGAAAAGTAAAGGAAAGCTTTAGGCTAGAATGTAAAAAAAAAAAATAAATAAAATAAGAGAGGAAGTAAATCGTAGCAGGAAATACACCGGTCGAAATCAAAATGAAGAAGGTAGAGATATATTCACAAAAGATTAATAGAGACGATGACCAGTAAAAAAAAATTATAAAATATATATATATATATATATATATATATATATATATATATATATGTATGTGTGTGTGTGTGTGTGTATGTGTGTGTGGACGTATTTTGAAATACACAATTCTATAATACATAGACAACGAGCGCAGATGGTCATTCTTTTCTATGTCTCGATAAGAATGCTCTGACAGTATATATATATATATATATATATATATATATATATATATATAGAGAGAGAGAGAGAGAGAGAGAGAGAGGAATAGAGAGAACTATTGATGACGATGACCAGTAAGGAAAAAAGTGCGGATATAGAATGAAATCTACAAAGAAAGAAAGAAAAAAGAACCAAGTGAATGCCTTTAGAGCGGATAGAGTGATGAGATTGAGACGGAAGAGTAAATATAGTCCGAGACTACAGACATTGCAAATAATCGAAAGAGAGAGGAGGTGGAGGTTGAAACTGTGGAATCGAAGTGGAGCAAATAGTGTAGATACGAGTTTGGGTTGGGGGGGTTCATTCGATATATGGGTTGTTTCTTTGTATGCGACAGTGCCACAACCTTTCTTATTGGCGCTGCTGCATGCAAATATCAACCAAAAATATATGAATTAAAGTTCTGTGATAAGTAAGACAGCATAAAAAATGAGCAAAACAGTTAAAGAAAACAAAAAAGGACATGTAAAGGGCAGATCCACAATGATAATTCATACAGAAGAGAAAAAAAAGCAAACAAATCTTAAAATATTATTCCTATATATTAAACGATGTTACGTCCTATATTCTTACGATATATCTATAAAGCACACGTTTGTAATTAAACCCCCCAACTGTATGAGCAGGTTGTGACAAGACTGTTTTAAAGCGGAGTTTAACTGGATTGAATTCGGAGTTTTCCTTCATCTAGCCTGGTTGCACTACCAAGGTTAAAGAACCTAGTCTGCCCTACTATTTACCCACATGTTTAACGAGGATGGTTGGATTCGTACCTTTCATAAGGGTATTAGCTTAATGTGAAATGCACCCAGCCTCTACCAGGATTTGATCTATTGTCGCCGTGTCCATTTCCTACGATGTTACTTTAAATATATGCTTTTCTCAAACTGACATTCATTAAAAGGATGATACATTTCGGCATATTCTAAATTCAAAGGGACACTTCATGAGGGGCAATGTATAGGAAGATGATTTCGAAAACCTTAGCTACTGAGTTCGATTCACACTGGGTGTCTTAGATTGTTGGCATTGGGCTTCATTTAAAGTAAAGTCGACGGGGCGGCCTAAAGTCGGTATCAGCCATACAACGAGGGAGTCTATCCCTTTTCAATAGCGCTAGACCAAGGAGATTGTTTTTAGCGTTGGAGGTGGGGCGCCACGCCTACCATCAGCTCCTTACTTTACCGCACAGATCCCTGTGCTACTCATACGCTGAGTTGGCGAGGACCGGTATCGAACTAGGAACCTTGTGGTTTCTAGACGAACGCTCTACCGACTGAGCTCCAAAAATAAATAGATAAATAAAATAGAGATATACTTATGTCTGAAGTAATATAGGAAATCTTACTAGATACGACATGTATTATTTTCATTTTACTACATGTTAAACAGTAAAAGAAATAAAGATATCTACTTTCTCTGATTTTAATGGTAAGAATTTTGCTACTGCTGATGATGATACAGATAAATAACTTTATATAAAACTTCTTTTATTTGTATCATCAAAGACATAAAATAAAATAAACTATAGTGCTGTATCCATTGTTCAACTGTGTTAGCTGAGAAAAGCTACATAAAACTTACAGAGAGATGGGAGAGATAGCGAGGAAGTTTGCAACCCTGTCACGCTTATAACGAGGCAGAGGATGATATATCGTACGCTGATGACGATACTTGTGCTGATGAATCCAAAGTTGATAATGGTTATGGCGGGAAATGTTTAGTACAGCAACAAAATCGATCAATTATGAATGATTGTGTTATGGCGTTGAGTGTTTTGTTAATTTCTGTACTAAGTGGACATTTCCCCTTTTGTGAATAGAAAACAAAAACAGTGCTGGTATTATTTATAACACAATTGCAAACACACAGAAACTATTCGCAAGTCGCAAATAAAAATGGCAACGAGGATCGATCACTGATCACCGAATCCAAAATAGCACACCGAATATGTTGCTGTCACATATTTATCGATTAAGATATACTGTGCGAAATGAATAGTTTTAATGATGGGAATGTCATACTTTTTGTTATGGTCAATGCTGGATATCACAAGAACAATGATGACAGACTTTCAGGTAGGAAGTGAGATCTAGAGATATTAAAGTGTCTGGATTCCAGTGGTTCAGATCATTAGAGATAATTACCGAACAAGAAAAAACAAGCAAAGAGACTCTATTCTGATATTGCATATTTCAATTTCTGTTATTGTTTAATTCATTTTCTTTTAACATAATCGTTGTGTATATATATATATATATATATATATATATATATATATATATATATATATATGTGTGTGTGTGTGTGTGTGTGTGTGTGTGTGTGTGTTTAGAAAACAGTGCTTAATATATAGAGAGCATTTATATATATGTTATGGTAGCGTGGACATGGAGTCAAAGGCGCCTGGTTACTGACAGTTTCTCGCCAATCGGATAGGTGAGGAACTGTCAGTAACCAGGTGCCGTTGACTCCATATCCACGCCTCCTTAAGTATATATATATATATATATATATATATATATATATATATATATATAGAGAGAGAGAGAGAGAGAGATATGGGGGGGAGAGAGATCAATTATTTTTAGACTATGTCATGAAAGAGAAGATCTAAGAAATATCAAACTAGACCCATTCATGTATAGGTTTGTGAGATTAACATTGTAACAGCTACGCTAGAGCAAGCAAACATCTCTATCTCTCTCTTTAAATAATAATATATATATATATATATATATATATATATATATATATATATGTGTGTGTGTGTGTGTGTGTGTGTGTGTCAACCACAGACACCAGAAAGAGAGAGAGAAACAGAAAGTCTCTGTGTGTGTAAGAGTCTTGCTGTGGAACCGTTTTTATCAAACTCAATTCAGACAGAATTTTTGCCCCTTTGATCAGCACGAGCTGTCACAAAAGTAAGGCTCTCTCTCCCAGAGTAAAAAAAAATCACAGACCATATATACATTGATGTATGTCAAAAGTACATTACATTTTAGAAAGTTTTCACGGAGATTATTCAATATACCTATAGACGATACAGATTCTGACATTCTTTTATCTACTTCATTGTTATATATTTAATCTGACTAAAAGAAAAATAAGAAAATAAGCATTCGGATATGAGAAAAAAAGAAATTGCATCCAGGAACGCATTTATTTTGCTAGTACTGTTCTTTTGAAGATCGACTCAGACTAAATTAGCAGTTTTCCCCGTCTTCGCCTTCTATTTGTTTGTTTTCTTTTTAAAATGTTGAATTCTTAACCAAGCAGACGTAGATTGGAATAATTTTTTTTTCTACGTGAATTTCAAAAGAAGTATATGGTGAACATTCCTGGAATCTCAGACACATACTATATCCCTAGCACCATGCACACGCATACCCATAGACAAATACGTCTGTCTCTACTACTAAGTTCTTATACAGATTGGTATTTCCCTTGGTATTTCAGATAAAAAAATATCATCGGTATCTTTATAACGGACATGCCTACATTTCTCTTCTAATTAATTGCCAAAGACTCGGGAAAGTTAACATGTAAAATAATGAGAGGAAGCTGTTTGCCAAATGTGAATATCACCATTGTAGTTCAGTTCGATCCACACAATGTTATATGCACATGTAGATTCATGTTAATCTGGTATTAGTTTCGGAGTGACCACTAAGACTACACGCTACCTTGTTCGTGTATGGAAGTATGTATGTGTTTGTATATTAGAGTAAGACGTTTCTTCTGATTCTTGATGAGATCTATCTACAAGAACACAACTGTTGGTTAGTCTTAAGATATTCATATCTCGTCAGAGATGAATTACAAATACTTTTTAAAAATCCCGCAAAAATGGCCAAAATTTGACTGCAACAAGAATACCATGCTTATGTTATATATATATATATATATATATATATATATATATATATATATATATGTTTGTGTGTGTGTGTGTGTGTCCACAAAGACCTTGTATAAAATTAGAGTTTTAGATTCGAAAAATTGCAGACAGACTTTATGAACACCATATTATATATATATATATATATATATATATATATATATATATATATATATGTGTGTGTGTGTGTGTGTGTGTGTGTGTGTGTGTGTGTGTGTAGTGATTGCCACTTCTTCACAGAATAAGGACATTTCTACAAGTAGTTCGGATGTGGGTACGCCGAGTGTTCCCTGTATCAAGTGTGTTTCTTTCCTGTCACACATGAACCCCTTTCTAGGTTTCCACTCGCATGCAACCGTATGTGACCGAATATATATATATATATATATATATATATATATATATATATGAGTATTTGTGCAGAAGATGTTATAAACCCGTATATATTATGTTTATATATCATATTTTCCATTTACATTCATGATACAATCTTTGTTAAATTAAGTATGTTTTACAAATGAAGCATTTTGCAAAGAAATTCGAATTTTTCTGTGCCACTATTCTACCATAAAACCTCGTTTATAATTCCATATTCTTTATTAGTGAAAGTCATTAAATCATGTAATTAATATTTAATGAAAAGCTTTCCTAGTCCTGCCAGTTATGTTTACATTTACCCCTAAAAAAAGGTTTTATCGTGTGTACCTACCTATAAAGGAAGTTTTGTCAAAGAAAGACTGTCTTCAGAATTTGTCCAATGTCTAATCATTATACACAGGTTAAACGGTTCGATTTCCTGTCTTGTGTCGGGATTTTAAGATCTTTCTCTAGGTGTCACTTAATCAGATAATTGACCTCAATCATTGCATTATAAAGAGTCATATAACAAGGAAGCGCGTGGTGTAATGGTTAAAGTCATAGGAAATGGACTCGTCGACGTGAATTCAAATCCTGGACGTGGTAATTGCATTTCACTTAGCGCTAATACCCTTGGGAAAGGTATGAATTCTACTCTCCCTCCGGCTATGGGTAAATAGTAGGGTAGACTGGGCTCTTTAAACTTAGTTAGGCAACCGGTCTAGGAGAAGGAAAACTCTGAATTCAAACCTGTTAAACTCCGCTTAAGAAATTGACCTTGTGTCACATCCTGCTCGAGGGGTTGGTAAATATATATAACAAGGAAGGGGTTGCAGATTTTAAATGAATATTAAAGTTACTGTAGCAATCTCTGATATCTACTGTTCTTTTAGTCCTTGGAAAACTCTTAAAACCTTAAATGCATTTTTGAACAAGGCTGAACGTGTGGGTTTGTAAATGCTCGAAGGTTTACAGCCAAGGAAAACGATGCTAAGCTCAATGCAAGTCTCTTAAAATCGTCATATCCAACTAAGACTTTTATAGATTCTTACAATGTCTTGTATCTTATATCTTATATTCAACAACCGGAAACAAATGCATAACCCTAGCAGCCAACATTCGAGATCTATGCGAAAGAAAAGATATAATTGAATACGAAATTTTTACAAGATTGAAGAAACGCATGTTTCGACTGACCGGCTTTTATATTGTATATTATTGACATTCAGTAAAGGAAAACATAAACGAAAACCTCGATACTTTATAAGCAATTGTTTTGTTGTTTTTTTTGTTTCAAAAGATATTACCATTGATATTACTTCAGGGCTATAGACTTATGTCAAATTTGAGATATATTTGTCAATAAGAGGGTTAATTCCTCAATCCCCGAGGCAGGTTTTAGCTAAGTTAATCCAGCTTTTGTGCGGAGTGGCTTAAATTACATACAAAAAATATTCAATCTACCGTAGTGCATAATTCTGCGTGTGTTTTCTTTTACATGCATACAGTTATTTGTTTAACTTAGCTGTGGCACAAGGCCTCGAGTACACACAGTGAGAATCGAATTCACTGAAGATGATCTTTTTAATCTAGCTTGTTACGCATTACACAATGTTATGTGTCCAATAACATGCATATATGTATAGAATACGTTTCCCTATAATATATATATATATATATATATATATATATGTGTGTGTGTGTGTGTGTGTGTGTGTGTGTGTGTATATATATATGTATATCTATATATATATATATGTATATTTACCAACCCCTCCGCACGAGCAGGATGCAACACAAGGTCAATTTATTAAGCGGAGTTCAACAGGTTTGAATTCAGATTTTTCCTTCTCCTAGACCGGTTGCCTAACCAAGGTTAAAGAGCCCAGTCTGCCCTGCTATTTATCCATAACTGGTGGGAGAGTCGGATTCATACCTTTCCCAAGGGTATTAGCGCTAAGTGAAATGCAATTACCACGTCCAGGATTTGAACTCGGGGCGACGAGTCCATTTCCCATGAAATTAACCATTACACCACGCGCTTCCTATATATATGTGTGTGTGTGTGTGTGTATATAGGACTCAACACTTTGCACATCTCTATGTTCTTTTATGCAAGCAAATAAGCACCAATCATAATGTGCAACAATTTACGGTATGTTCACGCTCATGTCGTTTCAAGTCATTGGCAATCAAGTCCTCTTCACAGTCTTCAATAAACTGTAAAGTGTCATGAGTGTATCTGCGATAAACTAATGAACGGTTTGATAGTGACTTCTTTGCGGTTTTCATTGATAGTCTATCTCCTAGACTGGTTACCAACCGCCAACGCTCTATAAACAAATCAGTCGTGGCATTTCTACTCACTAAGGAGGAAACAGATGCATGCTTTTTGAAATAGCGTGAGCATGAAATGAATAAGGACTGCATCAGGCTGAGTTGATTGGCCAATTCGATTTTCGGTTCCAATAATCATTATATATATATATATATATATATATATATATATATAAACTAATACATTTTATCTCCAATCACATACGAAAAAATAGCTCTGATGTATCAATGTGGTTGTGTGTAAGAATATATATATATATATATATATATATGCCTGAGAGAGTAAGAGAATGGGAGGGAATGAGTTACAGATTGAAACGGGTAGGTGGGATTTTCATGAACACATTAGTTTTCATTCTGTTGATGTGTGTATGTGTGTGTATGTAAGTATGTGTGTGAGTGTAATACCTGCCGTCCTATTCTGAGAACCCATATATACGGTGCAAAGTGATAGTGAAAGTAGGAACATTCTGATTGGCTATCTCTTGTATCTGCAGTTTTAGTAAGAGCATCAGTGGTGGGTGGGGCTGTAACATTCAGAGGGTTTCATAAAAGTGGCAGAGGAACTGAAAATAAATGAGGCTGAACATGAATGAGACAATAGACGCGAGTAGAGGCAAGAGGCGGAGGAGATGATGACAGTAACGTTACAGTGATGCTAGACGTCGGTCGACCGCCCAACCGACCGCCTATATAAACAACAACAGGTCTACAGCGCAAACATAGGCACAGTTCTTTTGGAAAACGTCTCTCGTGGTGAGAGGCCTCTACATTGGTTTCTATAAAATTTTCTCTCCCTGCTAACACGAAATCGTCCGCCTTTAGAGCTCTACGTTGGTTCAGTTTTTGTTATATCGAATGACTCGGGAGAACGCAGAGAGATCCGTTCAAGGAAACAGAATATTGTGTTCGTGTGGGTGTCTGTTTGTGTGTAAGCGGAATCGTCGATTCGGTTTTCGTCAGTTTGTATTGATGATTTCATAGGCACATTTGATAGTATGAGCGTGTGGCTTTTTGTGCTACACTAGTGCTGTTAGATCAGCTATGTTTGGAATTATAAGCCTCTAGTTTAAATATTTCATACAGGATTATTCTATTCAATTTTTTGGTTCTACAAACACTCCATTATCAACATACAATGTGTGTGTATATAAACAGCCACATGCTAACGTGTACAATGTTTTACTCGTAGTGGGTGTTTCCGTACTGATGTGTGTGTATACTCATATATGGTATATATTCACACATTGTATGCTATGTATATATGCAAGTTATATATATATATATATATATATATATATTTATCAGATATACACACAGTGTTTATATATACATATATATGATAGATCTACATATATACACACTCGTATAGTATTCTATATACACACATATAGATACATATTGTATGCGATATATGTATATATATATGGATGTGGGTGGGTGTATATATACTTACACGTGTTAATGCACACATATGTATTTGGATGTATTTTGGCTTGTATTGAGAAAAGTCTATACACATTTATTTACCGTGTTCGTGTCAGGTGTTTTATTTGACAAACATTTTATTCAGAACATATATCATTGAACATTTTCATTATACACATATACATATTTGATTTTTTTTTAATTATTTCTCATGATCACTTACCTTGTCTTGGGACGTAGAGATTCAGAGTTAAGCAATCTTCTTGTTGGTTAGAAAGTAGAGGAGATATCCTTTCAAAATGACGTAAGCGCCCTTCCGGTATTTTTCCCTTTAATTCGTTTATGTCGGGTACTTTCTGTGGACACACCGCGCTCATTTCTAGCACTACCCTCGTACCCCGCCATTTCTCCATCGGACTGGTAGGGGGCATGAATCGCAGGTTTCCTCTGAGCAGCGAAGCGTATGGCAACCCAAGGTACGCATCCACAGGCTTGAGGTGTCGATTTGGAAACTCCACCATCACACCCCTGACCGTTCCGTAGCGCGTCGTCACCACCCGATCGCTTAACGTACGCATGTATACCACGCATTCACCAATGTTTAAAACGAGGAATATAATAAGTATGGATGCACATACGTATCCCAATGAGGCCGCTAACGTTCCGCCCATAGTCCCTTCAAGTATAACGACTTATAACTCCTTCTTCTTCTGCCTGGTGAGAGCATGACACCAATGAAAAAATATATTATTTTCCTCTATGTATATATCTTGGCGTGTATATATGTATATATTTAAATATGTGTTTTTTGTATGGAATTCTATTTGCACACAGTGGTGTTAGTGTATGTATACTTAGGAGAAATATACAGATTTAGAAGGAGTATGTTTAGCCTATACCAGTTTGTGTCTATATATGATACATCAACGAAAAGGATGATGACGTGCGTGTTTGTATGTATGTATATATATATGTTATATTTATGAAATTTATGTAGATATGAATAAAATATAGTTTAATCTTTTTCTTTTCTTTTTAATATACAATCTTTTAGTAATTTTCCGTTTTTTTTTTCTTTTAGATTTCCTTACCTTATATTTTTAACTTGCTTTTTTTTTTTAGTATTCCTTATTTTCTTTTTGATGCAAGTTATCTGCTAAAAGCTATGATCTACAAAATCAAAGAAATTCACTTCACTTGCACACACCAAACAAACGCGCTTTCGTGTGTATATAGCTTTTTCCCCCACACAGTGAAGAGAAGAAGGTTGGCTTTTTTACGTGTTTCGTCTTGGGGTAGCTATACCAGTGGTTGGTCGCCGTCGTAAATTGTACTGGCGGTAGCCGAGTTTAGAGTGTAAAAATGGTCGTGTTTTGGGGGTGTCGTCGGCGTCCTTGCAAAGAGTCGACGTCGGTGACGTTGCCTGGTCGTAACGTAACGTAACGTAACCTTGTTGTATCGGCGTCGACGCCGGTGGCGTCGGTATGGTTATAGTTGTGGCAACAGAGAAGAGGAGGCGGCAGTGTTGTTGTTGTTGTTGTTGTTGCAGCGGCGAAGTTGCTTGGCGTTATTCTTGTTGTTATTACTGTAGTTGTTGTAATTGTCGTGTTGTATTTGGTATTAATAATATTTACTTGTGGTTGTACTTCAGAAATGTAGTAGCTATTGTGTTTGTGGTTTTAGTAGTAGTAGTGGCTATGTTGTTGTTGTGGTAGTTGTGATAGTGGCGGTAGTTATAATTGGTGAGGGTGGTTGTGTTTGTGATATTGGTGCTGGTGGTGGTGGTGACGGTAGCGATAATGGCAGTATGTATGAGCGGTAGTTGCTATATTATTTGCTATACTAGTTGTGAAATTGCACACAGTAGGGAAAAAACAACTAGCAGCTTTTTTTATTATTTTTTTCTTGTTTTTTTTTTTTTTTTTTTTTTTCTCCGTTCAGTCGTCTTGTATGATTTTTGTAGTGTGTTAAAGTGGTTGCCTTTTGATAGACGACAGCGGTAAAAATGACCGCGGTTGTGCCTCTAAGTGTTGGTAAATATAAGTGATGTTGATGAATATGAATGTATGACAATGACTTTTACTTGGTTTACCAACTGTAGTAATACTTGCAATTGTAAATCCTATGTGTGGTGGCTGATGTGGAAGTTGTTAATTATGTAAAATCGCCAATTAATGCGAGATAATGCACTTAGTAAAAAACGGTCGGCATGTTGATTTGATAAAGGACAATAGTATTAAAGTAATAACAATGGTTGTAGTAGTAGTAGTAGTTATTGTTGTTGTAATTGCAGAAGTTGTAGTAATAGTGATGAGGGTTATATTGTTCTGAGTTATGTTGACCATGTAATTAGATTTTTGGTGTAATTCAAACCTCTACGTCACAGATAATTGGAGCAATGAATGCCACGGTTTATAAGGGGCCCAAAAACGATCGAGTGTATATACTCTGTAGAATTTACCATTGTACTTATAATTAATAGTGTGTCATTTCTTTATGGTCCTTTTATATGTATATATTTATTGTTTATTTGTTTTTAAATAACCCTTTGCTGTATGCAAATATATATATAAATCTGCGTGTGTGCCCCTGTTGATATGTTATGAGATGAGAAAGGGAGTGTGTCTGGTAACAGGCTAAACTCCGTAGCAAGGCGCAAACCCGCCAACTTAGAACCAAAAGAGAACAACGTAATCAATGATTGCAAGGAAGGATTGTTTTTTCAACAATTAAATTACAAGAGACTTAAGAGTGTTAAATAAATAGAAAAAATATATCCACACTGATTTATTGTAATAAAGAACATTTGCTTGTGTGCACAATGCTAGCACACAAGAATTCTGATTTATAGTTAGGTATTACTTATGTGTGATGAATGTAAAATATTTATTTTAAAATAAATTACTGAGAAATAATAATTAATAGAATAAATCTACAGCAATTAATATCATCAAAGCCAAAAACACCTTTTGTAGTTAAATTATATATTACAAATGAAAAATAATTTGATAGTTACCTGTAAAACTTACCTGAATGTCATCTCTTATATAAAATAAATTCATATATAATTTAGATATGTAATTGCAAAGAAGTTATGGCAGCGGAGTACCAATGATTCAAATAGGGTTTAAATGACAATATTGTTCTTTATTTAAGAAATATGGTAATGAATATTTAAAATAAAAACAAGTAACTAGTTACACTAATTCATATTTAACTGCTTAAACCATAAGACTTTTAAAATATATTTTTAAAAATAAACAAAATTAAAATACACCCGATTTAAATCAGTGATAAAAACATTAATCCTTTTTATTATTTTTTTTTTAAATTTTACCTGTGGCTACACTGTTTAGCCCGTCTATTCACAAACCCTCTCACCTCAAAGATAAGCCGCTTAGGCCTCTACCTGTTCACAATGTGTAAATACGTGTATATAATGTGTTTTTTATATATATATATATCTGCCAGTATGTGTATGAGTGTACGCGCGCGAGAGGGATTATATTTGTCTCGCTTTATATATCTATATATCTCTTTCTATATATATGTATATTTATAGATACAGATATATTTATATATGTGGGATTACTTGGAAATATAACGCAGCTTTGTTATTCCTTGATTTACTCACTCACACACTTTAAAATAATCAGCAATACTGTCACATTCAAACAGACAGCCACACTCGCATGCACGCCAACAAGCGTTCATTCACAGGCGTAAACTAATAGAATTGTTTTCTTTTGTTTTCTTTTTGCTAAATGTCATCTCGTCTATAAATGTAATTTAAGTTGGCTGAATTCATTCATCTAATAATGTAATCATTAGACCAAAGTGTGCGCCTGCATTTGAATGTCGAGGAGCCTAGGAATACTATACAGAGTTTTACTTTGAAATAAAATTCTAAAAAAACGAATAAAAAGATGCACTGATATGTTTGTGTGATAGCTTTTTGTGGATGTATGGATATGTAAATGTGTAGATATGTTATTTATAATTTCATGGGTGATAGTGGATGTGTCACTAAATGTACACAACTATGTGCATATGCAGGCAATGGGCATAGAAATATTCGCCTTTTGAATGTTTCAGCATTTTACATTTTAGTCAGACACAGAGGTAGAAGAAAGAAAGAACTTTCAACTAGTGTTTGAAAAAGCTCTACCTGTTCAATTATTCGTCAGGCTTTATAACAAATATTTTATTGTATACAAGGGCGGGTAGTTAATTTTACATTAAACTGTATTCAATATGAATAATTCTTTCTTTCTTTTTAATGAGAATGTGTTTTTCTTACATAAAGTCTTCAAAAGTAGCCTGAGAGAAACGACAACGTTGATACTTAAATACTTTTTAAAATCCTTCTTAAGAAATTAAAAAAGGAGAACTGTAAAATTAATAATCATATGTGTACGTAATGTACACCGTTATAAAGAAATATATGTATATTTAACGGGTATGTTTGAAAGTGAAACTAAGACCGCAGTGGAGGTCAGTTATGATTTGTAAAAATGGCAAATTAAGATACTTTTCTATGTCTTTCTTTCTCTATGAAACTTATTCTTAAGGATATCAATGACAGCGTGCGTGCGAGCGTATATGTGTGTGAAAGTATGTGAGTGAATGACTATACATATATGTATAACACTATTATACTTCTACATCCATTTATATATAAATATATATATAAATTCAAACATTTGTAGATACAGACATGCCGATCATGAACAGAACCCTGTGGGATGTTTGCTTCGATGAATGATGGAGGGACTGAGGAATTCGTTGAAGCTGTAAATCCAAAAATGAATCTGAAGAATGGTGCTGTGACAATCAGAATGGTATCCGTTAAATTCCTTTTCACATGTAATCCGTTGCATGTGGTGATCTTTTTTTATTCATGTATCTCTGATAAAGTGTGTCTCTTTCCTTTGGTTATGTATATACATATATATATATTTAACCCCTTATAAATACATATATATATCTATGTGTGTATACATATATTTATATATATATATATATGTATCTATATATATATATATATTTATATGCAATCTTTATCTACATACATATCACGTATATATTCTTTTTTGAATGTGTGCAGGGACTGACAATATATATATACATATATATATATATATATATATATATATACTTACATATATATCCTCGTTTTTGTGTGCATGTATGTAGGCGTATCTATATTTATGATATAGATATATTAGAAAGAGAAAGAGACAGAACTTTTAAGAGATAGGTAGAGATTTTTTTTTTAACTGCGATGTGATTAAAACACTTGCTAATATTTTGTATAATGTGTATGTACTGAAGAGTAAATTTGTAAAACAAATCCTTTTTTTTTTATTCGTGTACCACGCTGTGGTATTTATTTAAAGGATTTTTTTTCATCTTTTTTTTTTTTTTCTTTTTTTTCTTTTTAATCAGAATTTCATAAAATAAGTGCTTGTTTTCTCTTCCGCGGTTATCCCGTGCACTCCGGTACCTTCGGCATTTAAACACCTACGTATTAAATAGTACATCCACATTCCGAAGAGTGAATCCTGCTTCCTAGCGTGCAATTGGATTTTACAAGAACATTTCCAAAACAAATCCGCTTCCTTTCTGATAGTACACTGGAAGTTTTACACTCACACACAACTATATATATATACATATATACATACACACATGTACACAGATACGCACGTAAGCATATATTGATATGTGTGTATGTACATATATATATATATATATAAAGATATAAAGTGGCCTAAGTGTGCATGTGTGTATATATATACATATATATATTTATATATATATATGAGTATATACGCAAGTATTTGTTTAAATGTAGAACGAGTGTAGTTTCCTTAAATCATGGTTCTTGACAGACTCCGTTCTACAGCAACACATTGTGGTAGAGAGGACGCCTTTATCAACAGCACAAGGAGTTGTAGTCGTAGTGTCAGTTGTTGAAAAGAGATGCCAGCCTTGTTAGTTGTAGTAATAGCAGCAGCCGTGATAGAATTCTCGAATAGGTTTACTGGTATTAGTAGTTGTATTAGTAGTTGTACGAATAGAGGTAGCTCTATCTGTTGTTGTTGTTGCTGCTATTGTTGTTGTTGTTGTTGTTGTTGTAGATTCCGTGTGGGTAGAAAACAAAGATTTCGCACAAACAGAAAATGATATTATCATCACTGTGGTGATATAACTGCATAGAAATCCAGAGGTCCGCTGCCGGGGTGCGCTTTGCAGTTGTACGTTTGACTCTAATGTGTGTGCTATTGGTGATAGCTAAGGAAGCGGTTGTTAATACGTATAGCTGCTCGCAAGTTGGTTCGAATCTAACAGGAAATTTGTGTGGAAACGGATTAAATTATCGACAGTATTTTTGTTGTTCTTATGCTAATGAATATATATTTCAATTCCAAGAAGAAGAAAAAATACACTTTTTAAAAATTACAATTTGTCTTATTGATTGAAAGAAAGAAAAAAAAAAGAAAAAGAAAGAAAAAAAGTTTTCATTATTCGTGTCCGTACAGAGGGGAAAAAGTGTTTATTATTGGGATGTGTTGATGACAGATAACAATCTAAGTTCTGTCTATATTTGTATAAAAACGTCAAGGTAGAAATGATAATTACTGGATATAAAGTTAAATTCTAAAAATCCCAGGCGTTATAAAAAAGAATTCTTATAATAATAACGATGGCTTATTGTACAATGAGGAAGAAAGAAAGAGAGAAGAAAAAAAGAACAACTGTCACCGAGGGTTTGATTTAACACAAACAGCATTAACCGCCACATGTACCTTCTTTTTTTCCTTCCTTTTTTCGCTAACTGTTGCTTGTGTTCTTATTGATATTAATGTTTTACTTGTATGAAAGATATTTATTGTTGTTTTCTTTCATCAGACCTTAACAGCGATTCGCCTGCCAGTCTCAGCAGCTGCGTTATTTATTTCTTTATTGTATTAAAAGCCGAACTAGACAAGGTCTAACGCGACAGATACTCGAATAGCTATAGTCAGAAGAAAATCTAAGAAATCCGAAGCTGTACTCCAGATATTTGCTGTTATTGAAAAGACCGTGAAGGATCATTTTGATAAGAGCAACTGAGGTGGCGGCGATGGTGGTGATAATTAATTTTAAAAGTACACAGAAGCTTATAAGGGTGATGATGACGGCGACCAGATTTCGGAAATTTGTATATCTAATTTCATCCCTACGATTCATTATCTGTAGCGAATAATAATAATAATAATAATAATAATAATAATATAATAATAATAATTGATCGATACCATCCAAACTATAGTAATGTTGGGATCGGCTAGAATACTCAGAAGAGTCCTGGAGACCTGAGGAGACTTGCTGTCACTCAGCCTCCAGTGATCCTCCAGTTACGGCAGGTATATGCAAACCTCATAATAATGATGAAGATCCACAAAGAAAATCGAGTAGAATACTCAGAAGAGCTCTGGAGATCTGTAGAGACTTGCTGTCACTTAGAAAGAAATACAGAAAGATCAACAGCTAACTTGAAGAAGAAGAAGAAGAAGAAGAAGAAGAAGATATTTGCTATAAAGATCGATGAATTACTGAAGAAAGTGCTGGAACATTGAGGACCCTTACTGTCAACTGGATCTTAGTGAGAATACTCTGTACGATTAAAAAAAAACTTTCATGAAGAAATAATGATAATATGTTTAATTAACAAGAACCTTATCAACATTATCATCATGAAAATAAGGTGAATATTTGCCGGATATTTGAGCCTATGATTACATAGAATCTTAAGATAATTTAACATGTATATCAGCCGTATATTTGAGACTGTGTTTAAATAAGTGTTCCTGTTGCCCAGAACTAAGCAAGATCTCACTCATCCGGATTATTGTCACCACCGAAACTATCATCTTCACAACATCATCATCATCAGCAGCAGCAACAACAACAACATCAATAGGATTATCAAGGAGGTTTAGTTCGGGAACAATTACCAACACGTTCATCTTTATTATTTTACATTGATTTGCTCTGTGCGCATACTGGATGTCGTGAAGAAGACTTGCCGGGAGCGATGGCCGATAGGGACGAGTAGCGCGAGGGGGTCATGAGAATGCGTGCTGTCAGTGATATATTATTATGATTAAATAAACCAGTGTATCATTAACGGATACAACTGACAGATATCTAAGAAAACAAAGCTTTATGAAGAATACATAGAATGGCCATTATCACTATGTATATCTTTAAACATTTTTTATACACACCCGCACAAACCCGTATACATGTATGTGTAATAACATGTAGATATATATATGTATGACATTTTAATAGATATTCGCGTTAGATATCCTTATGAGATATAGTTTAAGATCAAGCGACATTTATTATATTTCTATCTCTATCACTCGCAAACATTCAATATCATTAATGAGGTTTATATTATGTGTATTTCATATTGGTTTTAATTTGAACATTGAATTTTATTGAATGTCTGACTGGAGATCAGGTGACAACAATCCACTCCAATAATTATATTTTCATATCCAATACAGATAAGCTTGGTTATTGCTGCTGCCGCTCCATCGAGAAAACCTCCGGAAAAATCACCCCCCCCCCCAGCACTACTGTCTTCATTTATTTTCATCTTCTCTTTTATCATCATTACTATTTTCATACGTAACATCATGGTGTTTCAAAGTTATCTATCAAAGTTACCACCACACTCATACACACACACAATATATATATATATATAATATATATATATATATATATATATATATATATATATATATATTTGGGAGAATGTGTGCTTAATTGAAGTCGTAATAATTTTGAAAATTAATTAATTAATAATTAAATGTAAGGCTAAACAATCGAGAAAAATCTGAATAGTATGCACGCCTAATTCATTAATTATTAATTAATTAATTTAAAAATTAAGCACATATTCTCCCCAAAAATTGTCGGCTAAAAAAGCCATATATCAAAACACATCGTTTGTTTTATTTACTTCTCATATATATATATATATATATATATATATATAGAGAGAGAGAGAGAGAGAGAGAGAGAGAGAGAGAGAGATATGCAAGAAAGAGAGAGAGAGAGAGAGAGAAGAGAGACCAACAGAGATTCCATTGTACGTGATTTTATTACAACTATGTGCGTGTGGTGCAGTTTTTCCGCTACCAAATAGTAAGCGCAACCTGTTAGACTGAAATTTGTATCAGATGTCTCTTATATATAAGTAAAAAGTAAGGTTGGCGGAGTGTCCTATTGTCGGTATCAGTCGGAGAGCGAGGAAATCTATCCCCTTTTTGCAAGGGCTATACCATGGAGTTTTCTTTTTTCTTAGGTGGAGCGTCACTCTTACCATCAGCTCCCCACTTTACCGCACAGATCAGATTACCCAATCAGTGCTACTCATACGCTGAGTTGGCGGGGATCAGTATCGAACCAGGAACCTTGCGATTCCCAGGGATGTGATTTACCGACGGAGTTGTGTGTTTATTTGTGATATTTCCTGTAGCGAACCTAATTAATCGATCAAGGGCGATATAAACAGTGATTTTTTTTGTAACCGCTTCCAGAGGGACAAATATTTTTAAGATTGAAAAAGAAAGGCCGAAAGTTCGTAATCAAAGCACACACACACACACACACACACACAATCATCATCATCACGTATATCTTGAGGTTGTTATTCTTCTCCTCTTCCTCTTTCGTTTCTCTTTTTCTTTCTTTTTAGGTTTACAATCATTATTCTCATCTCTCTCATTTTCTCATCGGGTTGATGGTTCGTTCTTGTTAATAGTCATACATTCATTCATTGGAAGAAAAAATGATGGTTGGAATAATACCTTCATACTTATTTGAGAAGCAAAAATGACTTGATGAAAATATCTAATAATAAACGAGAATAAATAGAATCATTATTTGAAAAGAATATAATTATTCAACACAGGTTGAGAATTTAAGAATAAAGTGGCCGGGTTAGCTCAGTCGGTAGAGCGTTCGGCTAGAAACCACAAGGTTTCTAGTTCGATACCGGTCCTCGCCAACTCAGCGTATGAGTAGCACAGGGATCTGTGCGGTAAAGTAAGGAACTGATAGTAGGTGTGGTGCTCCATCTCAGACACCAAAACAATCTCCTTCGTCTAGCCCTAGTGAAAAGGGGATAGACTCCCTCGCTGACTGGCTGATACCGACTTTAGGCCGCCCAGATGACTTTACTTACTAGACAAATTGTAAAATATTATTTAAGTCTCCTTCTTTCTAACAGCAAAGAAAAGAAAGAGATCATGTGCACAGCTTATCTATGTTCATTGAGATAGGGATCGATAGATAAATATACAAATGTATCAACTTGGAGTATTATATATATATATATATATATATATATATATATATATATATATATATATATATATCCTCCTTCAGCACGAGTGGGATGTGAAAAAGTTAATTTCTTAAGCGGAATTTAACAGGTTTGAATTCTGAGTTTTCTTTCTCCTAAAGAGTCCAGTCTGCCCTATTATTTCCTCAAGAGCTGGAGGGCGAATAGTTAGCACTATGTGAAATGAAAACGGCTTCAACCAGTCGAGTTACTACGGCGATAACAATTACTCTACACGCCTCTGTACTCTCTCTCTCTCTCTCTCTATATATATATATATATAAAATAATATATATATATATATATATATATATATATATATATATATATATATATATATATGGGTTGGGGTGCACGAGAGTCTAAAGGAACAATTCTGAGAGTAAGATGCAGTGGTACTAATATATTCGAACGGGCGGATGGTTTACAGGTAGTTACAAGCAAATTGAGATTGATAGATTTGAATTCCCTAAAGACGATTTATAAAAATGAAATGACTAAAGGGGATAGATACATAAACAGTTTGAGATTGAAAAAAAAAGACTTAGGTATATAGATAAAATAACGATATAACTTTGTCTCGCTTTATCAAAATTGCATCTATCATGTGAATCTATAATTAAATCTGTTATATTACGTATAATACATGGTCATTTGCTATCATACACAACCACAAAAATGAGGACCCGAAAAATGAACCCAAGACACTAACTATAATCTGTGAAAGAGGCTTGCTAAGTATCACTCTAGACTGACGTTCACTTTTCGAATTCCTACGCAAACACACGTACACATATGCATAGCAACTTGTGAATAGATATTGACTATGCAGGCTTAGGCTCGAACTAACGAGCAATGGTCTGTGAAACAAGTTTGCTAGCGATCATAGGACGGTAGGCGTCCTAAAAAATATATATATATATATATATATATATAATATACCAAGCGTGTTGGTAGATCCTTGCGGAGAGAAAAAACCCAGCAGAAAGTTTGATTGTTAAAATATACTACCAAACATCAACCAGGAAGAAAAAAAATTTTGAAAAAAAAGAAAGGACCAAGATATTCGTACCAACAAAAAATAATCTATTGGTATAGTATTTGGCCAAAAAAAAAAACAATATATATATAAGTATATATATAGTATATATAGATATATATATATATATAACCGCTAGGAGAAGCTAATATGTAAAAAGTGCTCGAACCCTAAGTAGAGCCAAGTAATAAAGATAATCTAATGAGTCAGACGAACCTACAATTAGTTTCGCATAAAGCTCTTCAGGGCTAAAATCTGACACAGAGTCAGATTTTAGCCCTGAAGAGCTTTATGCGAAACTAATAGTAGGTTCGTCTGACTCATTAGATTATCATTTATTATATATATATATATATATGGTTTGATTGTGTCAGAAAGTGTTTGTTTCTGGGACAATAGTATCAGGAAGGTGATATATACATATATATGTATATAAGCTAAACATGAGGGTATAACGTACAAGGGACCGGGTAAGCTATTTCACACATTATAATAATAGGTTTTTATACCCTGAGTGGGGGCAGATTTTCAGGCTCACGGAGATCCTCAGTAACAAACTTGACAAATATGAACAATCATGTGTATGCATACCCCGTCACACACAAACAGGTTATTAATATGCGAAAATCAGTAGTTTTCCAGGTGAATAACTGACCATTATTGGTGAAAATGGGTGCGCGTTACCCCCGGCTTTGAGTAAAGCTTAATATATAAACTTTATTGACATAAAGGAATACACACACACACACACACATGTGTGTGCGCGACGTGCGAGAGTTGATCTCTAAATACCGTGTATGAATAAGTTTCTTTATATATATATATATATATATATATATATATATATATATATATATATATATATATGCACATGAGTATATGATAGAGATATAACCGAAATTATTAGAGATTATATATATATATATATATATATATATATATGCACATATGAAAAAGTGAATGGAAGTGAATACGACAGTATGAAAGAAATATTTTTAGAAAAGACAAACACATGATGTTATAAATCGCTGACAGAAATCTGTTTCGACCCTTTATTGAAGTGGTCTTCAACAAGAGCGAGATGTGTGTGATAGAGAGATGCAAATCAGTATATGATAGATATAACCGAAATTATTAGAGATGATATATATATATATATATATATATATTGTATATATATATATATATGTGCACATGAGTATATATGATAGAGATATAACGAAATTATTAGAGATGATATATATAATATATATATATATTTATATATGTGGTGTGTGTGTGTGTGTGTGAATGATACAAATTTAAGGAAATTTATGACAGATAGACATAGATGACTTGGACAAATAAAGTACTTAAACACCAACTTTCACACGTCATGGATTAATTGTATTTTTATTTTTTTTTTGTATTTTTTAATGAATAAAAATGTGCGACGGAATTCAGATATTTATCAAAATATTGTTGAGTAGCAAGCGTTAAAACTAAGGAGAAGGATAGAAAGGTATTTATTAAATCAAAAGTTGGCAATAAGGGCAAGTGAGGAAGAACTTAAATTTTAAAGACTAAGGATTAAAACGCCTAAAAGAAATCAAGTAGATAGAGTAGATAAAGAAAAGAGAAAGACATCGCTGTGTTGAGAGGGCGCATGCGCCACTGGCCACCGTCAAGTTTTGTGCATAAAGATAATGTTAACTGCTACAGAGAGAAGCTGCTGTATAAACTCCAGCACAGACACACAGACACAAAGAGATGAGCTGTGCGAAGTGAGGAGAGAAAAGGAAAATAACAAAAGAAAGGGAAAAGGATAGAGAGAGAGAGAGAGAGAGAGAGAGAGAGAGAGAGAGAGAGAGAGAGAGAGAGAGAGAGATACATCAGAGGAATTAACTGAAAAATAAATTAAAAAATTATAGAAAACTATGATATTTGATGAGGTGACAGAGAGATATTTATTTTAATTTCTTGATCGCGCACACACACACACACAATACGTAGATGAAGCGATACGTATTCAGAGATAGATACGAACAGTTTGGGCTAAATATGTACATGGATAGATAAACGATATATATTATATATATATATATATATATATATATATATATATGGCCATACTGAGATTTATATAAATAGATGGATAGATAGATTGGAACACATTAAGATCGATACAAATACAAGGAGATAGGTAGATAGGTACAGACTGATATATATCTGAACATGGATAGATACGTATATAAGAACTGATTGAGATAGATATGAACATGGATAGATACATATATAAGAACATATGAAGATAGATATGAAGATAGATGAGAACATTATATATATATATATATATATATATATATATATATATATATATATATATATATACAGGCATAAATAACGCCCTTTTTAATTTCTTATAATGTATATGTTCTTTATTATATTCTTTAATTAATTTGCTAAATCTTCATTATTTTCAGATATTTTATACAACCATGAGATTAACAAAGGAACTGAGCAATACATTCATGTTCGAAAAAATAAAGGATAATCAAAAAGGCTTCAATTTTGTTCCAGTTAAACAAAGGGTGTTACTTATGCCGCACCCTCTCTATATATATTTGTATATATATACTCCCCCATCCCCCTGGGGTTGAGCACTTTGGATGGAATTTCGCTGATGACCGCCAACTAAAGCGTAAACGCAGCGCTCTCCTATAATAGGATGGAGCACTCTATGGCGGCCTTTACATACATACAGATGTATTATAACAATTAAAATCCCCTTCGCATTCTGTGGGTGACGATAACCAAGCGGTTAAGCTGTCCGACTGATGCTGAATCGGTCGGAGTTCTATCCAGGCTGTAGATAGCTCACAAAACGTCTAGCCACACTGACGAGACTTGATAAGTCGAAACACGTGTCCGTGGATGACATATATATATATATATATATATATATATATATATATATATATATATAATGTCACGCTAGTAGCAGAGATATCCATGATATCTCCCACTAACTGTTCCTATCATTCATTGCACTCGGGAGGTCCGATGCACAGCATCCAGTACCCGCCTGCGCAGAGCTGGTGAATGTAGGTCTTTGCTGGGCGGCCCATACTGGCGTTCCCATGTGCAAGTTTCCACTGGAGAGCGTCACTTATGAACAGATTAAATAGGTATAACGTTGCATACATATATGTAGGCCTGAAAGTACAGACTGCATAAAATGCAAATTTAAAGACATTAGGCGTATACACGAAATATCGGTTGTCTACAAGAAAGGCACGCACACACGTGCAAACACACACACACAAATACATATAAATATATAAGGCATAAAAAATCTGATGGAATCGGCTACTTGAACTTAAAATCTTGCTGTAGCCTCTTGCTTTCAGATTACACCAACGTCCATGAGTAAGGTATGACTCTTTGTTTTAATCCCTTCTCACCAGATTACGTTAAAGTATTTAGGGAGACTGAAATTTGTAGTTTAATAGAACAAACAGTCCTAGCAAAAACAACTCTGATTTCTTCCTTGCTTGCCAATATATCATGTGACAGGTTATGACTCTTTATTTTAAGTTTTACAGATCCTAAATATGGCATGGGACTTACTGAGGACATCACAAAATACTATTGACTAACATACATACAAGGAGTATCGTAAAAAGTATCGAGATTGAAGCTGCATTTACCAAGATAGAAATGAACAATGAATGTAACGTTATTTTTTCTTTTCAGATTGTTAAGTGTGTCATAGAATTGCCGAAGTTGAAGCTGTATTTACCAAGATAGAAATTAACAAAAATTGAACGTTATTTCTTTTTCAGAATAAAAAGTGTGTCAAAAAGTAGTGGATCACCCTTTTTCAAAATGTCCTAGAGTCCGTAGCCCAATGTATCATACCACTTTGGAATGAGACCGAATAGGTAAAAACCAAAAAGTTGTTTATTACTCAGCTTTGAAATAAGTTCTTAAAATTATATTGTTTTGATGAAAATTTAATTGTTTGGAAAATATTGTTCAAGTTAAATTTAATATGCGCTCAATGTTTGAAATTTCATAGGTGGACTATGAGGTTTATAAGCTAGTCTAAATTTTCTATAGAAACTCAAACAAAATAGAATGAAAACCCAAAATGGAAATTAGCAGAAACACTTGCTTCATTTAAATAGTCTTATTATATTCCTAAAATTGCAACACGCACTCTGATTTCAAAGGTGCAACATATGATTCATATATGCAAATCTTGTGATTAATTTACTGATAAATTATTACAGCTTATTCGTATTTTGCTGTTGGTTTATACAGCGCGAAAAAGGAACACGCATTTTTCCCTATAACCCTTATCTCACGAACTGAACGGCGTGATTTATACACAGTAATCAACTTTGACATGAGCGCCAAGTTCTTTTTCTTTTCCCACCCCCTTCCACCGCTGATGCATTTTCTCACATAACAATTGGCACTTTCACACATTTTTCACTAAAGAATTCATCGTTAATTGAAAAAAAAATTCAATCTTGGATTCTGAATGAATTCCATTTGATAAAATAGAAATTCGTATTTATCGAAAAATTAATTGAAATATTCGTTAGAACGCTATTAGTGAACTGAATAGGAACGAAAAGGAAAAGAGGGGAAAAAAGTTATTAACACATTTACGCTCGGTTGCACGACAACTTGGAGGTGAGTGTGTAATAACGCAATTGGTGGTTGGAAATGGTCTCAGCAATCAGGGTTCAAGTACTGGACGCGTCTGTTTGCATTTCAGTCCCCCACCAATTCCCTTAAGAAAGACAAAGACTCCATATCCTCAATGTAAACGTAGATAGAAATGACATTGGTTTTAGCAGAAGGTAAACCAATTTAAAGTAATTTTATATTAAGAGGTTAGGGAATCACATTTAAAACACGTTTTCATTGTTTTTTTGTTTTTCTTTTACATAGTTCTACTGAATAAGTATTCTTTTTTGAATAGATCCAATTGAACTATAAATATGACTATAATAATGCTACTAATACTCCGGGTCATAATGGACCTGGAAATGATTGCAAGGAATAGGTTATATAAGTAAAGTAAATCGTCGGAGCGGCCTAACGTCGGTATCAGCCAATCAGCGAGGGAGTCTATCCCCTTTTCAATAGCGCTAGACCAAGGAGATGGGGTTTTGCGTCTGAGGTGGGGCGCCACACCAACCATCAGCTCCTTACTTTACCGCACAGATCCCTGTGCTACTCATACGCTGAGTTGGCGAGGACCGGTATCGAACTAGGCATCTTGTGATTTCTAGCCTAACGCTCTACCGACTGAGCTAACCCGACCCTTCAATATATATATATATATATATATATATATATATATATACCTTTGGTGTGTATATTGAAACGCTTAAGAAATTGACCTTATATCACATCCTATTCATGCAGAGGGGTTGTTAAATAAATAAATATATGGAGACGGATAATGATAACATACACAAGACCAGATTACATAAATAACCTATATATATATATATATATCAATGTTCTGCAATCTTTTTTTTCTTGCCCTCACTTCCTTTTCACCATATTTCAGAATATTCCTCATTTTTTGCATTTTCTTATCCAAAAGGTCTATTGTATTTTGTAGAAGGATCAATATTCCAATGAATAGCTGGCCCGGATTTCTCTGGTTGTCATAAAAACATAGAAGAGAATTCTTTCCCTAGCTGCAAATTAGATAAATATATAGTGGGATAAGCGTTAAAATATGCTTTTTTTTATAGAGATATCGGTATGATTAAACTGAAATGGATATATCTGAACTTATCTACATACATACATATACATACAACTAAAGGAAGTGGGATACTATAAACACACACAGAAACAAAGATAGTTAATATTTGTTTTATTATACTTAGCTAATCACTAAGCTCTAAATTATAGCGCACACAGTGAGAATCAAGCTCACCAATAGTTTTCTGCTAGCCTGTTTCGCAAACCATTATCTAATGCTAGGCACTCGGAATACAGTTACTGCAATTGCTCTCTGTATCGGGATAGCTAGATAAACATGAGAAAATGTGTAGTTATAGAGACATACATATTGAAATCAAATGAATATATATTTTGATTTAGGTAGGTCACTAGTTTTATGACATATAAACCCTTTTCGGGTCATTTAATGCCAATCAAGTCATTTTGATAAACAAAGAACAGGTTACTTAGAGTACTGCTGTTGCTTTAGTGGTCACCCAATTTAGTAGGAAACAGGGTTATCGCTGCTTAACTTCGGCGATCTAACGAGAACCGGTGTTTCTAGCCTGACCGTAATTTTAGGTAGGCAGATAAATAAATAAAAAAGTAATGTTAGCGGACTGACCTATTGTCGGCATCAGCCGAACAGCGAAGGAGTCTATCCATGTTTCGCTAGCGCTAGACCAAGGAGTTTTTTTTTTTTTGCTGAGATGAGCGTCACACCTACCGCCAGCTTCTCACTTTACCACACATTTCAGATTATCCAATGTGTACTACTAATACGCTGAGTTGGCAGCGACTGGTATCGAACTCAGAACCTTGCGATTCTGAGGGGAGTTCACTAACGACTGAGCTAGAGAAATACATTCATCATATTAATGGAAATGGGATAGATGGATATATGCATACATAGACATGGACACATAATTAGAAGTTGTATGTTATGTTTAGTTTTTTTTTTTTCATGAGAAAAACGTCGATGTTTGGGACACACGGTGAGAATCGAACTCATTAATAATTTACGCCACCAATCTCATGAGTTAGGGCCGGGTTAGCTCAGTCGGTAGAGCATTCGGCTAGAAGCCACAAGTTTCCTAGTTCGATACCGGTCCTCGCCAACTCAGCGTATGAGTAGCACAGGGATCTGTGCGGTAAAGTAAGGAGCTGATGGTAGGTGTGGTGCTCCACCTCAGACGCAAAACAACAATATCCTTCGTCTAGCGCTATTGAAAGGCGATAGACTCCCTCGCTGATTGGCTGATACCGACTTTAGGCCACCCCGACGACGTTACTTTACTTTTTAGACGCCCGAACAAAGATAACTAGTAAGCGCTTTTAGTATGGATATAGTTATACATACACACTAACGCTCAGGGCACCTGTGACATATTCGAGCTGATTGCTCAACTAAAATCCTTATAGCGTTTTCATTCTGTGCGAGTTGTCGTCGTTCTCTATTGACAGGTTGTTGGAACGGGTGAGGGAATGAAGTGTTTTATTAGGGTCCTTGGTATTTAATCTCCGGCTGCTGGCACATGTCAACCCATGGAAGTGTGGCTGACTGCTCGGCTCACTTTTGACGCAAGCATGAGTGTGTCAGCTTACAAAGCCTAAACAGTGAGCGTAGCGTCATCTCTGCCCCTCCCAACAACTCTCTCTTCTCTCCTCTCTCTCTCTCTCTCTCTCTCCGTGCGTTGTTCATCATAGATCGTCGTCATGTTAATCTCACTTTCGTTCATGTTTTTTTTTTTTTTTTACTTTATTGTTTTTTTGTTAAACTCCGAGGTTGATTTCTTTCTGCAACTGTTGCTCTTATACAGACACACACTCAAACACACACACACACACACACACATATATATATATATATAATATATATATATATATATATATATATGTGTGTGTGTGTGTGTGTGTTTGTATATATATATGTGTGTGTGTGTGTGTGTGTGTGGTGTGTGCGTATGTGGATTCTTTTACGTGCTTGTTCAATTCGGAATGTGTTTTCTTTAACCTTCTAAATGTTTTCCTTTCGGCTGTAGCTTTTCGATTGTCAGTCTCCAGTGATGAAACAAACCAAATAATAAATTCGAGTTTCTAAAGCTGATTATTCTCACTTGGAAGTTTAGTCATAAACGAGATTCTCCTAAACCATTTAAATATTCAATACTTGTGATAGCTTCATTTAGGTATCTCTTTACCAGTCTCTACCCCTCAAACATTATAGATATCCCAGAATCCGTCGAATTCAAAACATAATTCTATGTAAAAAATAAATAAATAAAAGACCCCCCCCCAAAAAAAAAAAGAAATAAAAAAAGAGAGATTAATTAATCCACGTGTGAGAATGCATGTAACTCTACAAGGATACACACACACACGGTATTTACCTCTCTTATATATGTATATATATTTTTGGAGGATATGTGCTTAATTGAAGTCATACCTAATTTTGAAAATTAATTAGTTAATAATTAATAAATTTAGGTATGACTTCAATTAAGCACATATCCTCCAAAAATTGTCGGCTAAAAAGGCCATATAAAAAATAAACACATTGTTTGTTTACTTACTTTCATATATATATATATGTGTTTGAAATGGCGAAGGCTGACAATTTTGGGGAGATTATGTGCTTAATTATAGTCATAATTAATTAAGTCATACCTAATTTGTTAATTAATTATAATTAAATGAATTAGGCGTGCATATCGGTTTAAATGTAAAGCGTAGATAAATCGAGAAAAAGTCGATCTATGTATGTACATTTCAGCCCATTAGGCCTCATCAATAGAGCTATAGAAAGGGCAGTGCTTTGTGCGCGATTCGAACCCTACAAGTAATTGGTAATTACACACACACACATATGTGTGTGTGTGTGTGTGTGTGTGTGTGTGTGAGGTAGATAAGGCGCGCACCTAATACCAGTGATAACAATAACATCTATTTTGCACCAAATACGACAACTGGTCTAGAATAAGGAAAACTGAATTCAGACTTGGTAAACTCTGCTTAATAAATTGACCTTGTGTCATATCCTGGTCGTGCGGAGGGTCTGATAAATATATATACAAAGGAATTCTAGTATATTTTTCTGCCACGTAGGGAAATTGAACATATTTATGTGTGTTCACAGTTAAATAAATCGAGCTTAACGTCTTGTTGGACAGAGTTGTCGTTTAAGATTTTCTTTACAGTGACTGGTCAGCTGACTGTTCCATTTAAATTGCCCTTGCCTTGATTAGTGAAATTAATACTGACTCGGACAGAAACTATCAAAATCTAACAGACAACAGACTAGCTGGATTTAGGAATAGAAATGCTATCTCGTCAGGTAATCGGCAGTTGAATATCGTGGGATCACGGCTCTATTACACAAAAAGAAAGGGTCAGAGTAGTTTGACGCCTGCAGCACAATAATCGACGGGACAAGATAATTCTTGTTCCCCCACGCCGGTCAAATATTACTTCGGTATTGACTTACAAAGATATCAACAGGAGATGCGCTAGTCAAATGATTGTTGTCATATGAAATGGAAACGACCAACCAAGTTCAAATTCTGGACGAGGTTCTTTGCGTTTTATTTTGCATTAATGCCATTGGGAGAGGTATGATACCATGTTGTCCTCCACCCCAATAAGTAAGTAAAGTGGCCTAAAGTCGGTATCAGCGAGTTAGCGAGGAAGTTTATCCCTTTCTCTAGCGCTAAATCAAGGAGTTTGTTTGATTTCTGGGTTGGAGCACCACATCTACCATCAGCTCTTCACTTTACTGCACAGACACCTGTGCTACTCATACGCTTATTGAAGTCAGTCTACTGTTGGGTTGAACAACAGCAACTGGCTAAGCACAACTGAAGTAGTGTCCAAGAGAGTTGGTATTATGGGAATCAAGAATGGTACATTCATGTATTTGGGTGATTCCATTCCTTGAGTTCTGATTAGCTGTTTGGTTTCTATGATGCTGTGGTGTTTCATAGATACCCTGTCATTCTGCAGTAGAGATCCAACAAGACAAGACCGTATTAAGTTATGACTGCTTGTTGCCGTTTCTTACCAATTCGACGGTAATTGGATCTTAGCTTGATTATTCTACAACGCTGAGTGGGCGAAGGGCAGTATCAAAAACGGAACTTTCTGTTCCCTAGTCAGAACTAAACCGGGCCAAATAGTTGAACAGATGTATATATAGTTCTGTAGCCTTTATTAGACAACCAGTCTAGAAGAAGGAAAACTAAATTTAAGCCACATAAACCCTAATTCAAAATTTGACTGAGATAAAGGGCTTAGGTAAATATAGTAAAAAAATATCAAACCAGACTGAAAACTTAGTTCCAGCGATGCAATATATATATATATATATATATATATATATATATATATGTGTGTGTGTGTGTGTGTGTTATACACACAGATGTGTTTATTAAACTATATTATTCTTTGTTTTATCTTTTTTATCTGTGCATCAGAAAATTCATTCGCTAAAAGAAACAACATTTTAAAATATCTTAAAGAAACAAATCAAATAAATTAGCATTCTATATTTTCTTATAAAAAGTTTACACAGTTTTGGCAAATGAATATTTAATTAGTGATGCATTTTAAAGATATCCATATGTACCACTAACTTCACAAATTATGGCCAGTCTATCTTGGCAATGTAAACACGAAAGAACTGACCAATAATCCGCTCGTATGACTTTCGGTCAAGTCACGATCAACAGGCGGATCACCGTGAGATCAACGACGTTAAGCAGCGATGAGCCTGCTCACTACATAGATTAGTGCACCATTCAGTAGCTCTATCCTAAGCGTGCCAAACTAAACGAAGCTGAGTAAACCCTCTTGAAACAAAACGGTCATCATAAGTAATAGAGAGGCCATAATTACGTAAAATTTATAAGAATGAAAGCTCTAGTATAAACAGGCTTAGTAGTTAAGATAGTTGCTTCTTTTCTATCGACGTTCAGTGAGTCTCGTTGGAGCTGTATTAAGCGTAGTGGTGTAATGGTTAAAGTCGTGGGAAATGGACTCGTCGTCCCGAGTTCAAATCCCGGACTTGGTAATTGCATTTCATTTAGCGCTAATATCCTTGGGAAAGGTATGAATTCTACTCTCCCTCCAGCTATGGGTAAATAGTAGGGCAGACTGGGCTCTTTAACCTCGGTTAGGCAACCGGTCTAGGAGAAGGAAAACTCTGAATTCAAACCTGTTGAACTCCGCTTAAGAAAGTGACCTTGTGTCGTATCCTGCTCGTGCGGAGGGGTTGGTAAATATATATTAAGCGTAGTGAGTATGTGTGTGTATGTGTGTGTGTGTGTGTGTGTGTGTGTATCCCGGCCGGTTTAGCTCAGTCGGTCCTTTGTTCGATCCTGGCCCACATATACTCGGCGTATGTGTAGCGCAGTTATCTGTGTGGTAAAGAGAGGAGTTGAGTTACTTGTGCCAATCGATCTCAGACGCCAAATACAATCTCTTTGGTCTAGTGCTAGTGAAAAGGGGACAGACTCGCTCGCTGTCTGAATGATGCCGACTTTACGCCACCCCGACGACTTATACATAAGTGGTCATATCATGGGCCGGGTTAGCTCAGTCGGTAGAGCGTTCGGCTAGAAATCACAAGGTTCCTAGTTCGATACCGGTCCTCGCTAACTCAGCGTATGAGTAGCACAGGGATCTGTGCGGTAAAGTACGGAGATGATGGTAGGTGTGGCGCTCCGTCTCAGATGCTAATAAACAATCTCCTTGGTCTAGCGCTATTGAAAAGGGGATAGACTCCCTCGCTGACTGGCTGATACCGACTTTAGGCCGCCCCGTCGACTTTACTTTATATATATATATATATATATATATATATATATATATATATATATATGTGTGTGTGTGTTGTGTGTGTGGTGGCGCGTGGTGTAATGTTTACCAATCGTATGGAAATGGAAACGGCTAGAGGAGTCCAAATACTGATCGCAGCTGTTTGCATTTCACATAGTGCTATTCCCCTCGGGAAAGGTTCGAATTCAACCAGCTACGGGTAACTATTAGTGCGGGCTGGGATCTTTAACCTTAGTATAGTAACTAGTCTCGGGGAAAGAAAACTGAATTAAATTCAAAGGGCTTCTCATCTCGTAAGTCAAAACTACTTTGAGTGCCTCCTCCCCCTCGTAAGTCAAAGTAACACTGCGTGTGTATGTGTAGAGAGTAGTAGTAGTAGTAGTAATAGTAGTAGTAGTATATAGTAAAAAGGAGTATCCTTTTACAACGTATTCCGAATATTCATGCATGTGTTCGCTCTGGTGTGGCAAACGATAAAATCTGTTCAGTTATTATTTGTGCAGACACTGATATAACTTGTTGTTTTTTAAACTACATGAATAACATGTTTTATACGTAAATTCCAAAAAGATTGGTCGTTTTTTTTTTTTTTCGTTAAACGTCTTTTACCTTAGAGCACAGAATAAAAACATTTCTGTTGACGTCTTCATTCTAGCAGTAGTAGCAGAGACCAGCACAAGTACATGAAATATCATCTAATACAGGAAGAGGAAACACACACACACACACACACACATATATGATATAAATTGAATGATAAACTTTTTATTTTACTGTTAGTTATGTGTGGCTTGTACTTCGATGGGCACATGTGAGGGGGCTTTTTTGTTTAGTTTCCAGCAAATAATTAGTCTAAACATAAACTTACATTTAAACCGATATGCACGCCTAATTCATTTAATTATAATTAATTAATTAACAAATTAGGCATGACTTAAATTAAGCACATAATCTCCCTAAAAAATTGTCGGCCTTCGCCATTCAAACACATCGTTTGACCACTTCATATATATATATATATATATATAAAAAAACAGTGATACGTTCAAAGTTTGAATTTACTGATCTAATTATATATATATATATATATATATATT